>JAXCHB010000215.1:1105000-1465091 GCA_036926305.1 Uropetala carovei
TTAATCATTAACTTTTTCAGCAAACGCCACATTCGCTCATTTGGTGATAAAAGTTTTAATGTAAGATATTCGCGAACGTATCCTGTTGAGTCACCTCTTACGCATTTCCATTTAAATATCATTATCTTGTCTCATTCCTCGTTTTTATCCATAGAGAACAAGCTATTCCTGCCCAATACAGTTAACATACAGAAAGATCCCTTTTATAAATAAAAGGAAGCAGGACAAAGAGCTGATGAACGATCGTTTGATATTGAGGAAATTGAGACGGAATCAGCAAACTTTGTTATGATTCAAACCATGTATGCCAACGAGCGACAACAGGAAGGAAGGAAGTAGATAATTCTTAGGATTTAAAGGAAGCAGCGTCGTATCTAGAAATAGTAAAGGGGGTTTTTAATTGATAATTCAATTTCAAAGAAGAAGAAGAAAAAATTAAAGCTGAAGAGGATGGACATGTACGCGGATTGTTAATTCTTTAATTCGCCTACTTGATGGAAACGTCCCTTGCTTACATAGACGTCCTTTCCGCTCGCATCGTGTACATAGGTACGTAACTCTTATTCTCTTCAGAAAACATGGATGCACGCATAGTTGAATTGGTAAATACATTAATACATTACATTATTACAAGGGGGGGGGGAGCGATGGGGGAAATCGCCCCCTCCTTGGATAACCCCATTGCACTCCACTAGGCGCTTTCTTAAATTCATTCCGTGCAAAAATCCTCAATTAAACGCCGCAGATTAGGTCTGTATAGCAAGAGAAAGGATTCTAATAGGGGTAGGGATTTTCAAAATATAGGGTAGTTGGGAGGGGCGGATTCGATAGGTGGAGGGGCGATCGCCCCCCCCCCCCCCCCCCCCCCCCCTTGAGATGTTTCTGGATCCGACCTTGCTCGATCGATGTTTTAAACGAATGAAGAATTATAATCATGGACCGGGAAAAAAACACTTTGGCTCATGGGGTAGGATTAACCCCCAAACCTCTCCCCCCTTGGGTGGGCCACCGAAAGAAACTCGAGAAGATAAAAAGAACCTGCTTGTTATGGAGAGCGATGGAATTAAGCGGGAATACCGTTTCGCTTTATACATGCAAAATGAAGCCTATAACGTTTCCGTTTTAAAAATGTTTCAATTCGAGCACTTAAGTTCGGAATTCCGTAGTTCAATGGTCCCCAAACTACGGCCCGCGAAGTGATTTCATCTGGCCCTCTTCGACTTATAAGACATGCGCATTCGTATATTTGCAAGCAGGGTATGTTATTAAATACTATTTATGGAATCTACTATAGTTTTTCAAATACGTGGATGCATTATTCTTTTAATATGGGTGTATGGGATATTACACAAAAAAATCTCACTACCAGCTCTTTGAAGTTGAAACCAGAGACGATTAGCCGTTAGAAAGGTAATAAAGGTAATATAAAATGGTACATAAAGCCTAATGTGGCACTTTTAAGTAAAAAGATTGTTGACCCTTACTTTAGTGGATCAGGGCAAAGATGGGAGAAAGGCTGAGGAATTTTGTCTACCATAAGAAGACAGAAAATTGCAAATTTTTGTTAAAAGAACAAGACGATAACGAGTACTTGGTTTTAATATCAAAATATGCGAAGAGATAACCTCAAAGTTAAAAAAAAGGAACCATGAAGAGTTGATAAAAAAGATGGATGAGAGGTGGATAATACATATAATGGAAAGGACACCTAAAAGGTGATTAGTGAAAACGTTGTTATGGAGTGTAGGCATAATATGGAGTGCTGAGCTAGGGCCGGTTCGCAAGAACCGGTGGTTAAATTTTGACAAAGTATTAGAATCGTTTGTTAACTGTGTTGCAGAATATTTAGAAATGCTGTTGAAAAATTAATCTGGCCTTCAGAGTCAAAATTTACAATGAAAACCATGAAGCCATTTGAAAATCAGTTACTTAGGTACCTGTAAGTTGCCCATTGTTAATAAGTAAATGTTTTAACTGAAATAAATTTTGTTGCGCTCTAGCAACACTAAAGTAACAATAAAAAGGTTTATTGTCGAAGGGATTGCTATAAGGTATATATCTAAAATATATAGATGCTTCTGACATAGGATATAGAAGAATGGGGAGGAGGATACAAGTTATGAGGCACTTCCACGGGATCTAGGAACCTGAAATTTGGCATATAGGTCTTTTGGCTAAACTGGCAAAAAAACCGAAAATTACAAAAGTATTTTTTTGGCCATTAAAAAATCTTAAAATTTAAACAAATATTTCATTGTTTAGGTATTTCTAAATGTGCTGTAATGCTGAATTTTTTTCTAACGGTAGAATTCGCTAAATAATTATAACGGGATTATAGAAATTTAAGTGTTTATTTATTTGGATGTTAAAAATTCATAAAATTTAAACACAAATTTTTATGTACTTTCGGTTGAGGTAGGGAGCTAAATATTTTGAGGAAGTTTGGGAATGGTGTTCGAGCGGCAATTAACATTAAAGATTACACAAGTAAATTTCTGTGGCTGTTAAAAATTAATAAATGTTAAACAATTAAATATATATAAATGCCTTTCTTGAGGTGCTACATCAATAAAATTTGGCAGGAATGTGAATTATTTGTAACAAATGATTAAAAAATATAAAATTTATATAATTATACATTTTAGGGGTGGTTTTTACCACTATGTTGTACAAAGTGTAAATCGGTGCGGAAGTGCAAACTTTTGCGTTTAATAATTATTTGTCGGGTCTTACTCTGTGTATTAAAGTGAGATGAAATGCTTGCAGTATGCAAGCACCTATTACTAGTATAACATAATTACATTTTGACATTTTTATTTAGTTTTTTAGAAAAAACAATTTTTTTAAGAGAACCGGTTGCTAGAATTTTGGAATTTCGCCACCGTTTTGAGGAGGTTCTAGTTATAGTATTATTTCAGGCTAATCATACTAGTATGCATGACTTTTAATATTCTGTATTAACGAATTTTTAAAAAATATGCCATTTACTGTCTCCTTCAGCAGCTGTTTCTTTACTTGTCAAGAAATGATCGCAGGATGTTCATTAGGCCACGAGAAAAGAAGATTTTCGCATATTAGTGTCTATTGAGTCCTGGGTTGGGTGTAGACTAGCGATAATTAGTCGGACCGAGAGGAAAAAATGAAGTTTTAAATGCAGTAAGGGAAGAGAGTAAATTAATTAAAGTAGTAAGGGAGAGAGGAAGAGAAGAAATGTGTGGGTAATATTTTGGGAGGCAAACGTCTCTCGAAAGAATTCATAGAAGGGAAGATGCTAGGAAAGAGGCAAAGTGATTAGAAGAGAATGCCATACTAGATAGTTTAAAAGAAATCTGCGGCCATAAGGAGATAAAGAGAAGCACCTTTGATCAGGGGCGGATTTAAGGGGGGTCGCACATGGCGCGCGCCAGGGGCCCCTTGAAATTAGGGGCCCGAAAAATGTTTTTCTATATAATCTATATCTATAAATGACACATTAAACATGTCATTTTAAAAGCGACGTAAAAAAATTCACGTTTTTGCTATGTGATACTGTATTTATTAATGCGATCATTAAGAGAGGTCAAATATAGTGTTATAGTGGTTTGGTGAGGTTTCAGCATATTTAGATTGCAGGGCCCCCAATTCTTCAGCGCCAGAATGCCTAAATTCGCCACTGCCTTTGATGGTACAGATTTGGTTTGGTGAGCTTAAAGCTTACTGAGATGGCGATCTTCCCCTTAAGGCGTTTATGTCGTGATCGCGTATTTCTTTGCAATCGATTAATTCGAGATAAAGAATTAGTTTCGTGAGATGCATGTTGTCGGCCTGCTCTAAGGCATGCGCTCATTCCGATGTTTTTTCTCTCAGTCGGCCAGTACTCGCGCCTTAATCCTAATCAAACAATTTTACGCTACAAATGTTAATTGGAATTAAAGTCTAAAAAATTGACGCGCATCAAATTTTTGGTGGTATCAAAAAGTCCTCTTACGCGTTCGGTTTGTACGTCTGTCTGTCTTACGCGCTAACTCCTCTTAAACGAAACCAGGCTTCGTTTTTTCGCCAATCTATTCAGTATTCTGTCCCGTTGCGCGCGTTTTCTTGTGGAGGTTCTAGTTATAGTATTATTTCAGGCTAATTATACTAGTATACGACCTTTAATATTCTGTATAAAAGAATTTAAAAAAAGATGCCATTTACCTTCTCCTTCAGCAGCTGGTTCTTTACTTGTTAAGAAATGATCGCAGGATGTTCATTAGGAAATTTTATGATGTAAAGTAATTGAATTGTTATAAAGATGGTTTCAGAATTCAGTACCGTGTTATGGAGAACAGAATAAAAGCGGTACATATTTAGTAGACAAAGTGTTTATTTTTCAACCATCCCGAATTGGATTTAACATTTTTTACGTCTACCTTCCCATTTTTAACATTACCCACAGCACAAACTGGAAATAATGGTTTTTCCGGCTTTGAGAGTAGCATTTTATGTTTTCGATATGAGACAAATCTCCAGAACTGTGCATCTTACCCATCGATTTAATATCGTAACGGCGCAGTTGTGTGCTGAACTGAGATTGAATCTCAATGTAATGCAAACTTACCATTACTGAGGGATGACGTAGTTTTCGAATGCTCCAACTGTATTAGGAGAATATAGCTCACTGAAGAGGCCGATATATGGTGTAATTTTAGCTAAAAATGAAACAAAGTGTAATCACTGTTGTAAACACTGTGGTATTTCCACCAAGAAATAGCGCATTTTACAACAGAGCGTGTGATTTGCTGCATTTTTAGCTCAAATTACACCCACTCCCCTGCATAAATCGTAGGAATACCAATTTATTTTCAGTTCTATGCACTACCGTAGGAGAGGGCCTCAGAGATCCACTAAGATTTTATAAAAAGTCAAAGTAATTTTTTCAAGATATCATTAGAACACGAATATAAAATCTTCATGAATAATCTGATATTATATTGCCCTAACATACTACAATGGCAGAAATATTCACGAAAGAACTTTTTTCAAATTTATCCTCGTTGTGTTTGCATGCTCAGATTTTTTTACAATAAGAGTGTTGACTATTCTGTAATGTATAGAAATAACGTTTTTGCCCACCCATGTATCATAGCACGCGGCCATTGCCAAAAATAACAGTACAAGCGAGGAATATGTATAAAATCCATTGAAGAATATGCCTGCTTTCTTATAAAAAAGCTATGTACATATAATGTAATTTTTTAAATCCAATTTTATTGCAGTTAAATAGACGAAAAGTTGAGGTCTTGGAGGCCCTCCTTGATATTCCTAGGGTTAAGACGAATTTATATTAATTTTGCGGCCAATTTCCTGTGTCGACGACTTTGAGTAGGTCAAGTAAAATTATATGAAAAGAGCTGGAAAATTCACCCACGAAGAATCTGAACATTATACTTGGCAAAGTTCAAATTTCTGCGAATACAGATTCAAATCAGCTCTCAAAGTTGTGGTTTTCTTTTTTATCAGCCGCGACCTCTTCGGTTTGCCTACTGATTTGCAGACATCACCTTGACGCCGCATGACTTTTTGAGACCGTTGATCGAATTCGCTTTTGTTTTTCCCTCTAGTTTCTCCGTAGCGGCGCCTGCTCCTTCAAGACTCCTATATCTCTTTTTTTAACGCGGACTTTGTATACTCTGAGATAGCGTGTGACGTATCGTCTTTTTAACAGGCTGACTTTATTTCATTGGTCCCAGTGTCTTGAGGAAGTCTTTGTGTTGGTAGATGCTCGCCTTTTTATTTTTTTGTTATAGCGAGCGTGGTGGGCAGTTGGTGACAGTTCATAAAGGGAAATGCGCCAATAGTGTCTCCTTTACTAAACGCTAGTCAACGTGTCACGAAGTTCGATGAGAAAAATGAAGATAAGGAAATTTCTAAGGTTTTTTTCCAAGGATGATTCGCGAACGATACCCAAAGATGAAATTTCTTGGTGAGTATTTTTCATTGCTATGCATCGATTCCATTGTCTCGCTAAAAAAAAGTAACTACCTTTAAGGAATATTTGTATGAAAAAAGTGTCGCCGAAAACCCTACGTGAGATACGATTTATGTGATCAAAATGACAAAAGAGGATTATGGACGTAGGAGGAAGTGGCGACGGTAAGTCGTATTGACGAATTCGTGCGTGTTATTGGTCTCATCGATCCTCAGAAATTTTTTTTTTACTGTTGTGAATGTAACGAAGGACTATTTCACGTAGGATAAATTGACCAACCGTACTGATTTATTCAGTACTGTGCTGATTTCGGTGATATTGTGCTGATCGACTTCCTGTACCGTTATACCAATATTATGAATATTTATTCGATGTATTGCCTAAATAAGGTTACGTAGCTCACTTAAGAGTTATTTTGACACCCTCTATTTCTGTCTCTATCATATTAAACGCTGTCTTCATACCAACTTGAGTAGTTTAAAATGTCAGTGATTCACAATATTCGTGAAAATGATGTATATGTTTAGATTCATTGCAAATTTGACTCTCCAACTTTTAGAAAAAGAATTTTATACCCATTTTCCCTCATTTATATAGGCAGTATTCCCGATTTTGCTGCTTTTATCGTAAAAAATTTTAATTTGTACTAATTCGGTCTCGGAAAAATCGATCACTTTAGTACTGGTATTTTTATCGAGGATCGTAATCTCCAACCGTATGACAATATTATTCACTTGTTCGCCGTCACTTAGGTCAGAGGTGCCCAACCTGCTGCTCGCGATAACTGCTGTGCTCTTTTGCGGTGCATAAAACCCCGTTTCTTTTAACCAATAATATAATTTGCTCGGTTGCTTTCTTCCTAAACATCTAAAAACATTAAGAATAACTCTGACGTTGGTTTGATTTTATTCACGGTCCTTACTATTTCTTCACAAGTATACCGGGTTCTCGCTTTATATTCTAACACACAACCTGGTGCTCGAAAAAGCTTGGGATCCCTTGACTTAGGTGGTCGTAAGGAATTTTCTTTCTTCTGTACGTACGCTACGCGTGTATAAATATAAAGTTGATTTTTATTTCATCCATTCGGTTAATTTTTCGTTCCAAAAGCGCGAGCCATTTTATTGGTTGTTTCCATTTTTTTTAACTCCTGATAACTCCGATACTTCCTTGTTAGATTTAAGCGTCACATTTTGATGACACCATTTAAGACGGTAAGGCGGATGAGTGTGGTTTTAATAGTTTACGTTCTTGCTTCCCCTTTTAAATGTTATGTCAAGGTATATTTTATTCCTGCGTCTTTCCAATCAAAGAATTCGAGAATTATGATCAATTTTTATGGCTGATTCATTCGATCGCTCTGATAAACGCTGAATAAAGAGCGCTAGAAAAAGAGGCCATGGCCAATCCTCGGTGTAGATTTTGAAAGAGGTTATCCGTCGGGACATGTTTATCCTCGGCTTAATATACAATTATTTGCGTAGAAAGAGAGAGAGAGAGAGAGAATGGTGAGATTTCCGCGTCTTTCTCTAATATATCGTCAAGGCCTCGTAGATTGAGAATTCTTACGATAATTTCTATCGCATTTATTCAATTTGATTAAAATATTTCGTGACGGCTGTTGGCACAGGGAATGCGCAAGGTGGGATTGGGCAAGAGCTGGAAACTTTATCGTTTACTTTCGGAAGATTGCATAAATTCGCGAATCTTCCGACGAATTTCTATTTCGTTTTTTTTTTAAAGCGTAATCGTTGCTTTGATATGTGTAATTGAATACAGGGTGTACACAGGGCCGGATTTAAGTTTTCGGCGCTCATAGGCACTATTTTTCGATGCGCCTTTTCTCATTAAAAATATAATAATTGTATATTATTTAGACATGATAAACGAGAAAATTGATTATTTGAGCGTTTATTATATATTTATAACAATATTGTTTAGTAAATAATAATTGACAGTCACTTGAAAATGGGGATTCTTTAAAGAAACAAGATTATTACTTACGTCCTAGTATAAAATAAAATGTTGTTTATATAATATAACTTACATTTCTGAAATTGAACTAGATTTTCTTTCTTATACATTTATGAGCCGCAAAAGGATTGATGACTTCATCGTAAGTCAGTGACATCGATAAATCCTTTTCAATCGCTAAATATGAAAGACTGTTTAATAGATCATGGGCCATGGTTTATCGTAAATAACTTTTAATTCGCTTTAACGTGGAGAATGATCGTTCATCACCGCAAATTGTAGCCGCCGTACACAAAAACATTCGTACTGCTATGTCAAAGTTTGGGTAGTTAGGCTGGATATTTTTTCCCGAGTATGTGTGAAATTAAAAACAGTTGTCATATGGCCTTGAAGACTCAAATTAAATTTGTTACTGATATAACCGTTTACCCGGAAATAAATGGGAAATTAAATTTCATTCGTTGAATCGCACCCTTACGAAATCGCGACCATCCAATAACAAACTCAGTGCTACGCTATTATAATACACAACCAAATTTCTACGTAAATATTATGAAGGAAAAAATTGGTAAAAATCGGGAGGAATATAGAAAAAAGCTTAGAATAGTTCAACGATACTTCTTCGACATAAGGTAAAGGGAATGGGAAAGTCTCCTTCGGAGGATAGATTATCAGTATGACTCCTAGAAATGTAAATTTTATGAGAATTTGTCAGTGAAAGTACTATAGAGACTTTTAGCGATCGGTATTCATTCATACTAAGATTTATTCTCCTGTAATCGCACTTTTGGACCTCACAATGCAAAGTACCGTATTCACCTGAATCTAAGACGACATTTTTTTCCAAATTTTCAGCTGTAAATATCAAGAGTCGTCTTACATTCGAATACGAAGTATATTTAAGCATTTAATCAATGGTTTTTACAACAAATGGTATATTAGAGTAAACAATTCACAACAGCAAATTCAAGTACGTACATAAAGAAGTGAAATAAACAAATAGTAATAACAATAAGAAAAACATGACGGGAATAATAATTATTTAGACTAATAATCATCGTCGACGACCATAACACAGACGACGTACTTTCATCTTGCCCGTAATGCCCAGCGCAGTGTCAAAACAAATGATAGCGGAAATCATTGGGATTCCCCTTTCAAACGACGCACCGCGATTCGCTAAGTGTGACAGTAATTTTGAGTTGTGTATTCTTGATTTAAATGCACAACCCTTAAGTTAAAATGACAGATCATGTTGAAGTACGTGGCACGAGTGCAAAGGGAAAGTTAACAAAGGAATTAGACGGAGCTAAGATACAAATTTTAAGCTGATCGTGATAAATTACGCCGAAAAAACTAATAACTGTGATGCGAGTAGAAAGTTCGGTGTATCTGAGGCAAATGTGCGTCGATGGAAACTCTCAAAACAGGAACTAGAAAAAGCCAAAGCCACAAGGAAGTCGCTCAGTGGTCCAAAATAAGGCCGATTTCATGGCATTGAAGAAGAAGTAGTCAAGTTTGTGCGCACCATGAGGAAGAACGGTATGCCTGTTTCGACTGAAAGTATTATACTTAAAGCTAATGAAATTACTAGAGGACTTAATATATCATTGCAAGAATTCAAGGCCAGCAGAAGCTGGTGCGTGAGAATGATGCGACGAAATAATTTTTCTTTACGGCGACGAAATAATTTTTCTTTACGGCGACGAACTTCGCTGTGTCAGAAGACTATGTTGAAAAACTTCTCGCTTACCAGAAATACGTAATTGGACTTAGAAAAACCAATAATTACCTTTTGAGCCAAATAGGAAATGCCGATGAAACTCCGGTTTTCTCCTACATGCCATCTAATTATACTGTGAACGAAAAAGGTGCGAAGTCCGTCCTAATTAAAACTACAGGCAACGAAAAAATGCGAGTCACGGTAATGTTGGCGGTTTTAGCAGATGGGACTAAATTACCACCATATGTGATTCTAAAGCGGAAAACAATGCCTAAGAAACATTTGCCAAGTGGAATAATAGGTGTCAAGAAAAGGGGTGGATGACTAAAGAACTAATGAGAGATTGGTTACATGTGGTGTGGAATAGACGGCCAGGAGCTTTACTGAAACAAAGAGCAATGCTTTCACTGGATGCATTCAAGGACACTTATCTCCTGAAATTAAAAACATAATGAGTGCGATGAATATTGATCTTATTGTAATACCTGGAGGAATGACATCGCAACTTGAAGTTTTAGATGTTGCTGTCAATAAGTGTTTTAAAAATAATTTAAAGGTTTTGTATTCTGAGTGGTTACAGAGTGGAACTCACACTTTAACACCAAAAGGAAATCTTAAGAAACCTGAAGTTGCAATGCTCTGCCAATGGATCAAGGCATCGTGGCAACAAATAAATGCAAAAGTAATAGTGAAAGGATTTAAGAAATGCTGCTTATCTAATGCCATGGATGGGAGTGAGGATGATGTTTTGTGGGAGACTGATGATGAAGTTGAGAGTGATAAAGATAGTGAGCATGAGGAAAATAGTGAAGGTTGCATAGACAGTGATGATGACTAACACAATAAAATGATTTTTTGCAGCACTTGGATTGAAATGTTTTTTTGTTGTCCTGAAATGAGTATATTCTTTCAATGTATTTACTTTATTTTTAATGTTATCTTAAAATGAATGCTACCATTTAATTTGTTTGAAAACCTGAATGGTTCTATTTGTGATGTGATCTTATGATTTTAAAATGTTAAAAGACAATGACATTCAAGAAAAGTATAAGAGAAAATAAATATTTCACAAGATTTATAATTTCTGTAGTAATGAAGGTCAATTTGAGCTTTTTTCTGTTTTGGAATCATCAAAATGGGGGGTCGTCTTAGATTCAGGGTCGTCTTGGATTCGGGTGAATACGGTATATGAAATTTCTATTAAAATGTGGTTGTCTGATATGACGAGTAACGATTTTCTTTTACATTTTGCTTTTTGGTACTAAACTACACAGAAAAAAATGATGGATTGAACCGCCATCGAATAAGAAAATTAGTTATATGAAAGGCTCATCATGTGTGTATCCGTCGGATTTTTGTCTTAGTACTGCCTTTATTATAAAGTAAAATATGAAATTTAAAATTTGTGTTCTTTTCGAAAAATCCCGTAATTATTGACGGACATTACGCTAGTCTATTCCTAAATGAGGCGATATAATTATAAATTTGTATACTATTTTTAAAAAACTTAGATATTTTGCGTCTTTCATAATTTGGTGCCTTTAATATTTTGACGCCTATGTTGCCTGTGCGTAAATACAGCACTGGGTGTACACAAATTATCTTTACAACTTTAACCTGAAATATAATAATACTAAAACAATCTACACATACAGGGTTTGCGCTATCTGCGAGATAAACTTATAAAGTTTAATTGAGTAAAACGCCGGTGCGTGAATAATCTGAACGTCATTCATGATGGCGTCGTCGCAGGAGGTGGCACAGTGCGTGGAGTGGTTTATCATAACAAAATCGGATACGCAGGTCCAAAAGAAACTTCCGAACAGCCTAACATAGGTTTCCGCCTTCAAGTCCATCGATACGTGCTTGGTATGAACAGTTTAAGGAAATTGGAAGTCTTATTCATAGGAAAGGTGCATGTCGCCCGCGGGTATCAGATGAAATTAACTCTAGTATCGATTAGACATTCTTAAGAGTTACAAATGTTGCCCATATTGAATGCGTTTAAAGTTTCGGGTACACTTATAAGTGTTTCTCTCGCATATGGCCCAAACTATGAACGCGTTTATCGTTTCTTTACTTTTGTATTTTAAAGTTGTAAAGGTAATTTGCCTGCTTCACGTTTACGCGGTAGGTGCTTTTCATTTCTCGCTCAGACCGATTCTGTCGCGAATACAGCCAACATTCTAGTAATTTATTTTTCATCTTCGATAGCGTTAGCATATCTTCTCCTTATTGATTTCCCATCGTTTTTACTTAATTGAACCCCTCAAAAAGTGTAATAATGGCATCGAAGAAAGCTTATGATGTTGTACCCAAGAGAGTACGCAAGTCGATTACACCGAACAATAAAATTGAAATCCTAGATAATTTAAGAAAATTGGAATAATTTGAAATCAGGAGAAAGACTCTGCTATTACCGGGAATCGAACCAGGGTCTTCCACTTGGGCTGATATTCGTCCATTGAACTATCGTAGCAGACTAATTCTTCCATTTCAGAACGCAGATGTTTCATTTGGTTTAATGGCAATAGTTTGTAAATAAATACTATTAGCTACTTAATTCTTTTAAATTATCCTTTTATTATAACATAAGGTTACCAAAATCTTGTCCCATGCTCCCGTCTCTCAATTTCCTATAGGCTTACCGTCTCGAGTTAACGCGGTTTCCATTTACGCGGTGCTTTACAGGAACGTATCCCCCGCGTAATTCGGGGTCCGACAGTAATTATAAAACCGTGATTTGCACGGCTTTCACGGGGGTTGAATTCACGCATTTTACGTTTGAATAATAGGGGAAATAGTAATCTCTGATAGGCTGAGACTGACGGTAACGTTTTACATCAATTTTACACGAAAGTAAGGAGTCCATCATCTCAATCCCTCGCGATTTCAACTCTGTCTGAATTTGTTAATGGACGAAGCGACGCGACATTCGAATGCATTACTTTCTGGAGAGGAAGAATGTGATGTTCGACGGTCGTATTGATTGTCTTGCCTCCCCTATGGCGGTTGCTGCTGCCTAAATAAAAAATTTCTCCGGATGCAAGGCTTTTGTATGTAATCGCAACGTGCTCCAGCCTCTCCGTCTGGAGCATTTTTCCACTTCAGATATTAATTATTTTTAAAGAGTTTTTTTTAACGGTGTTTAATTGTAGTGGGACGGAGTGATAAAATAGTACCTGGAATGAATGTACATCGTTTAATTATCGAAGTGCGTTCGAGCCTCTCATGTCTCGAAGGTGTTTAATCTTTTCTCGCCTTTAAACCTAGTCGAACCTCGATAAATCGAACTACTATAACCTCTGAAGCTGCATTATTAGTCGAAGTGGCCATTTTCCCACGCACTCGCCTACGTTTAAGTCAGGTTTTACAGCTAGAAGTTTGAATAAGTCGAACTCTTTTCTGTCATCCCCCCCCGAGGTTCGAGTTATCGAGGATATGGCGTAGACTCTATCCCGTTCCATAACTCGTTTTTTAAAATTCCATCGGTCTCACGAGTTATTTTGGTTGGGCCGCATAATTATTTCAAAGGCGTGTTAATTAGGCTGCCAGTTCTTGTAGTCCCATCCTGGACGGTTTGTTATTCCGTCTCCTCACACCTTCTCGTCTTACATCCTCTCTCTCTCTCCCCCACACTTTCTCTCTACAACTAGCTCTTTCCCTTTCTTCTCCAGATTCTCTCCCTCCTCATCCCCCTTCACTCGTCTTAAGTCACTCTTGTCCCTTCTCTTCTTCATAAACTCCCCCTCCATTCCAGCTGTCCTTTTGTTTACGCCGGCATTGCTTTATACAAGCATATACGGTTCTTCCTCCACCCCCTCCTCCTCCTTCACTAGTATTCTCTTTTGATTGGGTTCAATCTATCTCCATTGCTACCAGTTTTTATCCATTAGCGCCGTCACTTCCACTTCTTTTTTTGTTTCTATCTCGTTTCCTCCACTTATATCCCCGAGGTTGTTTTTCCTTTCTCGGCACCTTGAGGCTATATCACTTATCTTTTATCGCCTCACATCTCCAGTCTGTAACGTTCATGTCACCCTAGCTTTAATCACTTTTGTTTTATTTTACCCTTCCTCCGGTGCGGTACGTAATGGCGGGAATGCGTTAGGTACTCGATACGTCTAACTCCCCGGAAATTGCGAGAAAATTTACGTTACCCGGCTAGCTTGAAATATAAAGCCGCCTCCCTTCAAAAAAAAAATCCCTACCTCTCCCTTTTAACCCCTGCAGATCTACCGAGACAAGCGCACAGCTGCCCTCCCCCCATCCCCATCCCTTCCTCGCTTTGTTCCACACCTCAACCCCTTCCAACTTTGCGATGCGGACCCCCCTCCCACCTACATGGACTCGCCCCGCAGTTCTAAGTCGATACGCGCGAGGCGATGTTGGGATGTTGTGGCAGTGTAGGGTGCGCATGCGTCATGGGCTCGGCTGCGAGCCCTCCCTCTTGTCGAGTAAGGGTGCCCGTGAGAGAAGGGGAATTGGGCGTGTGGTAGCGGCTTTTGGGAATAGTGTCCCCCCGTTTCTCGTGATAAGGAACGCCTTTTTACTCTGTTGGAACACCATTTTTCGTCCATATCGTTTTTGGAGTTTTTTAAAGGTAAGCCCGTGCGCGTGTGGTACTGGCTTAACGTCATGTATTTCATCCCCCGATATGAGGCTTTCTGCGTATCCCTGGGAAGGGTTTTTTTTCTTCCTACTCTAAACGAGCTTATGTCCGCGTCCGTGCGGTATATCTACCGTTAAGGAGACAATCTCATCTTTATTATAATCTCGGTTTACGCCGTACAAACTTATAAAAAATTCCTTCTTCCGTCGAATTATTTTATGTAACCCAGGGTGAGTTCACGAAGATCCCTTGAAACGGTCAGTGTACACGGGGGGGAACTCCTTAACGCATTCCGCTACGGTGTATTCATTCCATCGTAATTTCCCTTCGCAATGTGTGTTGCATTCAGTCTGAGCCGTTATCGACCATATCGGTGCCATGCATTCTAGCTCCCGGTCCCTTTCGCCGCTGTCTCTTCCCGACCTGATCCCTTAATGTCCATTTGCTTCCGTGTATCCATTTGCTCGCTCGCATCCCTTTGAACGTACGGGCACACCCTCTTTGTCATTTACCTACACGTTTATTTTTTAAATATTTCGTCCGAATACTTTCGGTCGATTCGCCAACGACGCGAATTTTGAGAGCAATGTTATTCCGCTAACCTAACTACTAAAAACCTCTTTATATAAGTGAATAAATTCGATGTTTTTTTAAAAAAATAAACTGGCAGCCTATGTTGTAGACGTACTCTTCCATATGCACCTCAAGCATGCAATCGTTCGACAGTTTGAGAAATATTCTCGGGTTTATTTTTAAAGCAAATTGAGGTTTTATTTTCTTTCTGTGTTAGGCTCGTACGTTAAATTTGGTAAGTAGGTATAAAAAAAGCGGCTCTTGGTCAATCTGATTTTTCGGTGTTATGTGAAGACATGCTAGAAGCTGTGCTTATTTTTTGATGATATTTAATTATTGTTACCATTTCATAGCGAGCGATAAAATTCAGCATCTGTAATCTTGCACTGTGTTAGTCTCTCAACTCATCACTCTAAAATCTTCCTAACCGGTTTAAGTTAAAGACAATAACGGTTTATCGTGAAATATTTTACATTCGATCCAGAATTTATTCGGTGTCTTTAAAGCTAACTCAAATTATCGCTCAATTCCGAAATATTTCTAGGTATGCTTGCAGACAGTGCTTGTGTCAATTTATGGGGGAAGTTATTTTAAGATTTAATTGCTCATTCATTTGCATGCTTATCCTACTTGTCTATATTTTATTTATATCCTGCGACGCGGTTCATTTTTTGAGGAAATGTCGTTAGTATGTTCCTCGAAAAGTAGAACGGTGTTGTAAGGATCTTTAAACCTTTCATAAAAATGAATCACCTGGTATATTTTCTTTCTTTAATTATATCGCCATAACAGAAAAGTGTTTGTGTTAAATACATTTTTTTGTGAATAGCAGTTGCTATGGAAATAATTCGAGTGAAACGTTCAAATGTCGGAATGTTTTTATTTCAGTCTTAGTGTTTGTGAAATTATTGGTAAATTATATGATATGAGAATGATTTTGGTGCTCTGGGGTTAAGAAATGATAATGAAGGTATTCGAGCGAAAATTGTGATTAGTTAGACGTGTAAGTTATCCAATTGAGAACAAGCATTGAAAAGATGAAGTGAGCGTCATCTGAAATTTTAATTATGAATGAAACGAATCGATAGAATGTAATTGATTCCTCGTTTTCGCGAAAATATTGTGGCTTTAATTCTTAGTTGATTTTTATCATTATGTATTTCAGATGTTATTTTAACGCTTTTTTAATAAACGTATGCATATATAGAATTTGGTTACTTGGTAATTGTTAGTGGGCCGCTATAATGGTTTTCAATTGATTCTATGTTGTTATTTAATGGAGTTGTATTAATATTTAATGTCTTCAAATATATGCAGAAGATAACCGAAATTTCGAAATATTGCGTTTTTAGTTGGTAGACCTTAGCATTTGCAAGTCAAAATAATAAAATATTGAAAATTAAATTAAATTAAAATTTACAAGTACATGTATCTTAGGTAAATTCACCGGAAGTAGCTTTAGGCAAGGGATCAATAATGACGACACAGAAGAGGTTACTTTTGTAATGCAAATGTAAATTTTTTAACAATAGATTTTATAAATTTTAATAGTTAAAGCCCAAATTTAAAAATGCAGTTTTATGGGTAAATTTTAGGGAGGTAGGCGTTCTTGATAATTAAACGTTACAGATTTGATAATTATATGTTAGGTTCTTATGTGATTGACGTAAAGTGAATTGGAGTTTGGAATATTTTAGGGTCACTGAATCTTTTGGAAGATCATTCTCGAACTGAATTTTGTGCTTTGGGTTACAAATGAAATGGAATAACAGAAATTGTTAAAAAGAACTGTTTTTAAAGGGAATAAATATTTTAGAATGTTCGCATAAAAGTACGACGACCATATGGATAAATTAGTAAGATCAGTCCATTTCTTTTGGCAGTATGGCTTGCCTTGGAGATGACTTTGTAAGGGTAACTAGGCATATGTTTTTAGGCACATAGGTAACGAAAATCCCTGGGCTATTATCGACAGACAGAAATGTACCTAAGTAAATAAAAGGGTTTAAAAGAAATTAACTGCCTAATGTATCTTACAATTTCTCCAGAATTTAGTATTACAGTTTATGCTAGAACTCATCATCAATTAGTTGGTAAAGGACACCGATATTTTTTACTCGAATTTTAAAGAAACCTTTTTTTAATGAAAACATGAGCTGAAAATTAGCGCTCTTATAAGTGCATTATCAATTCGTTACTTTCAAAGATGGCCCAAAATGATATACTTATGAATAACATGAATACTTTAGTGAATAATACTTTAATATTGCCAACATTAGTACCTTGGTTTCCTCATGCAAGGCAGATGGCTAGTAATATCTAGGCGACCTTTACTGCCATAGAATAGACATTTTCTCGGTTGTTACATTTCGTAGTTTGAGACAAAGGATTCCGACAAACATTTGAACTCTTTGTGGTATTTATGTCCCGTCATTTGAATAACTAGTTAAACCTCTTTTGTGACTGTATAAGGGGTCGGGTCGAGGGTAATGAAAATAGTGGCCACACAAATTTTGAAATAGTTTGTGAAATAAATGTCAAGGAGTCGTCATAGCCATCTTAAAGCGTTTTACTAGCTGCAGGATAAATAGCTTTGACCGGATCTTTGGGTCCTTTTTTTACAGCCTTTCTGAGGGTGAGGTACATTATAGTATTCAGTCTTCCACGCTCCTAGGTTGCCTAGGAGGTTGGCGATTTTAATGACACACACACACACGTTTGTGTGTCTCGTTATGCACATAAGTCCTAGAACAACCAAATTTGGTACGGTTCTTACTTACATCTTAACTTAGTGAATGGTCAAGGTTTGTTCAACCTGAATTAGTCAGTGCAGCCAATATGGGGGATTAACATTTTTCCATAAGTAATGCTTATTTCTTCATAATGATTATCTTAATTTGCAGTCTTGTCGATTTAAAACAACCACGAGCAACGCCGGGTAAATTTGCTAGTTTTAAACAGTTCATCAACAGCTTTTACCAGCCTTTTACAATTAGCTCTACTATAACGATAATATAGAGGATCACACCCAACCGTGCCCTCGACAGGATTCGAACCTAGTATAGGTAGTCGTACTCGTTGACCACACCTCTATAAATATACGGCGCGGTGGTATGTCTAAAAAAAAAGGTTAATCGTTTCGGCTGTCGTAGCAAGCTGCGAATTGAAGGATCTGGGTGGAGCTGAGGTGGTTAAAAAAAAAGGTAATTCGCAAGGTTGTATCAGGCGGATAAGGAAGAGGAACAGATTGTGTGTTCATTGCGTGGCCTGCGATGCGTAATTGGGCGTTGTCACGTGCGCTGTGTGGTCTCTGTAACAATCGATCAAGTAATGATGTTATTCCCGGGCCGCGTTTGACCTCATCCCATTCAATCTATTCTAGCCGGTGTTCCGTGGTTATTTGGATGTCTCCATTTCCGTACTTGTCTGAGATATTTATATTGCGCTGGAAGATTACGGGAACTTCCTCATTGTTCGTAAAGAAGTGGTGTTGAGGAATTCCCCGTTTAATTGGTTGTCTCATATTTAGAACTCAGCTAGGAGCATGAAAAAAATCATAATTAAATCTAGTGGGTTCATATTGACTCAATTTTTATGAATTTTTGCTGGGAAATATTTACTTTATTTATTTATGTCATAAGGGAAATAAAAAACACTAATATAACAGATACACTGATTTCGTTAATAATTTGCCTCACATACTCTGTATTTTTACTTTTATTTAAAAGTGATTTTTTAAAGGAAAACCTTAGTATCATCACATTGCTGTTAGTTTCTTTCATTGGCAAAATTGACGTGAAACAACTTCCTTGGGTTTATTTCCAATTGCGTATGTAGCATCTGGTTGGACAAGTGCATGCGTTTTAAATCTTTGAGTCAAATACTCTCATAATCACATTACCTGCTCTATGTACTTAGTACAAGTAAAAAGTAAAAACAGCAAAGGAAAGGCCGTAGTGAATGGCAAATACTGAAACTTCGCCGTCGAGGTTAATGTTTAACGTACGCTAAGATTTGTCAAGGTTGGCAATCCTGTTCTTTTTTGCTATCGACTGGAAAACATTGCTTAGAGTCATACTTATCCCACGAGACAAATTGTGGGTTAAATATCTTTCCCATGTCGAATGCTTTTGCATGCCGTGTGTGATGTTTGATAATTGAATTAAATTGGACATGCTGAATCAATGAGTGATGGTTCACATTTGCTATTTCAGGGGGTCTCAAGAAGATCTTGCCATGACGTCCCCTCAGATAAATGGAGATCTTACGTGTACCGTCGACAGGTAAGAGGATTATGTTCTCATTTTTTTAACGATCGTTTCGCCTATTTCTGTACGAAAGAGAAATCGATCTATCTACATATCACTGCATGTGGCATATGTCGTTTTTAAAGAGTGATGTTTACGATGCCCATTTAAAAATATTAATTCGATTAGGTATTGTTTTAGAACAGACGTAAGATGAAGTGGAAACGGCATAAAAAATTCGCCATTCGGTGTTCCTGATTGACGCGGTGTTTACATCCCTTCTCTTAGCCAGAATGAGGTATAATTTAAAAAAATGTTACTCTCAAAGAATATTCCGCAAGTTGGTGTTTCAGTAGTACGTTTTCCATTTATTTTTGCGGTGAGAGTAAATATCTTAGATTGTGGAAGTGAGGAAAAAGTTGCCAAAGCGGCAAGTCTGTTATTATTTGCCGAGAAAATTAGTAATGGCGTGGATATGTTTCGTCACCTAAATACTTGGTAATCATACGATATTGAAAGAATTTATCTACACACAAGGAGCGTTTTGAACGTTGGTGCAATCAGTGAAGCGCACATATTTCGGGCCCCAATTTAATTCACAGATGACACGATCTGCGTGTTGATATTTGCTCAGAAGCTTGTCTATGTAATCTTAACCAATTGGAATCGCTGTGGGTAAATAATTCATCTATTTGCACATTTGACATTTTGTGTTAAATAAATTATGTACATTAAAATTTGGAAATTTTGAAAAATGAAAAATGGAATTCTTATAGCTGATCAATGCAAGCGAGCCCCTAATAAAATTGTGAGTAGTTTTGGAGTCTTAAAAACGCTCCTGTTACACACACACGTTCATATACATATTTATGTTGTTGCTTATAGATGGCGACTCATTTAATCATAGTTAACGAGGTATTTATGATATCAGCTTTGTTTATCGGATAGAAAATCACCGAACGATTAGATAAATCGAGCTGCACTGATTTTGCGACACCGATGTGTCTGGTTGTGACGTAGGAGAATACATTTGTTAAGGCGGCGTCGGTGACTAGTACGCTTGTCCCCATCTGGCTGGACTTTATCGCTTTATATTCCCTTTTTTCTCCTTCGCTGTGACGTTTTCCTCGTTTTATCGCGTTTCATTTTTTGTTATCCACATTCGGTATAGTGATAGGTTGTAACTGGAATGTGTGGACGGTTTTTAGATGTTTTTTTATATTTATTGTGCTACGCGATTACAAATGACCAACTGTCTGAGTTTTCTACCTGCATCGCGTTCATTCCCAAAAAGATTTGGGTCCGTGTTAATAGACGAGGCAAACAACAGAATCCCTCTAGAAATCACAATAACTCCTTTGTCTCCGGTTATCGTAGACCCAGGCAGTTCAATAAATTCTTCTCTAACACCTTTCCCCATGAATCTTTTTAAGTCACCATAAACATCTCTAAACGCCTTTCCCTTTAACCTGTTTGTAATTACCCTCAAATCTTAAAATTTCACAACAGGAATTCCAGGCTTGTCACTCAAATATTTTCCCTACTCGCGCCATGGATCGTGGCGATATTATTCTTGTTTTCCTATTTAAATGCCCCAACTCTTTCACTCTTCATTTTCCCCTCATATTTAATTATTGTTTCTCTACTGGCACCTTTCCCACTAATCGGAAGGCTGCAAACGTTTCGATATTCAAATCGGGGAATGAATCCTACGCTACATCCTACCATATTCCATATAATTTGATCTGTTTGTGAAAGAATAATTCTCAATTAGCTTTAATATTTCACTTCTCCTAGCGTCCTCCTGCATCACAAACCTAAACATATTTTCATATCATGCCATTAACCCCAGCTCGATTAAGTTTTTCTGGACATCCCTAGCACCTTTGACTCCACCAACCATGACCTCTGAAACTCAGCTGTCGTTCTGGTATCCATTGAAATTTTCTAGCCCTTTTACAGAGCTTCTTGACGGACCGAATTCAAGTTTTATTCGGTCTCTCATCTAGCTTGACAACTATTATTTCCGGTGTTCCACAAGGCATCGTTCTTGATCCTTACCTGTTTATCCTATTTATCCTATTTCCGAGGACCTCTCCCATACCTTAGCCCAGAAGTTTCAGTGAAATGTAAATCCGCGGGGTGCGGATTTACATTTCTCTGAAACTTCTCACCTTTTCCCCCCTCTATAGCAAGCTCCGTCACAGTTCATACTAGACCTACATTCGCCATTAATATAACCACCTTAAGAAAAACATGGAGAAAACGATACGTCCTACCCATTTTAGGGCCAGAATTGGACTGTTGTAGCTCTCACGATTGTGATGGTTAAACAGACAGTAAATATATGTAAAGCCTTCTGTGCGTCCCATAGTTTGGAAACCACTTAATCTATGCAGACGACTGAAAAATCTTTAAAATTGATTTAATCACGGGCTGAAATATTTCAGGATCCCTTGGACTCAAAATCTAGTTGGTGTGATACTTGGGATCTAAAATAAAATCCTTTTCTCTTTCTCCTAGCAAAAATCCTATTTTACATATTTAAAAATGAAACGGCTGGCTTTCATTGCGGGTTGAAAGTTATAAGAATCTCGGGGTTGTTATTGATAACTAGTTAAACTTCTTACATAACAAACTATTCCTCTCCTAACCACTCTGTCCTACTGTCCTTCCATGTGAGCCATGTCTGTCTCTTCTAATCCCATCTTCCTGGACAGGCTCGTTAATTTCTTTCTTAATATTGTCAGAGCCTATGTTCAGACTCTTCATAATTCTTCGAATTTAGATATATTGTCATCTCCCTCCCTCGAACCTCACACAGTTTTTGGTGGAAAAAAATGATCCGTCGTTTCTTTTTTTATATACACCACTCCCGCGGTTTACGCGATTAATGCGTTCCTGAAAACTGTTCTGTAAACCGAAACCGATTTTCCGATATTTGAATTACATCGAATTAAACTTCTTACTCTTTTTAAATTCATAATTATCATCCGCACTAATTTTGACCTTTTTCGTACCATCTTGTAAGGGATCACTAATGTTTTGAAGGTTCTGGACGGGCCTTAAAGCTTCGGGCAAACCAAAACGAGTCGCGAAAAGTCCGACCATTGTCCTAAAGTGAAACCGCGTAAACTGAAGTCGCGTAAACCGCGGGCGTTCTGTACTTAATTCTAAAATTCACTGCCTTGAACCGATCACATTCACTTTCCCGAATTTCATTTTCTCGAAAGATCATTTTCCCGAAATTAATTTTCCCGAATTTTCATTTTCCCGAATTTTCATTTTCCCGAATATTTCATTTTCCCGAATTATCATTTTCCCGAATTATCATTTTCCCGAATTATCATTTTCCCGAATTATCATTTTCCCGAACTATCATTTTCCTGAAAATATTATTTAGCGTAGAAATGTTCATGAAAATTAAGTTTATTGCTAGAAATACAAAGAATAATATTTAGCGTAGAAACGTTCTTGAAAATTAGTGTATTGCCATAAATACAAAAATAATATTTAGCGTAGAAATGTTCTTGAAAATTAAGTTTATCGACAGAAATATACTCCTACACTGGCGAAGCAAATGTTGACGACCTGCTTGGAAAAAGAAATAAATAATGAGATTATATTTAATTTTACTCAATTCGCAGAAAACAAAATAACTTAGAACGGAAATGGACTTACTGTTTAACAAGCACACCGCGTGTTGTGTGCAAATCCAGTGAGTCGATTATCGGACGTTCGTCCATCTCGAGTTCGATGAAGATTTAATATTTTCTCTTCCCTTTTGCTGAATTCTTTTGGGATTCTCACTTTTTCGCCTCTATTTACGTCTTCAAGCTTTCGACTGCTGCATTCTTCTTCTAATCGTAAGCCAATAATATATTTATAGAGACCAATATGTCTTTTTCCTGATAACAACTCCTGCCATCGCCGGTGCCAGCCTTCCAAATTATTTTGGGTTCGGGGTAATGCGTTTTCCACATTTTCATAAACTGACCAAATGGAAGGTTTGTACAAGGGATCAGAATAAACCTCACTTCCATCAGCATTTCTTCGCCGAAACCTACCTTCGACGTAGTACTTCCCAAACCATTCCCACACTTGTATAACTTTATCATTATTAGTGTTTCTGTATAAAACATTCATTTCTTCATACGCAGGTTTGATTTTATCTGCATGGAGGAAAACCCCAATCTTTCTCAGGAGCAGGCAAATCTCTTCATCTTCACCATACGATATAACGCAGTAAGGTCGACTTTTTGAATTTGCCTCCAAATAACTTGACCCAAGTGATAGAAGCTTATTTTCTGCTTTACACGAGGCAATTTTTCCTTAACTGCAGAAATTATCGCCATTTCAAATGGTCATTCGGGAAAGTGATACCAATCCGCCCTGAACTTGTCTCCCTTTTTAGTTCCCTCATTCCTGCCACATCTACTCGTCTTTTCTGCTTTATTGCTCTCATTATTCACAGACTTTCTATAATCAGACCTTTCTTTTATGCCGCCTCCCTGCTCTCCTAAACAATTTACCTTCTTACTCATGCGTACAAACCTTGAAAAAATTTCACCTCCTATCGTAGTCATAGTGATGGTTTTACTTCCCCTCCTTTTTTTTCCTTATATTTTTGTTATATATTTTTCTTTGTTGTTCTGATATTATTCATTAGTATTTAGGCATTTCAATGTAAAATGGACTTAATGTGCTGTATGTGAAATTACTTGGAAAAATAAAAATGAACAAATTCAAAAGAACTAACGAGCTTATCTTATGGCAAAAATCACATAAGCAAATTATGTCTCTTCATTAACATAATTAAGGTTGTGAAAATCAAATGTTCATTTCGGATACAAAACAGTCGACAACAGATTCTAAATCTGTCACCTGGTTCTCCCAATATTTCTAAAAATAGATATTGGAGATACATAGATTGTCACTCTATAATCAAAGATAATCTTATGCTCTGGATAATCGGTTATCAAATTAGGAAATATCGAATTGCAAAATCGACTCGAGGTGTGACTTTGAAAAGTGCATCAACCTTGAGGAGCGTCGAGAAATTTTCTTTTTTCCATTAAGAGGCGCTGGTTGTTGGTCCAATGTGTGGTCCACTCATTAGAACCAAGGCTACAGAGGTAATTAACGCATTTAGCACTAATTATGGTCATCGAAGGTCATATTCTTTTATTGCTAAGAGACCAATGTGGTTCCGTTAACTCCGTGCTTAGAGTTTGTACCACAGTTGCTGTAAGAAATAGGGTGCAGGAAACGTGTATCTTCATGCAATTTGCAGAAACAAATATTATTGAGGATTAACTGGCGTCATGTGCGATATTATATGTATTTTATTGGGAGTAATTTCAGTGAAGTATTCATTTGAGCTTATTAAAGTTTTATATTTTATACAAGCCCATTGCTGCATGTTATTACGTACATGAAGTTTCGTGGTCCTCATATAGTAGCTGACTAACCAATAAAAATTCTAACGTATGTACATCTTAATGTGCTAGAGATCTGAAATTTGACGCGGGAGTTCAAGGGATCAAATTAAGGTCGGCGAACTAGTGCATCCAGGGAATCTGCGACGCAGACTCCATTTGTACCTCTGAAAAATCTCTTGAAACATACTTCTAGTTAGTATTTTAATAAGTAATAATGTAGTGAGAGATATTTTAAATCGTAGTCGGTATACTTGAAAAATATTATGTTGCAATGAATTGCAATTTCGTTGTATTTCGAGGAGTAATAATCTGGAGAAAAATTGTAATTATTAGTTGTATAATTGTAAATGTTATTTTGCGTATAAAGTGCTCGTATGACTAACTTGTATCCGAATAAAACCTGAAACAATACAACTGTGTACAATTTGTGTTATTTCGGGTTTTATTACCACAAGAACGTCTGAACATGGCGTACCCCCTAGAACGGCGGACGGGACAAAAATGTCTTATACGACAAAGTCGTACAGTCGCAGTACTAGGTTCAATTTTTATGAACGTTGTAGTCTCTACATTACTAATTGCATACTTTATCATGCTGTAGAATGTAGCGTTGCACCGTACTCAGCTGAAACGCTCTAGTAAATTAGCCCGCAAACAGTGCTGCAGGAACACCTTCTAACCTGCATCACACTGCGGGAGCAAGTGGAAGGTGGGAGGGGGGAAGGGTGGGGCTAGAAGTTGGACTGGCAAAAGATGATAGGTGAGGAGGGGAAGGGCATGCCATATTCTACAACAATGTTACAAAGCCGCCTGCATAAGAATAATATCACAGAGAATGTGAAACAAAGTAGTAACTCATTTTGGGACAAAATTGTCCCATCCGCCGTTCTAGGGTAAAATGGTTTTATAATCCTTAATATTGAGGGGGAATGTTCAAAAATGTAGAGTGGAATGTAACCCTCAAATGATTAAAAGTCACGAAATCTCGACTAAATTAAACTGGAATCACAGAAACTGTAGGGGACGTAACATCAGAATGGGACAAAATTGTCCCGTCCGACGTTCTAGTGTTAAGATTCAATTCCTCACGAGAGAATTATAACTTCTAATATAGTTGTTGAGGGTAGTAATAATAATTAATTACCAAAGTGAAATATTCTGAGAAAAATGTTATTATATCATAGTATCCAACATTATTACTACTTCCACGTCAGAGTTAGATTTTGTGGTCGTATTAAAAGGCTTGTTTGTGGATTGATATTTTGGATTAAAAGTATTTGTAGCTATTGGTCATAGATGACACTACTCTTAAAATATACTATCTTTCATTCGTCATTCCGAAAAATGCCTTTGATATCGTAAATCCTGGAACCATGTTTTTCATATGGGTCACATGAAATATGACTTTCATGTGCGCCAAGTGCCTTTTGAAGGAATTAAAGGGTGAAAATAATTTTGGTTCGCCGTTTGAATTTTGCCTTGATCATCTAAACCTCAGCTCCCTCCGCCGTGGCGATCAATAGGAAAATTCCGAAAATCCAATAAATGTCATTTTTGGGATGTTTTCCCACGTCACTCTTATGTACATATTTGCCTAAACAAAAACTTTGTAGTCACCGCAGGGCATATTAAAGTTTCATTATTAATTTAGTCAAGCTTGAGGTAGGACCACAGGACTCGGACAAGGTTACAGCTTAACTACAGCCCACATGGCGCTAAACTAAGAATAATACGCCCGGAAATTAGGTTTTAAATCCTAAAAATGTATAACTTTCACATTGTTACATTGAGAAAATTAAAAATCCCTAATCTAATGCATTGTTACAGCTTTGAATCGGGCGTAACTAAATATTTTTTAAATATATATCGACGAATAATCAGCATTTATGCGTTAACATTGTTAAACAATTATTTTTATTCAGATGATGCCTATTATGAAATCTTTTATCAATTTTGCATGCAGTTGGGATCGTAAAAATAGTGCGATTTTAATTGAAAATATCAACTCATTGTATTTTTTATTTTGATCAGAATTATAAATGTAATATTCTGAATTAAGGGCAATATTAAATGGTGGAATCAGAATTATCGTTTGTTGTAGCTATTGCTTTGAGGTGTTAATATACTGACAGGATACGTACCGTCTCAAAATGCTGAAAGTACGTAGAAAATTCGTTGTAATTTAATTTTTCCATTTAGATTCAAAGTTTGTGTTTTGCTTTGAAAATCAACAATATCCGATGAGGAATAGAAAAGCATTCAATTAATTCTATTTTAATTTTTCTAAAAATTAAGGAATGTATTCATCCAGACTACAGCATTCGATTGCAAAGTGACAATCGAAAATCCCCGAGACTCGTTTCCATGTTAATCTAATGGGAAAAAACTTTCCTGGTTTTAACTCCGGATCTCTCCGAGAATTTATGTTTTTTGATTCACAATTATGTGTTCGTTATTTTAGCGCAGCTTTCCATGCGCTCGTTTAGCCGTCATTCCTTTCGAGTTAGGAATGCATTTAGGATTTTGCCTCTCTAAAGTCATTTGAAGGAAATGTTTTTAATATGAAAATTGTTAATGCTTAGCATACCATGAAAAAAATTCACGGAGGTTAGTTATAATCGATTATTTATAATAAATAAAGGATTGTATTTAATTGACATTACATGAAATTAATAATTTGGCCGTGAAAGGTTTTGGTACAGGTGTTTATTTCAACCGTTTTTTTGCTGAAGTTCTCCTTAGAGCAGGGGCGTGAAACCTACTGCCCGCGGGCAGCATACGGCCCACTAGGACATCTTATGCGGCCTGCGACTCTTTGATCTGCAGTATTTATTGCAGATAATTTTGTAAATTTTAAGATTATATAAATCATATGTTGTCGTCATAACACATCTTGGTGAAGTTTTAACGCTAAAAATGGTTCAAACTTTGTTTTCATATTTAAAACCATGTAAGATCTCTGCAGTAAGTTCCGATGTAAAATCTCATCTGGCCCGTCTGGGCCCTTACGACTTCTAATGCGTCAAAAGTACTCACATGTATGAATGCGACCCGCCATGTAAAATGGTTGCACGCTCCTTCCACAGAGCATTTTTTTAAATGGCCGCGTACCCCTTAGCACATTTTAGAGTGTTATAGTGAAATAAATAACATTCCTATTAAGATAGTAACTCATGTTTATAACGTGAACATTAGCAGTTTTGGCGTATTTTTCTGTTTTATAACGCCATTCTTAGTCGCAACATCGCAATTTTGTATTCCGAAATCGTGCATTAAAGATATGATAGATTATAATGAACGCTTTCGCAACTCCTCCAAAACTATTGACATACTTTTAAGGATGGAAACCCCTGGTTTAGTGGCTTTTAAAGAAGGACAGTCTGCATTAGTAAAATGAAGCTTATGAGCAGGAAAAGTGAGTGGTATTTTTATTTGGCTATAGAACTGAACCATAATTTTCTCACCCATCCGCATATGCACTGGGAATGCAACTATATTAAGGACGGATTTTTCTCGGAGTGGGTCTTAAAAACTCCATAAGATCGACGCAATTTACCCGTATAATGGCCAAGCACATGGGGGAAAATTTTACTCCTGCTATGTGATCAGCGTAATAGATCTGTTGGCCAATTTTGATTACGCTCAGGGTGAACGTCCGCGTGAAAGCCGTAAAAAGCCAACTACGTCCCGCTCACGTCCTTCTCACGTCATCAGTGATACCTCTGTAGCTCGCCTCTCGAGGCTCCTATGGTCCCAGGGATAGTAAACTAAAGTCTTATACTGACCCTGACCTACCCCGTGAGAAAATCGATAGAGAATTTCCGAGTAAGGCGGCTTCTGAGTTTTCGAAGTTGTTTGTTTTTAAATCAGTGTTTATGCCTAACCTTTTGTTCGGTTTAAAATACGGTTCACGTCAGACGTGGAATTTTTGAGACGATTTGAAAATTTCGTCAGTTTACGATTGGATACCAGAAGCAATGAGAAAATGTAGTTAAGATCAAAAATGCCAACTTGGAGGAGGCAAATTCTAATTCGATAATGGAGAATTAGACTGGCTTGATAGATTATTTGGTTGAAGCACCTACCCGGGTGCGATTCCCGGCGAAGTTGATTTTTCTTCTTCTCCAAGTTCACCTTTGTGATTAGTCTTAATGCACTCGCTTATAAAATAGCTATATTTCCTAACATTCCTTCTCGTCATAGGTAAGATCATTTAAAGTGGCAGCTAGAGAGAATAAAATCAATTTAACGAATCTTCACCG
Source organism: Uropetala carovei (assembly GCA_036926305.1). Taxonomy (NCBI): domain Eukaryota; kingdom Metazoa; phylum Arthropoda; class Insecta; order Odonata; family Petaluridae; genus Uropetala; species Uropetala carovei. Next base: position 1,133,783 of record JAXCHB010000215.1, read on the forward strand.
CATTTATTTTAGCAAAAGTGAGCAGCGGTGAATAAGCAAAATAAATTTCTTTGTGGTAAAAGCCGATAAAAATTTCCATCGATTTATTTGGAAAAATATCTGAAATATGGAAAATGCTCTAATGTTAGGAAGCGTGATGAAACTTCGTCATCTCCCTGTTTAAGTTTAACGGGGTGGGACTCATCGAGTCACGTGACAACAACAAATCTTTGACCTTGAAACGCCCGTACTCGTGACGGCTACTTGTTCCCCCCCCCCCAAAGGCAGCCACAATTGTATTGTTCCCAGCGAACACCGCGCTATTCAAGTGCAAGGAGCTATTCAAGTGCAAGGAGCCGATTTAGGATGGAGTGTTGAAGTGCTTTTGGGCGCAACAGTTTCTTTGTTTGGCATTTTAAAAAATAAACCCGACGTCTTGGAAGCCCTTAAGGAAATGCTACTCTCTTTACTAATTCTTAAACCCCTTCAGATCTTATAGGTCCTCATTAAAGGGAGAAAATAACAAAATGCGCGGGGAAAATGATCTTTTTGCTGCAGTTCTGTGAGTCTACGATCCCATTTGAAATTTATTTTAGAGTTTAGTTTTGTACGAAAAATGTGCAAAAAATTATTCTTTAAAGAGGAACTGCTCGAGATAATATCGTTGAAGGGAAAAAACTCGAGGTGAGGACATTCTCCAGGCGTATAAGGGCTTTGTCAGTAACACTCTGGTTTCCCTTCTACAAATGGATCCGTTGCCAGAGATGGGGAGCTCGCCATATTTTCCCTATGCATTCATTCATGAATGCAAAAAATTTCGATGAATTTGTCTTTTAAAATGCTGATACCGTATACTGAGTTCATATTCTTGAGTTTTATCGAAGAAAAAAGTTCACCAATGCGACTCCTCAAGTTTCAAATGAACGAAAGCTTAGCTAAGCTCGCAGGCGTCTCGTTGAGCGTTAACGTTAATCGCATTAGTAGACATTACCTTCTGCCGAGTTTAGGGATGTATTTTGCGGAGTAAAGGAGCTTCTGACCTAAATAAGGATAAACATAAGTAGTAGGTGGATGAACAATGATGGCTAGGAAATATAAAATGTCGTTCAGATCATCGATTTCAAGAAAATGTTAAGCTGCTTCACTCGGAACAGCGACGTCGCCAACCAAGGAATATCCTAAGCCTAACTTCATAGAATGCTCCGAAAAATCTGCTTAACCCTTTCAGCCCCAATTTTGTGTTTTTTAACGAAAAAATTTGATTTTTATATATGTGAAAAAGAAGTGCCTAAAGATAATTATCCGTGCATAACATTACTTAAATATTTTTTTCAGTAAAAAATCATGTGTTGCCATATGGCACCATAGGGACATCGAGGTCATTTTCTGTCCTTACAGAGAATTTTTCTAATTTATTGTTATATTCTTCTGAATTTTAAATAATAATTTCGTTTAGCTGCTTTTCCTTTTATTTTTGCAAAACATTTTTTTTATGAAATCATATGCCATAGCAAAATATTTATAATAATATATACATTTATCATGTATGTCACACAAATTTTCATTAAAATTTACATTCCTTAACATGTTACTATCCTACTCTAAACTACATGACTATTTTGTAGAACGATATGACATTTAATAAAAATTTGTGTATAACGATGTTAATGTCGATCGATGTACGATATTCTCCGCACGCCTTCGAAATATCTTTCTTCGACTTCTTCTTTGTTTGTTTGTTGGTGGTGAAAGCAAATGGCAGATTTCATCTAAGGATATGTTATTTTCATGTTAAAAAAGGGATCTCCAAATCGTGAGAAACCGTGAGAGATTTGAAGAATCTTGTTAGTGAAAGAGAAAAATCCAAATCTGAGAATCCTTGTGGTGTATTTATCAGTTTTGTGGCTCTATCAAACAGTGCGACTTAACATCCTCGATTAGGGTGATTATCAAGTAGAAAACAGTAAATTAATACAGATAAGCGAATTCAAGAGAGCAGCTGAAGTCCCGATTTCCCACGCCAATTCGACGAAATGGGTGCCATCATTTCATAATATCTAACAGTCTGTTCTTGTCCCGCAAGCGTATTTGTTTTCTAAACGAATAATTCGAAATAACGTCGTATCAGTTTGAGAATGGCGAATTTGTATACCATTGATAAAATGTGCTATCAATTAACATCACGTCGCACGAAACTATAGTAGGATACACATATTCATCGAGTGGTCACTTTAGCCGCCAAGAACTTGACTTTCGTAAAAAAGAGTGATCCAAAATAGTACTGGAAATTTGATAAGACCGCAGGTGCACTTCTAGTACACAGGATCTATATGACCTTAGTTATAAAAGTCCAGCGCAGGGGTGCAAGACTCGAGAAACGAATTTACGACCGCATGCAGGCGCGGATTTAGGGGTTACGAGGCCCTTAGGCAATAGCAGCTTGCGGGAACCCAAGGCGATAGTAGTTTGCGGAGCCCGCGTCTCGTGAACTAAGTCTTCGAATAGAACCATATGAGATAATTATTTTTTCAATGATACCCGTCAGTTGAGTCTGGTCTTTCTCAAATATAATTTACGATTGTATTCGTCATTATTTAGGATGTGTGACCACTTCTTTGTGTTGGGACTTTTCACTATCAATGCGTTCATTTCTTTCCACTCTCGGTATAAGCCCTAACTCTCTAAACGCTAGAGAGTTAAGTGTTAACATTACATTTGGCAGCTCTAGGCGAGAGGCCTCCAGAGTTGCTAGGCCCTAGGCCAGGGGTTTTTAACCGGTGATACGCGTACCTCTAGGGGTACGTGAAAGTGTAAAAGATTATATCTTTTCTTCTTGCTTCATCTTTCATGTGTGACTTTTTAATCAAACGTTGCGATGCTACGCCTAAGAATAACGTTATGAATAGGAAAAAACACGTAAAAACGGCACATTTAACGTTATAAACATGTTATCTATATTTAAATGAGTGTTGTTCATTTAGTTATCAATTTAAAATGTAGTAAGGGGTACGCAAACATTTAAAAAAATTCTCTCCGGGGTACGCGATCATTAAAAATGCTCTAAGGGGCATATCAGCTGAGATAGGTTGAAATCCCTTCCCTAGGCGATCACCTGACCCTACATCCGCCCACGAACGTATGCATGGGATTACTTCCTTATTAAAGGATATAAATTGGATGTCTAGAGAGCAACGCCGACTAAACGCCAACATGATAAAATACGTGAAATAGATTGTGGGACAGAGCGGTGTCGAGGTTGTTTTTTTCCTTGGATTATCCGAGATCTCAATAAGAAATTTGTGAAACCTGAAATAAATATTTGTCAAGGATCTACTGCACTGCACCCCCTGCCATCCCTATTTATGATAAATTACGGGGTGCTTTGTGGATGTAGATGTATAATATAATGCAATAAGTCCACTCTGTTATCTTCCTTACCGGATAGGTCGTAATCTTATGTCTCGTGTGATTCCCCATTCTGCTATCTCTTCTCCAAAATGTAATTCCCGCCATCATGATAAAGTTTGCTACATTTCGTCGATCTCACTAAAACTAAACTTTGATCCGGAATGCTAGGTATCTCCCTTGCACCCAAATATTCACGTATCACGTGACATAGATGCTTATCCATCTTATCACCCCTCCCTCAAACTTGTTGTTCATTCCCGCGCCCAAGAACACGTATTTATTCACACGCGTTGCAAGATTCCTTCCCTTTCTCCTCTCACGCTTTTCTCGTCCTTTCAGTGGCGTAGCAAGGTGAAGCCGGGCCCTGGTTCGAGAATTCCTTACGCCCCCCTCCCCCTCTCCTCCAATATATATTTTTTGGTTATTTTATTTTTTTAAGGGGAAAATTTTAATGAAATAAGTTTCATGATCTCGGATTCTTTTCACTGTATTTAGCAGCCCTTGTGGTTTAAAATGACACAAAGGGTAAAATTTTGTATATGTCGACCACGGGCCTTCGGGCCCCCTCGAGCTCCGGGCCCTGGATCGAGCGATCCATCGGATCCATGGTCCCTACGCCACTGCGCCCTTTACATTCTTTTCTTTCTCCTCTTCGCGCTCGCTCTCTTCCTATCAGTGGCGTAGACACCGCCCGGGCGAAGCCCGGAGGCCCGTGCTTAAGTGGGACCCGCAAGAGATTCAATGTTGAGACCAAAATGTTAAGAATTTCTTTAACTTTGCCGGGACAATTTTGAACCATCTTTCACGCGAAAAAGAAGAAACATCCTGTAGGCACAAAGGAAGCATTATAGGCATAAGAAGTCTACGACCTAATCTTCACTTACGGGATAAATAAATGCAATAGGAATAGGCCAAGATAAGAGACACTCTCTCTGTGCAACCTTAATTAAGCAGCATAGGTCCATGTGGTTAGGATGAATAAACTGTTTACAAAGAGTGTAAACAGTTTCCTTACAAATAAGCGTCTCATAACTCTTGCAGGCGATGCTATTTTGGTTATGTGATAACGGACGGTTTCGGGCGCTTAGGACCGAAGGAAAAAAATACTTGCAGAGACGGCTTGATGTCGGTGCGAACGGTGCGACTGCACCGAACCCCGCACTTCCTATAAAAAAACGTCATATTTATGAAGGTACACGCATTTAAATAACATCTGAAAAATATCGATGTGTCATAGTGAGAGAGATTGCTTCGGTTATTGAAATTTACTATTAAACTTTTTTTGATGCACCGGGCCCCTCGATTTTCCTAGCCTGCTACGAACACTGGATTTGCGTCTGGTGATTGGTCCACTTCCCATAGCACGATTCTGCTTTGCCATAGCTAACTCATTTTCAGAATTTGTCTTCGTGCTGATGGAAGTCGGTACTCTCGTTAGCGATCAACGGTAATAATTATTTCATCTACGTAATATTTTCGTTATTGTGAGGCTTACGAACATTTGAGCGGGTCCCAAAAAAAAAAAAAAAAACGTAGAACGCATTTTAAATTTGGGCGAATTTCTCTCCTGAAACTACGGAACACGTTCACTTATGGCGGGGGCCCGGAAAAAATTTAGCCCGGAGGCCCGCGAATGCCTAGCTACGCCACTGCTTCCTATCCTTTCTCCAACGGTCTTTTTATCCTCTCCGTTCTTTTCCCTTTTCCTTCCACCTCTTTCTCCCCTCGCTTCCTGCCCCTTCCATCCTGACTCCTTTCATCCATTTTCCCATTTCCATTTATTTCTTCTCCATCTCCTATTTTCACCCTTCTCTCTCTTTCCCCTCCTCTTATCTCCTATCTCGCTCTCCGTCCATTTCTCCTCCCTCCCACTCTCTCCCCCTTCCTATTCAAGCTAGCGGCTTAGCGCATCTGTTACTCCTCTCAACTTTTCCCTTCCCTTTCTCCTCCCACTCTTTATCTTTCCATCTTCCGTAATACTCATCCCTTTTTTCCTCTCATCCCTATCTCCTCCTCCTCCTACTCTTTCCCTCCCACTCCTCCCGCTTCTCCACCCCCTTCCCTCCCCCCTCTCCCCATCTCTCTCTCTCTTTCCCATTTTTTTTCTACGACTCCTCTTTCACTTCACCCACTCTCTTTTTCACCCTTTACCGTTTTTATACTCCCACTCACCCTCGCTTTTCCCGTTCCACCCCTCTTTCCATACTTTACCCTCCCACTCGCCGTCCTTTTCCCTCTCCTTTCGTTTCTCTCTCTTTTTTTAAGTCCATTGTATGTTTTATTCCTATCCTTCTCGTTCTATTCAGTTCATGCGATTTTGTTCTCTGTCTTTCGGTGGAGGATACGAAGGCAAGGGGCGGCCCGAGGAATTTTGGCGCCCCGGGCGAGATAGTATTCCGGCGCCCCCTCCGTAAATGCTTGTTGAGACATTTTCGAAGTACATTATAATTTATTCATCGCTGTGTAAAAATTACTAATAATGGATAACATTAATATTATAACCTGTTCCGCAGTTTCCTGAATAATTATCGGGATATATTTACGTTGCTGTGTATAAAGATTGATAATATCGTTGCTTAAACAACAGTGCGAAGCGAATAACGCTATCCTTTGGTCTATTAAAGGCTTAATTGACGCTAATTGAGCGTTGGCACAAAAATACTGATGTACACTTTTATATGTATTAGCTTTCAAATTTTGGTGTTCCTCCCAAATATTTTTAGCTTTTGGGCTGACCCTCCCCCTCCCCTCCCCCCAGAGTTGGGAGGCTAGTTACGTTGCTGGGTGTTCCGCTGGCATTGGATGAATATTCCGCGAAATATTCCACCGAAAATGATATTTTCTGTAAATTTCGATTTTTTAATGAAATGTGTGCAATGTTTTGGAGCACCCAGTATATTATACACTGTATATTTATTATAATGAGACGGTATTATTTGACATTAATATATATATACACACACACAGTAGAACTCGGTTATAACGGCAATCAAGGGACTGGAAATTTATAGTCGTTATAACCGAGTGTCGTTATAACCGAGGTGTATGGGAATATAGAATTACTTTCCAAATTCTAAATTTGACATTATAACATTGTATTATACTATGACATAATACAAAGTACATTATATTACGATATAATAAGTACATTAAACATAATAAAAATATTTTTAATGATTAGTAAAATAATCTGATATTTTTTTGTGTCGTTGAAATGTTTTTTTTTATTAGTCTCCTTCGATTCATAAAACCGTGATATCACTTTATTGCTTGCATGGCTTCATTAACCGTGGAAACTGGTTCGTCTTGCTCCTCTACCATTTCTTCATCTTCTTCTTCACCACACTTTCCATGCCACCCTTCCATGACCTCCCTCACGATGTCTAGGTCCGTTTAAGCTTCTGTTGTTATAACTTCATGGTCAATTTCTACATATGAATTGATATCTTCATAACTTTTGAAAGTTTCTACGTTCATCTCGGCTAACCATTCTGTTAGTGTTGTTTCATTTAAATTTACGTCTACTGACTTGGTTTTAGAAAACGGCTCGTGCGAACCACACTGAGTAAAGAGTTTCCGCCGTCCTTTAGTCCTTTAATGTATTGGCAATCAGCAAAAATTAATAATAAAACCGAAATCATGTAATGACATTTATATGATATTAGTTCTCTTCTTCTCACCCATACATACATAAATGTGTATGCACAATCCAACTTCTATAAGTCGAAGGCATATAACTCGAATTTCCACATTTTACAGGACTACATCTTTTTCGTGTTATTTATCTTGTATAACTCGAATATTCCATAAGTGGAATATTTTTTTTGTTTCCATTGTGGTTCGACTTACGGAAGTTCCACTGTACCAAATCCGCTCCTCCCTATTCATCTTTTCCCATCATATTCTCATCCATCTGCTTTTCAAATGTTTTCCCTCGCTGTGTTGTCGCTCTCCTCTTCGGTCTGTCAAAGTCGTTTGTCTGTCTGTCTCCCTCTTTTCCTTCCTCATCCTTTTCCGCTCTAATTTTCTTTATTTCCCATTGCCTTTCTTCGTCCATTGACCAAGTTTCTCTCTCTCTCCCTCTCATTTCCTCCGCTCCCTCTTTCTCTATATAGTCTCAGTTTCGCCCTCAATGAAGTCGTTTGTCTGTCTTTTTCGCTGTCATTTTCTCCATTTTGTCCCAATCGCCCTTCGTGTCTACTTTCACCCATGCTCCTTTTTCGAGAGTGGCGCCACATGCAGCAGCATTGACGCCTCACCGGCTGCACACTTATTTCCACCACGGCTCTCGTCACGTCCCTTCGCGTAGAGAGAAAGGGGGAGGAGTGGGGCGGGGAGGCGCGTTTTGGGGCGGTGGGGACGTTTAGTGGACGAAGCGCTATCGTTTGTGATGGTGCGCGGCGGAGAAGGGGCGAGCAGCGGCGCGAGTTAGAGGGGCGGAGGATAGAGGGAGAGGCGGTGGGTTGGATGTTGGGGGAGGGGGAGGGGGGTGGTGAGGCGGGATTGAGGAACGGGTAGGAGAGAGAGAGAAAGAGAGAGAGAGCGGGGCGGATGGAATATGCGGGGCCGTTGTGAAACTGTGTCAGTGTCGGTCGCGCCGCGGCCTCGTGCGTCTCAGTTGCTCCTGCGGTCCCTTCTAGCGAGCGGCTTTGCCCTCTTTCCTCGGTCCGCCTCGCCCCTCCGACATCTCCCGCCTCGCCTCAGCGCGGTAAGACACGTTAAAAGAGATAGAAGTGTTTTAAAGAGATGAGTGCTTGCGAGCGAGTTTGTCTCGTGTCCTGGCAGATGAGGGTTTCGGGTCCGCCTGGGATGTCGGCCCTGTTCGCCCCCCCGCAGTCGCCCCACGCCCCCCGCAGCGGGGGACGACGCCGTTCTTCCGAAGTTCCACAAGCCGGACGACGTCAGTCGAGCCGCGCAGCCGACTTCCGGAGCACATTATACGTGACGGGGTAAGCGGAAGATTTTATGTTGTGTTGGACGGTGCTGCACCCTCGAGGCGGCGACGTCGCTTATGGCGACATTTCGTGGAGGATTTCTGTGTGCGCGAAAAAAGTGTAGGAGAAAGAGGGAGAGAGAGAGTGGAGAAAGAGATGGGCCGCTCTCTAAGTTGTGATTTCCGCGGTTCGACCGAATTTTCGGGAGAAAGTTTTTCGCGTCGTCTTTTTTTTCTCTTCGGGATTCTGGTCCGCTACACTTTATACTAACTCGACGTCGAATTTCGGATGATTTTGTTCCTCCCCCTTCTTCATCTTCCCCGTCTTGTTTGCGCGACCTATTGGGAAGGCCGTTCGCCTATTAGGAGTACCGCTTTCGTCCCCGTTTCTTTCTTTTTCTTTAATTCTCCAAACGCAATCACTCGCGCGTTCCGTGTTCGATTACGTGAAAGTCGTCGGGTATATCGAGTCTCGGTGCGTTTTCTTCTTTTTCCCCCCTCCCCTCTCCCTACGGCACAAATCGGGTTCCCTAAAAGTGTTCGCGTCTCGTTCGTCGGGTCGATTTCGTTGTTTTTTTGTGGTTTATGGTGCCGATTATAGGTTTTATTGCGTGTATCACGGGCGTGCATTCGCGTTGGGATCGTGGGTTACGAAATCCTAAGTCGGACTCCCCTTTTGTGGGCGTGTTTTCCGCCGCTTTGTCGGGTTTTGTTATCCGCCTAGGTTTGTTCGTCCGAGTCGATGTTTAGGCTTTTATTCGGTTGCGAATGTTTGTTTTCGTTTTCTCTCTCCGCGAAAACCTTTTATACAGGTGGTCGGCTTCGCCTGTCGCCTGCGGAGGATATAGATAGAGAAGTGGAAATTAAGTAGTTTACCCCGCAAGGGATTCGTTTAACGTAGTATTAAATTATATTCCTCGAGCACTTCCTGTTCCGAGAGACATCTCCACCACTCTACAACCCTTTTATCCTTCTAGCTACTTTCTCCCACACCCTTTCTCCCACACCCTTTCTCCAATCTTATTTCAGCCTTCCCAGTTCTTCATCTCAATTTCACCCTCCCTTCCTTTGTTCTCCCTACCTTCCCCCCTTCCCCCCGCCTCTGCGCCCCTCCCTCGCTTATCCCCTCTCTACCCTCCATTTCTCCCTCTCTCTTCCTCCCTCCATTTCTCCCACTCTCTTCCTCCCTCCTTTTCTCTCTCTACCCTCTTTCTCCCTCCATTTCTCCCGCTCTCTTTCTCCTCTTACACGTTCTCCATTCCCCCGTCGCCCTTTCTATCAACCTATTACCTCTCCTCTTTTCCCTTTATCCCCTCCAATTCGCCATCCTTTCACCATCTCCCTCCCATTTCCCCCTCTCCCGCCCCTTTTCCCCTCACCCTCCCCTTTCCCCCTCACCCTCCCCTTTCCCCCTCTCCCTCCCCTTTCCCCCTCTCCCTCCCCTTTCCCCCTCTCCCGCCCCTTTCCCCCTCTCCCTCCCCTTTCCCCCTACCTCCCCTTTTCCCCTACCTCCTTCCCCTTCTTACCTTTCTCTCTCTGTCCCTAATTCACTCCCACTCTATAACCGGTCAATCAAGACGGCCATGTCTGTCTTACCTTCGGGTGGTGGTTTAAAAAAAAAGACCACCTCTATCTCACCGCCAACTAAACAATATATAACTGGGATCGATATATCTGGCTTTCGTTACCGATAAGAAAATTACAACGCGTGAGCGTAATATTTTCCGAGAAAACTTTTTACAGTCTTGCGATGTCCGTTCCATTTTCCGCTCGTCAGTATTCGTTTCGCCTCGGAATAAATGATCCCCGCAAAATAAGATCGAGCGGCAGTTTTTTTTTTCGTGTTGTGGAAACATTTTAACTCGAAATTCGTCGAAATCGGCCGAAATAATGCACAAATCGCCTTCCGATAACCTACATTATTTTTTTGTGGAACAATAAGCCGAGGTTGACGTTTTCGTAATCGCCGAAGTGTCCTTAAAACACATTATAGGCAAATAGAACGTTAGCCTTGTCGATAGTCGGTACCGATGCGTCCACAGCCATTGATAACATTTAAAAGCTCTCCGCTATGCCACCAAAGTGAAACGATTAACGCAATGTATTTATTTTAATTTTTTAAAGAATTTCACGGGAAAGTCTCTTTCGGATTTCTTTTCTTCAGCTTCAACCTTGTGTCTCAAGGAAAGAGCTCGTCGGTGATTGGCGGCAGAGCGGCCATATGCTTCCTTGTCCACGTGCAAACCGTTCCAAATTAATGCTTCGCCAGTGTTAATGGATGAGTGAACTTCATAAAACTCTCTACGGTCGGATTTATTTGGTATAATTTCGCCGTCATCAGGCAATGCTGCGTTTGAGAGCAAAGGCGCCCAGATATCGTTTATGTGTCGCTGAATTTCTTAAAACTTCAGTCGGACGGAATATTTCGTATTAAAAGCCTCAGAATCGAATACTCGTACCTTTAATTTAAACTTAAATTAAAATATATTACATATTTTCCAGTTGGCGAATTTCCTTCTATGGATGCTAAGTCTCTGTTGAAAGGAATTCATTATTTACTCGGCATTTTTACGGCCCTAAAGACATATTAATAACTCGCTTATTTCGTTTCGATTTTAAAAATATTTATGTACGTATGTGCACACGCAACCGAACCTCTATAATTCGAACCATAGAAGAGTTTCGACCGCATACATACATGTGTACGTAAATATTGACTCCTAGTAATGTTTTAAACTTTGCGACTTACGACGCTGTAAATGAGGTATGTTAAACTCGCTGGTCACGCGACGTCCGATATATGCCTTTTATTTGCGTCAACGTAGTTTATTTCCACTTCTAGTTTCGGCTCTGTCGAAATCCCGAGCCGTACACGCAAAATTGTCTATTGTTCCTCCTATTTAGGTGAAGGATCGGAGAACCTACGAGGTCAGAAAAGCGTGACAGAGACGCGTAGATTTCGAACGTCCGACCCTCCTCACTCCATTGCCTCGCGATTGTCAGAATGGTCTAATCGGTGGATGTAGGAAATGTACACCTGGGGATTCGGACGTCGGTTTGGTTTTACCCCTATGCCAAGGATTGTGTAGTTATTCAGGCGGAATCGAAAGAATTATTCCCGAACCTTCATGGACATAACAAATAAATAATGGGTCTCGCTCACTGGAGGTCGGGTTGTCCCTGGTTACAGCAATGGTCGGGAGAACAGGGAACTCTGGATAGAACGTATGGGCTCCCGAATAACGTATCTACTGTCGATTGAAGATTTTGTTTAGCTAATTAGACAAATGTTACAGAGATAGCGTTAGAGCTTAGTAGAATTCAATGAATTATAGTCGACCTCAGCAAAGTAAGCGGAGGAGTGGTCATCTTTTGTAAGGAGACAACGGACGAGCCGACGGGGTGGAAAATCAGTGTCAGCAAGATATTGTAGCATACCATTGTGCAACATGATAACCTACGTGACGCAGAAGCGGAAACTTACTGAACATATTCATCTTAGAAAGGTGGAAAGGCAATAACTTAAAGAGTTTCAAGTTTGCATCTCTCCATGTCCGTTACCTAAAATAATCGGGAATGCTCAAACTGAATATTTATTTAATATTTACACGTCTAAGTGAAGGTGAACTGAACGATATGTTACACCATAATAAATTTAACATGTTGCCATGATTAGTACTTTTAGATGTCGCTTAATCAGTCGAAGGAATGGGCATCCTTGGCTGCCCATTGTGATCCTATTAATTATATCAGTATTCCTCAAACTAAGGGCCGTGGCCCAAAAGGGCGTGCACAAATTTATTTTGGACGTAAGGTGAAATGCCACAAAAATAAAATGTTTAAGAATAATAAAATGTCATCTGGGAATTTTAAGGAATGCGATGTTATAAAAACTATTAATTAATAGTTATATAAAATCAAGAAATTTGTATTAAGGTTCTTCTTTTCGTTATTTTCATTTCAAAAGGGGCCGCTACAATACAGAGTTTAAGAACCGCTACCTTATGTAATTTCGAAATCAATTCAAAATATTCTACTCTAATATATAAAGTCATAATAAGTGCGTGAACCACCTGGTGACACGAACAGTTTATTTTAGTATTTAATGTCTTAGTTAACGCTTCATTTGAATAGTCTTCACTCGTACCGTTTTCGCATTCTTATGCCAATCGCTCTTATTTCTCAGTTCTTTATGAACACGCAGATACTCCTAAACGCGGGAAGTCTTTAAAAAATCGAAGCGTTCGTTTCGATCCGAAATGAAATTGTATATCCAGGACGTTAAAATGAACCGGATGATTGGAGGGACGACCGTATTACATAGTTAACGGAACGATCCGTAATTTCATTACGTTGCGTTAATCACGCAAGAGACGCGAGGATTTCTTCGAATCTCTAAAGATGAGTGTTTATCGAGTTTTGAGGAAATGCGATAACGTTGGAATAACACAGACGTCATCCGCATCCACAAGAAAGGAAACGAGGAAAAACCTGAAGAATTACTTTCTCATTTCCCACCTTTTCATAACTCGCAAGGCGTTTGTTGAAGTATTGACGATACGTTCGGTAGATAACCTGACTCGTCGTAAACCGGAGAGCAAGCAGGGTTCTGAATAGGATTTAACATAATGGATCCTATTCAAGTTGTTGGGAGAAGCCATAAAATACCGGGTATGAACTACATCAATGCTTACAATTCTTCGACAATCGAAAGGTAGAGCGTTCCCCTTCCGCATTTCTGCCGTATAAACTTGAATCGTAAAGGTTAAATGTGGAAAAGGAATATCTAGTCATTCGGATATCGTTAGAGTTATTTTATTTTTTAAAAATATCGTATGTATTCGGTTTGTCCGTTTTCAGGATTGATAGACACACGGCTTTATTTTTGATCGAGATTGAGACTAGACCAGTGATGGGCAACCTTGAACGCATGGTGAGCCCCATTGACGGCAGTAAATTCTTCGGTGAGCCGCATTGGAAATTGCCAATCAATTATAGTTAAATCGTAAGTTACCTAGAGATTCTTAGGCATCATATACGTGGAAATAAAGTTAAATTTTTTTTTAGGGTTAACATTTCAACATTAAACATCATGATGGAATTCAATCTTAGAAATGTTTTTGAGAAAAAAATCAAAAACAATATTAAAAAGAACTTACTTGAATTGAGAAATGTTTACGAAGAAGTCGCAATTTAACGTTATATATTTTTTTACAGATTTTGCTACATGGAGAAGAATACTTGTTAGTTAATTAAAATAAATGAAAAAGTTTTGAAAACTATGAGACATTGGCAGTGGGCCGCATCCTGCCCGCGGGCCGCAGGTTGGGCACCCCCTGGACTAGACAGTCTCTTCTACCATTTAATCCATTGTCAGTCACAAAAAAATGAAAAACTAAAAAAAATGCAAATAAAATACACGGATTATGAAAAAAGAAAAAACATATTAGGCATTCTGCTACACACACATACACAAAATCGAGTTAAATAGATATAGATATAGATAGTTGTTTGTGGAGAAAAACTAAGAATAGGTCTATATGGGGGCTAGAGATGGTAAAAATTTAGTGGATATAGGATCAGCTGTTGTCTGCATCAGAACTTTGCTAATAACTCGAGAGGAATTCATGTTAAGAACAATAAATGATGATTTTTGCCGGAAAACTATGAAACGTTGTTGTAATGAATGGCCTGTCGGATTTAAAAATTCAAGGAATGCTATTTGATTTTTAAATAGAAAAGTTTTTTATTCGTAAATTTTTTGTCGCTTCTCGGCAGGACACAATAATATTGTGAAAAAAGAATAAAAAGCGTCTTATGTAACTTGCTCTGCAATTCTTCCTTCACTGGTTTATTTCAAAAAAACGACCCCTCTTAGTCCCAAGAGTAGCGGTTTCCAAGCTGGGGGTCGCGAAAGGTTTTCAGGGAGGTCGTGAAGAAGGAACGTTTTTGTTTTATTTTTTGTATAGTTTCATAAACGCATATATTTAGAACCGGCATTGATTTTTGCGCGAATAAAACGAATATAATATTTTGAAATTATTATTACGTTTTATATTTAACGTTTAGATGGATGAGGTCAAGTGGGTCGCGATAAGGTCGGCTGCCTTAAAAGGGAGGCGGAGAAGCATAAAGTTTGGGAACCGCTGCCCAATAAGATAAGGGTGACTGGCTTGTTCTTAGGGAGGTGATTGATGACCACGAACTCCAGTCCAAAAAAAGAATTATCGAGCTCCCGTGCGACTCGTATCTAATTGATGATTTAGATAGCTCAGATAACCGTTAAAAAAAAGGCTGGAAAAATGCGGATTTCGGAAGTAAATCGGGTATCCTCAGTGGTGAAACATTTTGACGGTAGATTCTAATAAGGTGGTCCTTTTTGTAGAATTGCTGCCGGAGAATCATACCTGAGGACGGCTTCTTGGTAGCATAAACTTACGCTCGGTTTTCCAACCTGTTTTGGGGTTATTCCAGCTATGTAAATTTTATGGCGAAAATCTAAATCCTCATACAAATTTTGATTCGATGGCGTAGACTGGAATTAGGGACAAATATGCTTAGTATGTACAAGATACGGGGAACGGAAATATTGGGAAGGGATGATGAAACGTTGGAACGCATACTTAGGGTCAGACAAATTTCTTCGGAACTCCACGAACGTATGTGTCGCATTTTATTCGTTCTTCTTGCCGTTTTCAAAGTAAAAAGCTCCATAACTATGTATTTGACCGCGAGGTTTTGCTGCTAAATAAAATTTTACTTGAGTTACATCTTGGCGTCGTGTGAATCCTAATTTTTCATATATATGCTCGCCGCAAGGTACCAGACTGTTATATGCTACATTGAGGCGACCGATACTGCGCTGAAGTTTCATAATGGTAACAATTAATTATTTGACTGATTTTGCTTCATTTAGGCATTAATAGTCATTAATTTCTCCATATCGTGATATTTTACGTAATTTATTCCAACCTATTTTTAAAATGAGCCCGAAAAGGCTCTCCATCCCTGTCATAGAGAAAATGGGCAATTGTTGAAGATAGTGCGCGTATGCGCATTTGGAAGTAATGAAGTTATTATGAAAACTACGACAAGGTCGGAAGAGAATAGTTCTTAGTCGATTCGGTCTATCATTTATTAACTACCTTTATTGGATTTTTTTCGAAGCAGAATGAACGATCTGTCATCATGTCCATAAACCGAGAATTCCTATCTCCATTTTTACGGCTCGAGATGATTAATTTATTAGTATAAAATTATTATTTTTAAAGAATTTATTCGGCGATTGAGGTGCGAAAAACACATGGAATGTTTTACGTTGACGCACTTGATAGTGAGACCGGTTTCTTACTATTCTGTTGCAAAGGAAGTGGTTTTGGGGTTTTGCGTGACGTTTCAAATTCGGGAAATTTTGTTTATCATAACATAAGAGTCATTCGGTATGGTTCGCGTCTGGCAGTGGTAGAAGGAATAATGTGTCGATAACCGTCCTTCAGTATATGTCTCGTAAAGTTGGAATAATTGTTAGGAAAGGGAAGGTCGAAAAGTTTAATCGTACAGGAATAGGTAACGGTTGGATTTTGGGGTTAGGTATTCTGGGAGAAAATCCGTGATTTTTGGAGCGATGGTGTCAGAATTAATTACACGTTTTTGGAGAAAACGATAGTCACGGAGGCGTTAGAAAGACACGGGCAGGGGAATAATCACTTTACTAGAGGCAAATGAACGATTTTTAAGGCTTGAAATCTTTACGTCGGTTGTAGTTATTGTGTGTAATTCACCCATATGTGACCATAATGATCAAGTACGAGAAAAGTTGATTCGACTCAAAGATAAACAGTCGAGAGGTTATGAGCGGTTTGATTAGAGTTTGAGGAGTTTGCCTAGGAAAGAGAAATCGAAATACGCTTTTAAGGTCTTGCATCTTGAATCATAAAAGCTACCGCCAGTATTTTTTTTCTAAAAATTTAGAAAGGTTCGCTGCAGTGCTGAATTGCCGTATCTAATTTAACGTCTTGATTTTTGTTGGGAATATGATAATGAGGATAAGACTGGTGAAATTCAATGCGTGAATATTCTATTTCACGTATCTCTTTCACGAAAAAAATAATTAATCTGCCTAGTAGAAAGTTGGCGAGTTGGATATCATCACCTTCCAACAACATTAAAACCTTATTACTGTCCCCGGTGCTCTCTCTTTCCAGTGTAATAGGGTGTGAGGCGCGTTCACTTAACTGCCTTAGTATTCGTTAGAAGGCGTGAATTTTCAAAACTAATGGAATACGCAGAACTCGATAGTAAATCATAGCGTCCTCGTTATGATCCGAGAGTAATGGTTGCAGAAATTTCCGACGAAATTATCTTACCGAAAATAATAAATATATAATATATATAGTATAGGAAGACTAGAACGCAGTCAAGCAGGTCGAAAGTAAAAGGAAAATGTAGAACGGCATAAATGGAAAAACTTAGGGAGGTGGTACATATACGTAAGCCAATAACGAAATTACTTTAGCGACTTTGTTAATCCCTTAACCTGTAACTAGTGAAGTGAAATTATTATCACATTATAACGGACCGCTGTCATTTTGTATTGTCATTTATTCACTGGTTATATCTAGAATGGGATTTTTCGTGGTTAATAATTTCATGGGGTCATGAAGTAACTAAAAGGAAAAAACTTAATAATCGTTTTATTTCTTCGTTAAATTTTAACTAGTGGAAAGTAATGTAACGGGTTAATATGGAACTATAACAGCCTTGAACAAACTTTTCTGGGTAGCGGGCCGCATTGGTGGTTGCGAATTCCTCGGCGAGCCGCGTTGCAAGTCGTCAATCATTATAGTTTAAATTGGACGTTAACTAGGGATTCTGAAGTATCATATCGGTGAAAACCAAGTCTATGTTAGGTTTCAAGGGTTAAAATTTTAATATCAAATGTTTCGTTGTTGGAAATTGAATGTTAAATCTATTTTTAATCATAGCTTCGCGAGTCGCATAAAACGCTCTCGAGGGCCGCATGCAGCCTGCGGGACTTAGGTTGCTCACCACTGCACGAAAACTTAAGTGGTGTCTCACTGACCGCACCTAAGTAGTTTAAAGGTTAACGTGGCTTCATATACAACCATCCTCAGACCTAGCTTCTGGAAGACTTACGGTGGTTTAGTTTTGGCGCATTATTGAAAATACACATTCTTTATTCGTGTAATTTCTTTAATTCTGTATTTTATTTATTATTTTATTATTATTATTTATTTCGTATTGTTTTATCTGCCGGATAAATCATTCTATATGCGAGTGACGGTTTAGTCGGACAAGTAACTTCGCCGTCACGCGTCAAGGAGTTAATATAATCGGCGTTTCCCTCGCCTTTTCCCGGTAAAATATTCGTCGATATACCTTTATTTCGGTGTAAATGAGAGAACGATGATTATCGTCAAGTTGTAAAAGAAGATTCTTTTCGATTTGAAAGTTGGCTCTCCGGGGAGAGTCTTATTCGTATCAGAGCAAAACTATCTAAGGGTCTCTACTGTCCACAAGTGCTTTCTCCCTCTTGCGTACGCTATGCTAAACTCGTCTCGCTCACGCCCATTCCTCATCCCCTCCTTATTCGAAATATGCCCCTCTCGCATCAGTTTTTAACATGCTAGATATCACGCGTGATAATTTATCGACGGAGAGATATTTTTCAAAGTTTTTTCTTTCTTAGATTTATGCGATGGCAGAAATAATTGTTCGATAATGATCATTATTGGGAGAAATTGCTCGCCGGCGAATTTACCGAGCTCGATTTCGAAAGATTAATGTCGGTATTATCATTTTCGATTATATTATCTGTATCGAATCCTATTTCAAAAAACAATTGGCGGTTTCAGCTTATGGCTCAAGTAAATTATATGGGCTGAGAATTTCAATCGCTGAAAATGGTTTATTCACCCGTTTTATAATTAAAAAGAGTAACCTATATAATGTATTCCGAATCAGTAACTATTTTGTTCGCTTCACTGATTTCTACCGGTTTTTTGCCCTTTGATTTGATTTCGAGCTCACCCTTTTATGTTTTTCGATCCTTTGAAAATTTCTCAATTTTGTACTTTTTTTGTCTATTCAATCCTCTCTCCGGAGCCATTAAAACGGACGATCGCCATTTTCTCAAAATCCGAAGAATTTCCGCTCTCTAAATTGCATTTTATTCTCTCACGTGTGGAATTCACCTCGAGTTTCTAATTTCAAAATTATTAAATTCCATCGTTATTATCGCCATTTGGTTGATATTTTGCAATAATCCGCGATAGGTGAATCACCTTGAAAGGGGGGGATCTCTAAAAAAAAATCCCGCGAAAAAAAACGCGTGAGTAATTTACTCAACGGTTTTATGGCCGAAAGAATGACATAAATCATTCATTCGTCGGGGAAATGCGAGAAAGATTTTCCGACGTTTCTAGTCTTTTTAAACTTCGAAAAAATATTCCGTCTAAAATTGGCGTGCTTTTGAAGGGCCGCTTTTTTCCGGAGAAGACAAAATGCAGACTGGAGGAGTCGGAATGGAAAAATAAAATAAAACTTGAAGAGAATCTTGGGTGTTTACAGGATCGGGACGGGTGGTACTTGGAATTCAAGAGGGTTGAATTTTTTTTAAGACGCTGACAATGTATAAGTTTGGATGAGGTTGGCGAAAGGTCGTTGAAAGGAGAGTTATGATACCTGACTATTATTAATATGAACGAAGCACTGGTTAACTTCTACGGCCATAAAAAATGATTGAGAAACTCAACTCGTGGGGTTTTTTCTTAACTGCAAAGTAGTCGCTAGTCGTTAATTTCTATATAGACTACTAGCAGAAGTGCCCGTTGAATTTCGACGGATTTAGGGAATCTAAAACTTCGACCGTGTAACATGTAAACATCGCAGTAGTTAGATAGTGCACTGCTTTAGCCGTCGAATAAAGCAAAACTGAAGAAAACCGCTACGCATTTACCTATTTAGAAAGGAAGAAAATCTTGCACTGGAAAAATCGAAAATTACGTGTAGAATTATGGGAAACTACGTAATTATTGAATTAAGCTCTCCCTCACTCCAAATTTTTTACATTTTCAAAATATAGGGCCGTCGGAATCAAGAGGGAAGATATAGTCTGTGTCTGTCTGTCTTTCTGAAACAGGTTTTAATCTTTTTATGCGACGGGACTGGAGGGTATTAGTTGTTGGGGTTTTTAATCATTATCCTTATCATAAGTGGATGCTCAGTATCCTAGAATTCTGTTTATATGCGGTGAATCAAGAGTACGAAAAAAAAAATCGTTCGGGTTGTTCGAATTCCAGCTTCTGAATCAACATTCCTTGAAGTGCTGTTTATTTGTTCACGTTACGTACACCTGATGTGGGAAGGATTCAATTTCGTCATTTAATTTCCAAATCAGGTTACTAGCTTGGAGTATAGTAAAAACATCATTTTGTTTTCTTCTTGGCAATTTTTCTAATTGGACCTATTAAATTTAAAGACGGTTTATAATTGGAAACTGTAATAATAAAATATAACCATTTATTCATTTAATTCGTAATTTTTACGAAATATTACATATATCTATGGATCTTTAACTATTAACGTTTTATGGTTTTGTTTATTCTTTTGTTTTAGTGACATATTTACTGTCTGTAGTTAAGTTTTTATTGTTTTATAAGCAAGTATTTCGTAATTATTCCACCTTGGAATAGCTTGTCGCGAAAATGAAAGGTTTGCACGCGTTGCTGTAAATGATCATTATTTTGACATTCGTACCAGTGTAGAGAAAAATGTAAATATTGCGAACGAGAAAGCGGTGAAGGTTCAACGCGAAAGGCTAAATCGATTTCTGTACGAGTGACGAAAGCCTCTCCAATCCCGTTAGGTATTCGTCGGATTTTCCAACGAAAACGTGCGCTTTAAAAGTGACATTAAGGACAAACCGATAATATAAGTCCCATACGTAGTTTTTAAAAGTGGACGAAAGAGGATAAAGACATTTAAATTCGAATCCAAGTTCGTTTTTTTTTACCATTCGTCGTCTTATGTCCGTGTATCGACGGAAGTGCAAATCCTCGTTTGAACGTTTCCTCGGTAACGGCGGCCATTGCCGATGCAACGCGCTTTTACGAAACTTGTTATACTGTCATTTTCTAACGATACAAATTCTCTCAGAATGCTACCGAGGGAAAAAAAAATTTCCGCTGGACTTAAATGGGGCAGCTGGAGAGCGGCGAGCCAGCACTCGACTGCCAAAGCGGTGATCGGAAAAAATTCATTCCGAGAGCGTACGCTCTTACTCGCACAATGGCGGCTTAGGAGCGCTTCATCCTATTTGGTATATCGCCTATTTCAGGAAACCGTGTTGCATGCGCAGTGGTGAAACCGTATCAACCGACGCGTCCCGCATCGCTAGCGTATGTGTTTTCTAATCCCGTGTTTTCCTATCGGCTGTAGTTTTAAATGCAATAAACTCCCGATTAACCGGACGCTGATTAACCAGATACTAATTAACCGGAATTCCGATTAATCGGACTTTGTCTAACGCATAACTTGAAAGTTTGTTATGCTGTAATACTTAGGTATATATCTATATGCTCGGTATTAACTTGCCCTATGCTGGATAAGGTTTTAGTACGCAGTAGCGTGTTACTCGATTTGTTATAGAATAACACACTATTTGACTATTATTTAAGTGTTTTCATTGCTTTCTTAATATGTATTTTTACATTTGTGTGCACTACGGTACGTTTAAATAGGCATTTCCATCAACCGGAATATCCGATTAACCGGATTTTCCTCTGCCTCGGAGCATCTTGCTAATCGAGAGTTTACTGTAGTTGTAATATAATACGAAAACTTCACTTGCATTCGGTGTAAACATTTATCCATCATTACTGTCATATCCTGTCGTGGAATATCTTTTATTTCCTATTAAAAACCTTTAATGAGAATTCGGTGTCGAAAAATTGCCGTCTGAGTATTGGGGTGGAAGTGTAGAAATCGGATTTTTGAAAGGGCTCGTTTCGAGCACAAAAACAGAGCCTAAATGAAATATTTATCCGAATTTATCATTTCTGCTGTTCGAATATAGAACCTCCACCCCCTCTGTCGCTCTGAATTTAGAATGTAACTTGTTCCGAGTTAAAACGGGAGGCAAGAGTGAAAGTTGACAACGGTGTTTGCGGGACACGAGTTTTATGCATGTAAATTTATGAAAGGTATTTAAGTCGTAGTCATTTAGCGTCGCACTGGACTCCTGTGCATTTCTGAGTGCGCTCGAGTTTTCACCAGTCCGCGAACCGCGCGATTCCATTATAAGCGGCAGCGGTCGAGAAAGAATTTGCCGTATTTACCCGACTGTAAATCGACCTCGAATATAAGAGGACCTCCCCCTCCCTCCCCTATACGAAGTCAATTTGAATGTAAAAAAAATGTTTCATAAGGAATTCTGAAGCAAACAAATTTAACAATATTATCAGACTTCTTTTACAATATAATCCAATAAGGAAGCCTTAATTTTGTGGAATTCTATAATTAGTCCCAAATAATGCAACAAAACTATGCAATAATTGCACTATATTTTTATTTCCGAAGAAATATAGTTGACTATAGTTTTAGTTTAATATTTTTATTCTTTGAAAATGAGCGAGGAACCATCCTAAAGCGTAGAAAACTTATGGGCGCGACAAATGAACTTTACAGTGTAACGTATAATTTCATAGAATATATTTTGTATATTTTATTTTGCCTCTGTGTCGTAAATAAAGTACTGTTTTGATAGATAAAATCGCGTACTTTATACTTTCGTTAGGAAGGGGTCGTAATTTTCAAACGTTGCCTAGGGCGCAAAAATGTCTCATCCCGGTTCTGCTACCAGTTGATCGTGATTTCTGGTATAGCGAAGAAACTATTGCCACTTCCCTCGCTAATTGCAAAAAACGATTGATTAGGTTTTTTAGAAAGTACAGAGAGATATCACTTCAACATTGACAAATCCTCCGTGGAGCTAGAAGCGGTGAATTGTTACTGGTACGTGCGAAAAACCGTGAGGATATTAGTATGTATCGGCGTTTTCTAACCTCCTTCTAATCGCTAATCGTTTTAGGCTCGTTTAGCAGCAATGCGGTAGCGTCCATTAGCTTCGACGTGCCTGTTTGTAGACTTTTTTTGTAGCACCGCTATGGGATCGGAGGCTTTTAATGAACTTTGCTATCGATTAAATTGACCGTCCAAATCAAATTTATGTCCACTTGGGAGAGTGTCTATTTTTGCGTGAGAATCCAAGGATGTTCCCGTGAAAAATGTCGTCCGATGCTAAGATGTTGTAGATATTGACGATACTGGATGGATTTTACCGGGTCGGCGAGGCTTTTCACGCGAAAGTGGCTTTAATGCGAATCGTAGCTTTCTTTTACGTTGCTTCTGTTTCAGAAATTAGCCTTTGGATGGAATTGCGGAAGTGGTGGTTTCCAGCCGAGTAAGGCGGAATACTTCTGACTGGAATTTGACCTTCAGTATTAAAAACTGTCCATCTCGGACATCAAAGCAAAAAATGTATGCGTTGAAAATTCGAGTTATACCTATAACTTACTAAAAGTGTTACTAAGTGTTTTGGGTACAACGGTACCATATCTTTGAGTAATCGGTCATTCAAGTTATGGTTATTCGAACTATAGATGCTTCACTGTTTTTTTTTTTTTTTTACATATTTCGGATAAATTCGTAGATCGGGCAATGATTCACGCGTTAAATTATCGGTAACATTAGTTTTATAGTTGAACCGTAATTAATCTACTAACCGCGGATTTCGATACGCTCTGTTACTAGGAAGGAAATGTGCCCTAGATGAGGTTCGTCATACAAGCCAAGGATTTTCTCCCAAAAAGTCGTGTATCTCTTCAAGAAATGTGGTCTACCACACCACGAAAGTATCTTTTCACTTAAAACTCATGTTTTGCACATTATTTTGGTGAAAGTTGTGTAACGGCTATACCAAATTTAATGAAATATAATGACGTAAGCTTTTGCAAAACCGATTCATATATCCGCATCTTCCACTGCGGTGTTCTGTTTGACGATATTCGTTAATGTGCGAGCAAGAAAAACTGATATCGTACAACTTCAAGTATTATTATGTCATGGTCACCATTCTCGGACTAATTAACATAGATTTACGTTTATGTTCATGAAGAACTTTTAGGAAAAGCAATCGTGTCATATTGTTTAGAAAATTCGTCAACAACGTTCTATGTTAAGTTTGCATGAAATACTTTACGCGAGGAAAATTTCTTCGGAGTAATTCTCCTGGCAATACCGAACGATATTATTACAAGTTAAAAATAAAAACATTATTGTCCATTTTTTTCTCTTTTAAATAAATTTTCGTCACTGGGTTCCTTTCGGAAATTTAACGCGACATTTAAAACGCCGTTAAAAAACAGAAATTCGAGGAACAAGTAGTTTATTTCAAGGGTGGGCAACATTTTCTACATGGCAAGTCGCATTGTTCGTTGCGATTTCTTCGACGAGCCGCATTGGAAATCATGAACGCTTGGGCTGGCCGGATTAATGGTTCATCAGATAGTAGCCAAGAGACTCTTGAGGTACCATATAGTAAATGAAAATCAAGTCTCAATAAGATTTACAGGTTCAAGAATAACCACTTAAATTTAAAAAATAATGAAAAAAGTACTTATCTCAGGTATCTCCAATAGCCAAGATGGATACACCCGGGATAAGTAGTTTTTTCGATTTTTTATATTTATTACTCTTGATTTTTTTTCAGTCATAAGACGAGCTCAATAGTTCTCTTGTAAAGGATTAATAAGGGTTAAAATTTCAACGTTCAATTTTTTTATTTTAATAATTTTAATATAAAAATTTAGAAACTGTTAAATTTTAGTCATCGATTTTTCGTCGTATCCTCGCGGGCCGCATTAAACTCTCTCGAATGCCACATTCGGCCGTATTTTTCCTAACCCCCGGTTTACCTACATAAGCCTAGGGTTACGTTGTACAACCTATGGAATATTTCGGCGGCGAGATATTTATGTGTTCATGGCGTCTGTCGTTTCGAATATTTGTTCTTCTCGAGTCGTCTTCGAGAATCAAAGAAATAGTAACGCGAAGAGGAAGAGTCTATACGCTTTCACGGACGCAACTATAAGGTCGATTTGCATGTGAAGGAAAACGACGTTTGTGATTTATGGGTTATGCCTGCGTGCCCTTAAAAATATTGACCGCTCGCTTGTGTTAATCTCGGTCATATAGCGGAATGGAAAACAGTTGTGTGTTAGGTAGGCGTGGACAAATCTGGAAGGAAGTCACGCGGTTGGGTCGGGTGGGAAGGGGTTTAGGGGGGAAGGTTTCGGGAAGGGGTTGGGGGAGTTCTTCGTTGGGGAAGGAAACAATGGTTGGCGACCGTAACGCATATGGCTCGCGACACTTGGCCACGATAAAGCAGGATGTGGTCGCGAGTGGGTATGTCGTGTCGGGTTGGGAGAAAAAGGCGGCCGAATGTGGAGGTCTAGTGAGTGGTATATGCGTGGGTTGATGTGCGTGGGTGGAGGATGAGGGTGGCGGCGGTGGATGAGAGTGGCGACGACGTTGGAGGGACGCCGATCGAGGCGCGGTGGAGAGTGGCGATTGGTGGTGATAAGTGAGGCCGGAGGGGTTGAATGGGGTGGCGGAGGGTGAAATGGGGTGGTGTAGGGTGAAAGGGTTGGGGATGACAGATGGTTTAGGGGCCGGAGGGTAATGAAGTTAAAGGAGATTCGTTTTGGGCTGTTTACCACTTAAAAGGGAAGATGGAGAAAAGTTTCTGTATGTCGGGAGCGTATTAGTATACTCATAAATCTAAATTTTAAAATGCAGGCGCGTGATGTTTATTTAATGATCGAATGTAGAAATGTTTCCCTTTTTAAACGGACGAGGAAGGTAAATAATGCGAAATATATGACCCGTCTCAGCAATATTTTTTTTTTAATTTTAGCGTTTAAAGATAGTCCTTTAAATCTTAAATTATGCAAATCAACCGTGAAGAAGTACATAGTTAAATTATTCCCAATTATCCTTTAACGTTGCTGCTGGGGATGACCTTAGAAGAAATAAAACAGCGATAAAAAATGCTAGGACAATACATTTCAAACGCGCGACACAAAAACGCCGTGGTACCTCTTATATTAAACAGGAGATGATTGCATTACCATGATAAGACCATGAAGTCTTTTGTCCTACGTTCGCTGTTGTCTTTTTAAACGTTCGTTTTGTTTAATATCCTCCAGAGTATTATTTTTACGTTGTTTTTTGCGATAAGTTATGTCGATTTTTGGTTGAATTTTCGGTGTGGGAACAGGTAATAGATCGCCATCGGAAGATCGTAACAATTTTCTCCCATCGCTTAATATAAATGCCATGTTATACGTACGGCAAGTTTAGACCTTAAGATGATATAGTACTAATATAGCCATAAAATGTTCGAGTAAAACGTACTAGTATTTCTGCTTCGTCGTACCCATTCTCATTTGTATTCCCCGATCTTTGATTCTAATATCATTACGTAAGATACTGGATTCGTGCCATAAGGTGCGCTCGGTAATATATTTGTTTGATATTTGTTTCCATTTTTGAAGGGCAGATTTGACTCCGACGCCGCCGTACTAGCAAACTGTATTTATTCAAGATATCCATGTCCTGGAGATCTCAGTGTTAAATAATAAGATTATACGGAATCGCGTGACTCCTCGTCAAACTCTTGAAGTGGTAACCGCCATTAAAAATCTTTGGCGTGCACTTTCAATTAAGTCGGTGAAGGTGTGGGCATTCGGCTTGCACGAGGACTATTACTGTCGCCGCATAATTTTATTTGTCGAATAAATTAATTCGGATGAAATTACATCGAAATTTGTATTACTTACTTTTATAAATGCGACGCAAGAAGGAATTCTAAAAACGTGTGTCCTTACGGCCACAGAATCATAAAAATCTCCTCTCCACGGAAAATTGAACGTTAATATCTATGAAATGGAAAATTTAGTCGTAAAAATCATTTTAATGTTTCTTCTTGCCTATATACGCCTTTTATGCGCGTTCTCGGTTTGATTTCGTTGTGAAATGCCACGAATAGTGATGTAACTCGTCCTGCAGTAGAGGTCTTGCGTATTCTTCGAGTACACTTCACGAGCGGTAATGTAATAGACGAACCAAGTGACTCTCGGACCATGTTTTGAGTTACTTATTATTCCGAGTTGCGACCGCTGATAAATGAAGAAGACATCGGGCAATGGTTGTCAGTCTTTATTAATAGTCTCTGAGAAATCTAAACCAATAGGAAAATGGCCGTCTGATAAGTTTTGTTTGCGAAGGCCATTTAGACGTTAGGGATATTATAACTTATCTGCGCTCATAAAGAAATCTGTGGTCCGTAACGTCACCGAAGGTTGTAATAATTATTCTCAATTTATTAAAAATTAGCGCGCATCCTGAGATGTGATGTCATCTTCCTTTTGATTATGCATGATACTGACCGCTGTTGGCGTTGATTCGCTCTGTTGTCTGGCTGAACTTTTTACACATTTTTTTATTTAGCGTGAGTTCTACCGCGGCTCATACATTTTACAAGCTTAAGTCATCAGTGGCACAAAAACGCCATCCCTTATCATATGCCTTCGTCCCATCGTTTGAGCTGAATTTTGTATGTTACGCGAAAATTACGAGCCCCTTGCCGACGCCGACATTTTTTAATAATCCCGTATTTACCAAAACAGAAATGTTCTATGAAAGACAGCGGATCGGAGAAGAATTCTGTAGTTTTTAACATATTTTACAGCTATTACGCTTTCACGTCCATCTGGAATAGTTCCAAAGCTTGAGGAATTCTCTCTGTATATCGATTTCCTTGGAAATAGTTGGCCTTAATTATTTTTCACGAGATATGGATGTGACTTAGGCAGTTTGATTGAAAGATTTGACGCACGAAAAATTAATGAGAGAAGCGGTGTTGATATTTTCGCATATTGTTGGAGATGAGTCGAAGCTTTTTTTTTTGATGGGTTGTGTCGATTCGGATAGCGATCGCCAGAATGGCGGTTAAACGTTTGACATAATGTATGTTAACGCCATAGAGCTATACTTGTAGGTTTATTCAACGATATGTCGACGATCGAGTGTAAATATTTGTGCAGTATACTGAAAGAAAACGTTTGTATTTCTACGGATAAATATCCAACATTTGACCACCGTGCAGCAAGTAGATAATACACAATTTTGATGTTTAAAAACTTCTTTAAATTCCATCTGTATTGATAGAATTCGATATTGACAATTTTATTGAGAGGGGATTTTTAAAAAATTGGAATAACGTAGTAATTAAATCAAACGTGCTGATTCCGCGGCGTATTCGCCGTTTTTGCACCATCGGCACATGGTACTTAAAACGATTCACATAGTCATTTCATCTTTCCGTAGTTAAATATTATATCTGTTATATGAAACAATGGTCCCAGCATTTTATTGTTACCTATATCAGTAAATCATCCTTGCTTGTGAGCTAAAGATTAGATTTATTGTTTCTTTTCTATTTATTTTAATTAGCCGTCACCGGGCTTTTGCAGTGATCATAGTAACAATAAGAAATAAGGTCGCATAAAAACATGCCCTCAGCATGATTCTAATTCTAGCTACCCCTTTATCAATATATACATGTGTGCATGTTAAAATTTGGTGGCACATCGACACTCTGCCGTTTGATAAATGGCGCGCGATAGTTAATGGGCTTTGCACTTCTGATTGAAAGTGATTTTTACCGAAGTATTTACTACGTCTCCGATACCAAAGGCGGCATAAAGATATTATGTGAAAGAAGAATGCGGTCACTAGATGGATACCAGTGAATCGTAAATTCCATTAAATGCTGCCCTTTAGAAGCTTAGCTTTGTCGAAATCAGTCGTGCGTGAATCAAGCGTGATGACTCGTCTTGACTACGAAATATAGCCTCGTATAAAAGTAGAAAAAAACACCTTAAATATTAAGTTTTCTGATTTAAGATTAGTCGCGGTAGGCGTCGGTATCACGAGAAAGAGGAGTCATCGGGTACCATCGAAAGTTAATTAACAACCGTAAATACCGATATTCTGGATTAGCGATTATCGCATCCTCTTAAGGTCGATTTCCCACGTCGTGTCAGTCGCGTATTTGAAATCGGAAATGACCAGATTCGAATTAAACGTTTGTGATTTCGCGGAATTTCGCTCTCTTGCAAAAATTCATTCGCAAACAATCGACCGCTTCCTCTCCCACGCATTGTAAAAATAACAATGCTAAATAAGTTCGGTTTGACATTCTAACGAGGAAGTCTTTGAGCGATTAAGATATTATACAGAATCCGTCGGTACCGTTATGTTTCCCAATGCTCCGCGACCCATCGTATCTTTTATTTGAAGAGTCAAGCGACATCTCAATCCGGTCCCCATTGCGGTTTTCCCCACGTTCATTCGACGTAACTAATATCGGAGGTGGTTTTAACTCCACCGTTGGAAAGCGTTCAATCTCCTATACCGAAACAGATCATGGAGTCGGAAATCGGTTTATAAATTGGCTACGAAGTAAAACTTTCATCGAATAAGCTTCCTTTTTATACGCCATTCATTCGATCGGGGGAATGTTTTTGCGCGGCCTGGGACTCGTTCGTGAAAGGATCCTTTGTCAGGAAATGTTACCGGAGACGTTATAAAGATCGAGGAAGTGAAATTAGTTTGAAGCAGCAGCAGTAGTCGGTTTCACTAGAGAGTTATCGAGCTCGTCTTACGGCTGTTGAAAAGGAATTCAGGAATAAGCGTGTCGTTATAACGAAATAACATTGAAAGTATTAAGTGCTTATCGTAGAACTTTAAGACTTGGTGTACACGATGGCGTAAATGGTATTATTTTCGTTATCCCGTGAAAATGTTGTACTAAACAGTATTTCTGGCATTGTACGTTTTCTTTGTGTACGTATGGGATTTGTTTAGCCAGTTAACGCCTTCAAATTTAAGTATTTGTGAAAGCATAGAAGATTACAGCTAGTGTAAGAGTACATAATTCAGATCTGAAAGGGCCATGTATAATCATAACGAGGCTATGAAAAAGCCACGGTTGTGCATTTCGGATGCAATGCAGCCGTCTTCGGTGGTGATTCGCAGAAAGTCATTGAAGACGGCTGAATCATAGCCGAAATGCTCATCTGTTTTTTTCACATCTATAGTATCGCCTTTGGAGATACTTAAGATAATTACTTCCCTTTCTCAATATTTTTCTGTTAAAACGCTTATTCTTGAACGATTCGTTGGTGTCGGAAGTCGGCGAGTTGGATGTAAAATTAATTTATACTAGCTATTTAGAGAAGCTGCTCCTTGAAAATAAAACGAGGAGCTCGCGAATAAAAAGCAAAACGAGGTGAATGAGACAGACACAGGAAAGGAATATACGTATATAACGGTTCAGATTAGCTCTTAAAAATGTGTCAAAAATTTTCGGACGTATGGAAATAAGAGTCCATTAGTCGAGAAGGGCATTGGTGCCGTTGGGCTGTAGGGGCACCCGTGGGGGGGAGGGAGCGGGTGGGAATGTCGGTGGCCTCGATCGAAGTAAAGTTGTCGTCTAATGAAGAGTGGATGGAATTGGAAATGGAGCGCGCGAGAACTCCTCTCTTCCCATCGAATACAATGGAAGAGCTCGTTTGGGTGTGAGAATTGGAGTTCTCGTCGGAAAAAAAAAGATGAGGGAAAAGGCGGGAACTTTTTGGAGCTAACTGGGAGACTTCTTCCTGTTTGTTCGCAAAAAAATATATGTCTCCGATTTGCGGTAAAATAAACTAGTTTCTCTTATCGTTCGGGTCAAACATATATATATATATATAAGAGTTATTATAATGTCATGGTAAGGCAGTGGTTACCGAATTGTGGGAACGACCCCCAGGGGGAGTGCGGGGGTAGATAGGGAGGGGGGTGTAAGAGATTTAACTTATACGATCGAACTTCTATAACTAGAAGTGAATTTATTTTACAGGATACCTTTTTCATGTTATTTTGCTTCTAAAACTCGAATTTTCTATAAGTCGAATATTTTTTGTTTCTCTTGGGGTTCGACGTATAGAAGTTTCACTGTCATCTTTTTATCCGTCCTAATTGTGAGTCCTACGATATGCACCCGCCAAATTTTAGCCCTCAATTGGCTAGGTCGTATCGTTTGCCTCTTTATGTTTTCTTTAAGGTGGGTATATTAATTGAAATTGTAGATCCAGTAGGTATTCTTCATGAATTTTGATCGAACGTGATATAGAGGGGGGCGCAAAGACAGTTTTCTTAGATGAAGGGACTTGGTAATGTTTGTAAATCACTAGCTTAAGGATTTGTTTATAGTTTCCTACTCGGCCTCTGGGAAAATAAAAAAGAATCCGTTTTAATTATTAATAATGGCGGAATTGTGGATTTCGATTCGTTTGTTACGTTTGAAGCGTCGCGGTTAAGATTGTTGGCGGTGCATATCATTCATAAATATTCGTACAAAATTACGTTTGAAAAATGTGTGTCATTATGTCCCAGCCGCGCGTAATGAAACTGTTGGGGATGGGCGAAAGCGGAAGTGGAGGGAAGTTTGAGATGAATATTCGTCAGGTGTTTGAAGAAGTCCTCGACGACAATTGCTGCCTTTACCAAATTGGTAACGTAAGAGATATTCGATTAAAGCGTGTCGCACTTCCTCCGATCACATCCTTCTCATTCTTCCAGCCTTTTCATCCCCGCTTCACCATTCAATTAACCATTACCACAAGCCCACCCATAACTAATCGACCGTTCTCTCGTTAAAAACAATTAAATTTCCCCCCCCCCCATCTATTGCGCATTACGTCGCGATTTAGGTGACGATTCTCACCTCGTTGAATCATCCTCCTCGACAGCCCCAAAATGACTCCGATCATTTAATATTTTATTACGGAGCCGCTTTGAAACAATGGGATATGCTTCCGTGACGTCACCTTCCGAAGCGTTATTCTCTGGGAAGATGGCACGTGGAAACGTGCTTTGTTTACGGGTTATGGAGTAGGGGTTTATATGGGGGGAGGGGAGAGGAAATTAGGGTTGGGGGAGAGGGGATATGGGTAATGCAAAAGGGGAGGGGGAAGGGGGATGAGGAAAGGAGAAGGGGAGAAACGGCAGTAGTGAAGTTGCTTTCTGATTTGTCAGTCTGTAGTCGCTAGTGTTGTCGATCGGTCGTTCTTCTGGCCTGGCATCTGCGCTCACTTACCACCACCAGCCTTTCTCCCCTTCGTGAGGGACAAATGTGAGGACGCCGTGATACGAATCCCTAACGTACTCCCATACGCTTTCGACTACAGCTGGCGTGTGGAAAAAGAAGGGAAAAATTATGTTCTCTCTTTACCCGGACACGACTGTTATTTACCAGGAAGCTGTGCCCGTCGTCCGTCCAAGGGTACCATTTTCGCAGCACAGAAGGATCTGCTATTCGTATTATTCTCATCCCCATTATTACGGACCTTTTGTATCCAGCAGTCACTGTCTTCGGGTTACATATAGGTGAGTCTACATATGTATGTACTTAACGAGTATAACGTATATACGTCGGTGAAATTGTTTCAGGAGGAAACTTGGGATCCAGTGTTCGTCGCGTGAATTCTTTGTGATCGTGTTCCAAACTAGGGTTGGTGCGTTGGTGTCGTGACCATGGGCTAGGAAAGTGACGTATTTTTTTAGAGTTGGCCTAGTGAGGGTGGTATTTGTCACGGTTGTGGCTTCCTGGTCGATTGCCGTGTGAATATGTTTCTGTTTGTTTAATCGGTCCCAGTGGAAAGTAGATGTGTCCAGTTGGAGAGTGTTGTTTATGGATTAAACTTCTGGTAAATAACTTCGCATCGAGTAATTTTCCCTCTCTGGAATGGTGGTGACATTTTAATCGGCCTCATTTTAGAATGACACTCCTGTACGCTTACGAATTACAGTCGAACTTCTATAATTCGAACGTGTATAACTCGATTTTTTTCATAACTCAAAGTGAATTAATATTACAGGACACAATCTTTTTCGTGTTATTTTCCTTCTATAACTCGAATTTTCTATAAGTCTAATATTTATTTTGTCAACCCTCCAGGTTCGACTTATAGAAGCTCCACCGTACTAACTGTAAAGGGAGAATTATATGACCGAAGTCTGTGGGAGTGCGTCATTTCTTTTTTTTCTTTTCGTAGATTAACCGAGTTGTTTCACCCTCGGGGGAGGGGGGCTATCGTGTATGTCGTTGCTGCAATCTCAGACGAGTTCATCCTGCTCGTCTGTTCCCTAATGAGCGTTGCCCTCCTCCAAATTCTCCCCCGACGGCCCTCATCCAGACCAGACTCGTTCATCGTGCGTTATCTTCCCCTCTCCCACTCACTCCCCTTTTGTCGCTCCATCCTCTCCCTCTCTCTCTCTCTCTCTCTCCATTCCATCTCCTGTCTATCCCTTTCCCATCGTCTCTCCATCCTCCCCTCTTTGTCCCCTTACTTTAATCTCCCCCATCCTTCCAACCTATCCTCCCTACCGTTCCCCCCTCTCCCTCTTTATTTTTTTCGAGGGGCGAAGGTTATCTCGCTTGACATCTGCTTAACCCCTCGTCCCACGCTACTATCGTCTCCTTTCTGACACCTGATTGGAAATTGGGATGACGATAAGGATCTCCCATCGGACGAAACGACGCGATTCTCGTTCAGTTATTTTTGTTTAGTTCGTTCTGTGTTCGTCCAATTTCTTTTAGAGGTATGTATACGTTTGAATGGTATTTGTGTCGCTTGAAGCATTCGCCGTTATGCGGGTGGCGAATGATAACCTTTGCCATCGAAATAACGAAATGGTCTCGTTTTTCCGTCTCTCGTTAGAGAGTTTTCTGGGAATCGTGCTAATTACGGAATTCTTTTTGTGCGGAAGAGCGTCGTTTTTTTTTAAATGCTGATACGGCGGATTGTTTGAAGGGTGCCGGAGGGAAAAAGTTGTGTGATAAATGAATGGACGATTTGGGAATGTTGATAGTTCATAAGGGAAGCTATATTTCCCCTTATAAATTTGACGATGTAATAGCAACGAATGAACGCGTTCAAAAGATTTGGTACTCGTGTGTAACAATATGTACTACGTTGTTTCAAGGCTGGGGTGCCGCGAAATTCTGTTTACATAAATTGGTGGATTTCGGAGTTGGAACTATATTTCATTTATTAACTGATAAAAGCGAAGCGAATGATATCGAATTCCAACTTGTTATACTTTCCCCGGTAATCCCAAAAGAATGACAGTAATAATCTTTCTCGGTAAAGATGCGATATGTGTATCCTTTTCATTTCCTCAGCAAGGCAATACGAGGACATCCACGAAAATCCTGCTTTCTTTTCAGTGCGACGCTTTTCTCCAACTATTCACTGCATTGCACGAATGTTTAACTAGTACCTATACTACTTCAACGCCGCTAATAAAAATCCTGAGTTTTTTTTTTAAATGATCGTTTTTGTCACGTTTGTAGCGGTGACCTTTGTAAAATCTCCTTGGATCATTGTTTCTTCCGTACTCTATAGTTACGATCGGGATTTCGATTGATCCAGATCAAATTCAGAAAAACTTTAAACGTAATACATATGTGGAGGTCAGTGAATTAAAACGATATTTTATAAATCCTTAAAACGAAAGAAAAACTTCTGAAAATTCTTATAAGTAAAATTTTAAACAGGTCTGACTTCTTAATGTGCAGGTTATGGAACTACCTATCTCCCTTCTACGCAAGATAAGGACATAAATATTTATTTATCGCCTTTACTTCTCATCTTTATACATATATGTGTATTTCTATGGTATTACTAATGCTAATTTAAAGCGTATTTACAGGATGAATAGTACCCGTTTCCACGGCATCACAGCTTTCAGTTTCATCGAATGCCCGATTATCCGGATATTCTGTTATCCACACTACACTCAATCCCAATTACTTGGAATAAACGGGTCTCTGTTGTATTTTAACGTTGTTTGATTTGCACCCGCAAAGGACTCCTTGTTTCTCCTTCGCGCTATTACTCTTTTGCATTCTCATAGAAAGAGGGTTTGATGCGAGGGCCTCATTAGGGGGAAGGTTATCTCCTTAACTTGGCGACACTGTTCTGATTTCCACCGCCTTCAATTAGGCAGAACCTTCGTTAAAATGGAAGCGGCGACAAAAAAAACGTTCTTTTACGGCTTTTGTACCCTGAAATAGCAGACCGACGATGGGAACCGACGTATAGGCGATTCTTAAATGTTTCATTTTATCGTGGAAAATTGACTGGAATTCTGCATAAGTTTTGAATCGAAATCTCGCGATTGGACGCTGTTTTTTCCCCCCACACGCTGTGTCACAAAGCTGTTTTATGGGTATAAAATTGTGTTTTATGAATAGGTTTAAACTTTTGGAGGGAATTCACCGAAGCGTTTTAATGTTTTTAGGTAGGCTGTTTTTTTCAGTGGAACGAAGCCTGCAGAGAAATTAATTCTTAAACGATACGTCCTTTCTAATAATTCTGGGTGGTGGTTTATCAGACGTAGTTATTGTACGCAACATATTCACTCGTTTAAACTTTACTTTTATTAACAACATAGAACAGAGTAGCAGAGTTGTTGTTGACAAGATTTGACGTTCTAGAAGGCTTTTATTCCTGGTTGCTTAAAAAGTGCATAATTTAGTTGAAATATGATCCTGCAAACTTATAAAACCTTCTGCCGTGAGATTTGCGATGGATTCAAATGACTGGCAAACAGCGCATATTTACCTCGAATGTCCAGCAGGTTCGATCTAGATGTTTTAACAATTCTTTGCCTGGACGGCATGCTTTAAATTTACTTTAACATTTTATTAGTTTATCCTGTTGTCATGTAGGGAAGTTCGCACTTGTATGTATTTTATTGTGACCAACCTAATGGTGATACTATGATAAAATTTGCCTTTGTAGGTCAGCTAATAAATAAAGTTTAGCACTGACCGAAAGGAAGACTGGCAAACATTCCGAAAGGGAATCGACATCTGCCAAGGCAATGCAATCCTACCACGAAACTCTTGCAAAATCGCTGGAATGAGGAACCCACGTCACATTTAACGGTGGTAATAAGAGGTTCAGTAAATGTCAAGGCAATTTTATTTTGTTATGGTACCCTTGGCAAAGAAAAGCAGTAACTCTTTAGTCTTGCCGATGGGACAGCATATGTTGAAATTCTTCTTACCACGTATATTTTCGAACAATTTGAGTGAATGTTCAGTCCAAAATTCTCGTCGATCGAAGCGATGAACGTTCCCGTATCGGTGAAATTAAGCCTTTCACCCTAAAAACAATTTTGCCCAAGAATTCGAGGATTTTGTGGGTAACTCGGTCGCTCGATGGTTTCGTCTGCCAGTTCTCGCAAATGCAACCTGTTTTGGCAAACAGTCTGTTCCATTTGTACATAGAATTCCTCTTTGCTGGCGTCTTACCGTGACTTATTCGAACGTAACGTTCAACTGCCCCCGGTGAACCACTTTTTCCAAGTCCAAAAGATTGCTTACTTTCACCTCTTACCAAAGTCGGCCCTTTTTTGTGGCCGACTACAGCGCTGCAGCGGCGACTGCACGAACTCCGGAAAAACTTTGTTGAAAATGGTGCTCATCGATCTACGAAATCAAATTTTATAATTATTATCATCTTTGGTATGGTCACATTAAAAACGCCTACTAGTTACGGTCGGTATTTTTCGTTCGAAACTTTTAACTAGAATCCTTCGAAAATTGGTTTTGCAACATCCGGCACGAAGGAGATAAACAGCGGCGATGTTTTACCCGATACACGCCTGACCGCGTAGAGCGTAATTCGCTGCCACTCTCGGCGACCTTTTCTAATTCGCGTTCGCATCAAACTCGATTAATCGAATTAAGCCGGGGTGCTCAAAGGTTCGCGGTTGGCCATTTAATAATTTGCGAAGCCATCGTTACGTCTAGTCACGGCAGTTCGAATCGATTGGTAATTCTCGAGGATCCCCATCCTCTTATATGCCAATGACCAAGCGATACCATACGCGGTAGTGCTATATACATTTCCCTCTCGGAAGTCACGGCAGATGCCTTATAACGTGACAGTCGCTTCCGTGTCCATATAGGCGGGAAGGCGGCACTCATTCTCCTCTTTGTGCCCATTGTGAAGGTCCGAACAGAAAAACCCCTCCCGCCCCCACCCACTGCACGTGCTCTCGCCCCCGCTGCCTCCACCCCCTCCCCCATCCTCTCTTCCCCCTTACGAGTACGCCTCCCCCCCCCCCACTCTTTTTACACTCCTGCTCGTCGAGTGCCCTCCCACTCTTTCTCTTCTCCTCAACTCTTGTCTTTTTGCCCCTCCACTTTCGTCTGTTCCCTCCCTACTCTCTTCTGCCCCTCACCTCTTCTCTGCCACTCACCTCTTCTCTGCCCCTCACCTCTCCTCTGCCCCTCACCTCTCCTCTGCCCCTCACCTCTCCTCTGCCCCTACCACTCCTCTGCATACTCCCTCCGTCTCCTCCCACACATTGCCAAGACCTTATAGTTGGGTGCAATCCGGGTAAGCTATATCACAAAAAATAAATAAATATTATATATATATATATATAATATTTATTTATTATATTTAAACAACAAGTTGGCAACAAGGTGTTGGAGGAAGCCCAGTGGACACTTACCTTGATTGAAGAGCCGCTGGGGGTTCTGAGGACACACGAAAAACACAAAAACATGTCTCTCCGTCGCTGTATATATATCCATCCCCCTCTATCATTTCGATCATTTCTTCTAACTAGCGGATTGAATTAATCCTCTTTCATTTAGTTCTCGAATTTGACCTTTGAAACCGATCCCTTAATCCCGTGAGAAAATATCGCCTTTATGTGTAAACGGAAGATGGGAATGGTTATATTTTTCCCCAAATACTAACGGACTTTCATCCGTACCGTGAGATATCGGGAACTCGTACGATGCGAAAAGGTCGGGAAGCGTCGTTTATTTCAAATTAACGTTCGAGGAAGTATTAAGGGAGAGAATAGTTGAGCGTTTTTTTAATTCGTGAAAGGGCGTCGTCCTAGACCTTTTCGCGACTACAAAAATCTCTTACGGATCGTGAAAAAGACATAAGTTTAGTTTATTTATTTATTCAACTACGAGTCCTTTATGCCATTGTTTTTCGTGTGACGATCCAGTACTGAGTCACTAGACAATGTAAAATGTGAATATTTAACGCAAAAATTGCTGAAATATGTCAAAAATGACGATAAACGGAATACTCCTAGTTGATAAATTTTATTATTATTATTATTTCTGTTACAATGCAATTGGGCGCCTGGCCCGGTGGCAGGGTTTTAGACTTGTTACATTTTAGTATCCAATATACAGTTTTTATCTATACAATTTACAACATTTTCTACACAATATACAATTCTTCTAAACTATATATATAATTAACCTTGGGAGCTTAGAGTTTTCGAGGTTCATGGCAGGCCTTCACGGATAACGGCCCTCGAAGTCCCCACCGTACATCACCCTACCAAGCGGTCCATCTACTTCCTCCAGCTCCCTTGGTCTTACAATTTAAATTAAGAGTATGTTTAATTAGTTTAACATTAAGAACATGAAATTCCAATGCTTTTGCTATATGCAATGGACAGGGGCGGCCCGAGAAATGTTGGCGCCCCGGGCGAGATAGCATTCCGCCCCCCCCTCCGTAAATGATTGTTGAGATATTTTCGAAGTACGTGTTAATTTATTCATCACAATGTAAAAATTATTGATGACGAACTACAGAACCCGGCGTTGCCCGGGGAAAAACACAAAAAAATGTTCTAACAAAAATTAATGTTTTATTTTAGTGCTTCGTTGTAAACAGTGTTTTTGGTTTTTTGATTATTTATAAGCATATATAAGTTTTTTCCGGATCCAACTCTTGATGCTGCAACATACGTCTGGCATTACCTTTGTAATGCTTAATCTTGTGCCATTAGCATACAAAGTTATTTTGCTTTTTGTACAATTAATATAAAACATTTGAAATTAAGTAGCCTACGGCCTTCCTATTTGTGAAGAAAGTATCTGTTGAAAGTTTGATTACTCTAGCTTTAACGGTGTGGAAATGTATATATGCACAAATAAACAAACAAACATTCATATATATATATATATAATGGTGTAAATATTATAGCCTGTTCCACGATATAAATTGATATCTAATATTTATCTACTTGCAAGTAATGCATAGATATATGATCGGCATAGCGCCCCCAAGGCTTTGGCGCCCCGGGCAACCGCCCTG
Organism: Uropetala carovei; assembly: GCA_036926305.1. Lineage (NCBI taxonomy): Eukaryota > Metazoa > Arthropoda > Insecta > Odonata > Petaluridae > Uropetala > Uropetala carovei. Next base: position 1,172,447 of record JAXCHB010000215.1, read on the forward strand.
CTCGCCCGTACCTCGGGCCGGCACTGTCAGTGGAACTTCTATAATTCGAACCTCAAAGGATTACAAACATATTCGACTTATAGCAAATTTGAGTAATAAAAGAAAAATAACACGAAATTTTTTTCCTGTAAAATGAACTCACACTTTGAGTTGCGGAAAATTCGAGTTATAGACGTTCTACTTATAGCAGTTCGACTGTATTTTTTTATTGTTAGTTGACAAAAAAATCAAGTGATAACATTTGCTTTGTTTAGCCTTTCAATGGGTGGCGGGACGAAAAGTTTGAAAAACACTGCTGTATTCAACGTTCCCTCCAATCTCGGATATTTTTCCCGCCATCTCTCTTCGCCCGTCGGACTCCAGCTGCGGCGCCTTAGCAGTCTGCCAACGAAGGGTCTTAATTATTCGAACTTAAGTAGTCTTTAGGGTGGAGCTCGCATCCAGACGCTCGTGTCAGCTTTGGTTTCGTTCGTTTCGGGTGTCGGATGGTGTGAAGTTTACTCGGTTTGTGAGTCAGGATTTCGTTGGGTTTGTTTCAAAATCTTTGATCTGAAATGTTTTAAACCTATCGATTGCATTTTTCCCGCTGTTTAAGTTAATATTTTCTGGAATTTGTTTATATTGAGAAATTACGCAAGATGGTTGAGAAACATGAATTTTTTTTTACGAAACTGAAATAGTTTTCATATTAGCGGGTGCATCTTGATGCAGTCTTAAGAAAAATCAGTTCTTTTGAAAATTATTCATGATGGCATTAAAGTAAATAATACTTATCGACTTCTTAGCAAGCATTCACCAATCAGTCGCGTACGTATAGTCACTCATTTTTGTTTTGTACAAGTGTAATGCTGGAAGATGTTCATTACACTCATCTTCATGCATCATAGTTATCCTGAGTCATCTTATTGCTATAAAATTATACTTTTTCTTCTGAATGCGATGAAGACGCCATATTTTTTGCTCGCCTTTCGTTTATGGTGGGTTTCTGCTTGATCAGGGATCCGTCCAAGGAAACCCAGCTGGAGGGAATTTCGAGCATCTCTTTTATGTTGATTTATCGCTCTTTTGCTTCCCTTTCCATCTCTCCTTCTATCTCCTCGCCTCCGTCTTTCCTCCACTTCTCTCCCTTCCCCTCTCACACTCACTTCTGTCTTTGTAGTTTACGATTTTTAGTAAATAGTATTACATTTCTGGCGGTGGGTTTTGCTGTCTTTCTAAATCTTTCGCTTCCGATATTCATGATAGTGTAAGTTAATTTCAACGGCATGTCTGATTATTAATTTTCTACTAAAAACTGCGGGTTATTAGTTTTAAGAATCAAAATTTTCACAATTGAAGATCACCATAATTTAGGGTTATAATCGTTTAAAATACAAGACATTCATTTAAAAACTTGTTTACTTATGGAATATTGTTGAATTTTCAGTTTTCGATCACTACAATTAACTATTGATCGAAATGTAAAATCGCCAGCATTGGACAAATTCGAACATTTTCGGTCTGATCGTTTTGCCATACTTATTTAGTATCCTTTTCAGCCCATTTCCTTCTGTTACTACTTCACTCATAAATAAAGGCAGTGCCAACACCATAGAAAAACTTAAATATTTATAAACTTTTACTCTTAGTTTTTCCTCCTCAAAACGAGGCGCACCCGTACTTTTGGTTAGATTCATTAATCGAGGCCTGCGAAAATCAATGTGCTTGCTAAAACGTATGATTATAATATCTATTTCCGGGACAGGATAGACCCGTATGCTAATTAGGCTCTAGCCTTAGACCCTCATATTTTTAGGTGTTGCTTCAGGCCTTCCATTCTATATTGAAGACAGAGCTGGGCGATGGTCACGGCTCTCGTTATTGGACCATTAGCTTTAGGTCACTCATTATCTAAATTCGATCCTGCCCATGTCAGAGCCTTTGGTTAATGGTGTTACAGTAATCGAATAAATATACTTTTTACTTTAGTAAATGGGGTGTACGATTTACGGTGTTAGTTAACTTGATTTGTTTATTTTTGTCATTTAACTCAATTAGATATCAGAAGGTGATATCCATGAACTTTGATAGAGTTTAGCGTTGTTACAATGTTAAGTGATTCCCACGAGGGACGTTATTAGGTAGGTTTTGGTGTGCTGCACCCCCTGCCACCCACCAGTCTGGTGATTTGCAGGGTATCATGTAGATGTAGAAGATGTAGAAGTGGGCCTGAGAATATTGGTACATAAGTAGCTTTTTAAAATATGGTATCGGTATAGAATAGAAAAAATAGGCAAATAAAGAATTAAACGAATTCAAAGCATTTATCATGATTATGAAAGACAGGTTTCGTGCAAGTGAAGGTCAGAGATAAAAGTGGTTAGGGCGGACTTATATAATGTGTTTAGGTGGTCCATAGCATGTTATAAGAAGGAAGAGAACCGAATTACTGGACAGTTTAAAGGATTTGGACGCCGAGGGGATAAATACTTAGTATGGAAATGGTTGGAAGCGTTGAATTAAATTGAGAAAAAAACACTATGGTGAAGAAAATATGTATAACATTCTTTTAGTAGAAATGGATCTCAAAGAGTGTATATAGTGCTCTATTTTATGTTCGTGTTGACGAACTTCTTTCGTTGCACGGTTTTTGTAACTTCTTAGTTAACAGATGGTTTTGTTAACTCTTGTAGCCATAAAATGGTTGACTCAACCACGTATAGTTTACTCAACTCTTTAATGGCTCTGTATCATTTGTGTTGGAAGCCATAAACTGAGCTCGATAATTCCACGTCTTTGCCAAGCAATTAGCTACGTTTACGTCATCTTACCAAGTTTTGCCATTGGTGGCAAAAAATTAACATATCTCACGTAATCCACCCTATCCCTTCATGAGTGAACAGAAAGTTACCATTGCAGGCAGGATGTGTATTTTATATTTTTTATGCTGCGAGGGATTGCAGAGTAGAACATGCTAATGACAAAACATACTCGAATATACAGAGTACGTCCGAACACTGGACGGACACTGACTAGTTAATCGCGTAGATATGAATATATAACGATGTGATGATCTGTCAGCGATTCTTCATACTAGGACAAGGCCAAGAAATGGCGACTCTTATGAAATGCTTAAATATGCTAATCGCGGATATCACTGAAGTGTAATCAAATCTGGAAGTTGCTTCTGCAGAAAATTGACACCTCTATATATACACACACACATAAAAGTTGTAGATATTATTTTTTTCTACAACTCTTGTTTGAAATAAATTTTTATATGAGGAATATTTCAAGAGATATTCAATTTTCTTCTAAATTGACGGTTAGTGGGCAGCTCGTACGCGTGGTAGTGACGGCAAGGTGAATTTACAAAACAATTGAATCGGTAGCGCTGAAGCGTGTAAGTTGAACCGTTCCTATTGCCGTATTTATTTGATTTTAGTTGACAACTTACGTATGGAGAAAGTCATGCGTTGGGCACATCAATTTATTTTTGCATGGTTTCAGTAGTAATGAGCCGTCATAACTGGCTTACGTAAAGAGGAGATCGGTTGTTTAGGTCGGATGTCGTGCTCTTTTGGAAGTGGTACGCGAAGAAAGGAAAGGCGAGCCGGAAAAAAAACTTGGAAAGCGGTGGCATTTGAAAATCGCGAACGAATGTTGTTTGGTGAAAATTTGCGTTTGTTTTGCTGGGAGGGGGAGTAGCCCGGTCGTTCCTTTTTCATTCGGCGTAGTTACAGGCGGGCGTTAAACGTTGGCAATAATTATTGCTTATTCGAATGTTGCGAGTTAGTTACCAATCCAGGCGTAAGGCGAATGCAATAGCGTGATCGCGAAAAATTTTTTAGCCAACCTTTCGGTCTTTTGAAATAAGACGAAAGGAAGAATGGCGAGGAAGGATTCCCGTGAGGGGAAATGGGCTCGCCTCTTTCTGATGTTTAGTTTTAATTCTACACTTTATATCCGAGTAATGCTGTCTCGACAACGAGTTGACTCGTTTCTAGAATGCAGATGGAATTCCTCGAGTAATCACGTCTCGGATACGAAGATAAGATTACGAACGACTCCTGTAAGCATATACGGCAAGCTCGCGATTAACCGGATATCTAATTGATAAAAACTTGTAACTGGGATGTTTTTGTTACTACTGCATTGCGTTCACAAATACTATGCACGGTATTTTATTTTCCTATACTTTACAAAGGTGTCAATACCACTAAAGTATTACTTGATCCGTTAGTTTCTAATTCATTGACCGTTTTCGTCGCTGCCTTAATATTTACTTAATTTGTCCTTTTTCGTACTGTGGTATGTTCAAATTAGCATATCGGTTAACCGAAATAAGCTTGGTTCCTAGGCGTCCGATAAATCGGCAGTTTACCTTTAGAATCTTTGAATTTCTTCTTTCACCACAATCTCTTCTATATTTTAAATCCTACTTACACAGATTTACCTGAGTTTTGCGTTTGAAAAACTGAGAGTGGTCTTATTTTGGCGTAATGTTAAAGAACTCCGCCTAGAGAAACGTTTTTACGTGTAGGTATGAGAAACTAGGTTCAGCGCTGGCAGTTGGAATTCTATTCTCAAATAATGCTAAAATTATATTTCCCGGGTTATAATCTAGCGTGGTTTGGTGTCGGCTGCATAAAATAATACAGTATGAAAAAACACGGTCTTTAACGTAAGCGATCAGTACTGTACGAGTCAAGTGCAAATTTAGCAGGCAGTTTCGCACCTTTTCCATATTTTTGCGGTAAAATATGGATGATCACGGTTGGCGGAGAGGTTATACGACGTTCCAAGTATCGATTCGTTGAAGTTACGGGCGCGAATTAAACACCACATGGTTGTAAACTACGCTGAAGCAAGAAACCGCTAAACAGCGGAAAAATCCTGCGTTGCCGAAGCAAATGTAAGATGTGAAGGACCAAAAGAAGAGCTCAAGTTTGCTAATTACATTGGGAAAGCGTTACGTGGATCTGGGGAAGGAAATACAAGCACTGGTTTATATATTGTTTGTGTAAATAGGAATTTTGATTTATGGCGGTACTCTAATATTCAGGCAAATAGGGTATCTGTGTTGTGTATCATGAGTAGCAACGTGTCCACAGACATCCGTTATTTTATGTTAATCTGAATCCTCCACAGTTTCTTGTCCTTCGCAACCTTCTTTGAATCTCGGTAATGCTCTATACATTTCGAGTCGTTTATTGACTGAAAAATTTCATACCTCTTGCCTTCAACTTTTTCTTCAATCACATCTTTAATCAAGGAATCTCTCTCAGAAAACGCCCTATCCCGTTTGCCTTCCCGTTTCTTATCATTTGTATTGCCATTATCTTCTCTTGTATTTTTCTTAATAATTATTCCTTTTTTTACCCTGCCTGTCCATTATATTCTCATATCCTTTTCCTTGGCCGCATATTGGAGTCTTCCGAATGTTACGTGTCATTTTTCCCAACCGTTCATATTTCCTTTCCATACCACCACGCACAGTATTTCACCAACTTCTTCTTCGTATCGCAGTTTATTTTACTAGTTAGCAGGAGTTTCTCTCCAGCGAAGGCAGCTTTTGCTTTCGTAATCCTAGTCCCTGTTTCATTACAGCGCTCTGCATCCCTCCGGGGCACTGCTGAGCCTCTTCTGATGGTTGTCCACAAATCTTTTTGTTCAAGTTACTTTCTTCTCTCGACATTCTAATTGCTTCCGATTTTTTCTGTTTATTTCCCTCCCGCACTTTCTCACTGTAATAGTAATCATTTTCTGGATTTCATTTTCATTTCTCTGTAGGTTTACTCGGTCGTATTTTACTGACCTAATAATGGAACTAATCTTAAGATCTCTGGTGTTTCGCAATACTTCTTTAGTCTGTATTATTTATATTAAGCGGTAGTGGTAACAAGCAACAAACTTTTCCTACTCTTCTTCCTGTACTTGACACCTTCGTACTCTAATACACAAATGATGTCTTGAAACGTGATTGGCTTACCATTCAACCAATGAAAACGCCGACTAAGCATTACGCATAACCAAGCAAATTATATAGAGGGGTTGGTATTTTTGCATTTTCCTCGAGAAACAAGAGCATTCCAGGTCGTGGAACAACGCAAAGATTATTCTTCTGCGCAAAGAGGTTGTAAAGTCTGCCGACCGTCTACAATAAGAATATGGAATAGGATTTCGATTTACCATTTATTAATTTGTCATTTGAGTGGAAAAGTATAGGGTTTAGTATGTTATCCATTGTGGCCATGAAGGCATCGTATTCTCTGGATGATACGAAATATAATAAATGTTAATAAATAAGAAAAAGTTTTTGAAAGTTGGTTCGAATTTGTTAATCGTCATCACTCAAAACAAACTATGCAGTAAACTAGAGTAACATAAGTTTTTAAATGTTGACATACAGTAAGTATCTTCCACCCATGTCATACCTCCAAAATAGGAGTTTAATTTAAATTACAATTAGTATTGTACTCTAAATTGCTTATGATGCAAAACATTTCCACCCATACCAAAAAACGTAAATTTCGAGTGTTGCTTCGAAATTATAAAAAGTTACAACTGAGGAATAGCGTCAATTCGTTACATGTGTATGGCCGATTCGCCACGTGGCTAGCGGTGAATGCATTGGACGTCTCTGGTCTGCAAAACATCAACCAGGGTACTTTCAATACGTATTGAAAAACGTTCTAACTATAGCTGAAACAGAAGGCCGTGGAAGAACGAAGGATAACAGGAACGGGCAAGCAGAAAATCTGGAATTAAAATTAATCATAATAAAACCAAGATCGTTTACAATTCCATCGCAGATCTATAGAACAATAGTTCTCAGCCTTTCTACGAATCACAAATTCTGCGAACCCCCTTCCCATTAAAAGTTCAAGAATGTTGTTTAAATAGAGTAAAAGCTAAGTTTTTTTACACTGAAATATAAATATGAAAAAGAACCAAAATTTAAATTTTTATTAAAACCTTATACGAGGTGTGACAATAAAGTTCTCGGAATATCCCTGTAAAAGCTATATTTAATTACCTACCCACTAAATGTTGATGTAATCTTCGAAGTAGTCTCCTTGGGCAGCAATACACATTGTGAGTCAGTGTTTTCACTCTTGAAAACATTTCCGGAACTCATTTTCTGGAATGCTCTTAAGGATGGTCGTCGCATGTCTCTGAATGTCGGTGATGTCTGAAAATCTTTGGCCCTTCAAAGCGATCTTCAGTTTTGAGAAAGGCCAAAAGTCACTTGGGGTCAAATCTGGCGAATATGGTGGATGGTTCAATTTTGTGATCGAGTTTTTGGCCAAAAACTCCCGGACAGCGAGCGCCTCACGAGCAGGGGCGTTGTCATGATGCAAGATCCAAGCATAAGACCAAATTTCAAGTCTTCTCCGACGAACAGCCTCACGTAACCTTGTCAGTATTTACAAATAACAATTCTAGTTCACTGTTCGGCCTTGTTCGAGAAATTCAAAGTGAACAATGTCCCTGTGGTCAAAGAAACAAATCAGCATTGTCTTCACCTGCGCTGGTAACCTCCCGACCCTCTTTAAATCGTTTGTGCCAATCATAGACACTCGAATTTTTCATTGCATCAGCTCCATAAAGCATATACAGAGTTTCACTCACGCTTTTGCCTAACTTTGCGCAAAACTTGATGATAATGCCTTGCTCCAACAACGGATCACTCGTTTCTCCGCCGGGACCAAAACACACTCTTCTATAAACACTGCCACTACTGCCTTACTGCTGCCTTATTTCCTTTACCACCACACCAGACATGTGGCAACATTTCGTTGGATTTTTCTTGCTCGTTACTCGACGAAACATGTGCAGACATTCCGGGAACTTTATTGTCACACCTCGTATAACTAAGAAGTTGCTATAAGCGAAAAATAGAGTAATTTACGGGATAACCAAGCCTGATATTCCTGTGTACTCACAGCTGATTTGCTTCCATTCCTTGGACGTGAATAATGTCTTGTTGTTTTTAGCAATTGTCTTGGTTGGGGCACAGACCTAATCTGTTCATGAAATAATATTTCTACAAGAGAGGGTCACAAATTCAGTTTATAGCATATAGTACCTCTACTCCTTTAAAAACACTCACGCACACACTAAAATGACATAGACGGCTAATGAGACTTTTGCACTTGGATATTTTTCATTCATTCATCTCGTCTCGGCCCATCTACCTAAAACTTCTAAAATCCATTGGATAGAAGTCGAAATCTTACTTAACGTAATAAATAATGTAATATATGCTATGAGACCTTTCTTTTAAGACATTTCCGAACGTTAACCGGTCATTCTAAATGGTCAAATGAATCTGAAGGAAAATCATGCATCGTTTTAATATATAAGGTACCAAAATCAACTCGCGGACCCCCTGGAGACAACATACGGACCCCCGGTTGAGAACCATTGCTATAGAAGATATACATCAATGAAGCAGAACTGGAGGATTTCACTAGCTGTTTTTATATGACTCGACTCAACATTACGGACTGATCGTTTAGTGGAGAAATTAACAGTTGGACAAGAATGGCATTTGGATAAAAAGCAAATATCTTCAAATCAAGCATCTCGGTCTCCCTCCATAGAAAGTTTTATGGCCAGCGTTCCAAATTTAGAGTTTGAAACTTTGACCACTGATCCTGGAATAGTCCAGACCCTATAGACAACGCGGGACAACTTTGAGTGGTGCTTCCTGGGGATCGACCGAAGTGACCGCAAAAGAAAATGAAGTTAAAAGAATGGGGTCGTTAAATAGAAGTGGGCGGGTCGCATTGCTAGAAAGAAATTATCATTATTGGGCAACTAACGTCATCGAATGGATCCCAAAGAACATCGAAAGACGATAAACAATAACGAAAGACAGCTTTGACAGAGAGGTTGTGAAATTCTCAGGGACACCTTGGAGGAAAGAAACATGTGATATGCAAGAATCTTGGGGGAGCCTTCATCCATCAATATACAGAAGAAGGTCGATGATTATGATGGCGCATGAAATATACCCTAAATACCTAAGCTAGTTAAATTTCACTACGAACGTTGAAGCTGTACATAGCTTCATTTCCCCCGAGTTTCGTATCTAGTTCGATAAAACGATTGTGGCGAGTGACGGGGAGATAGAGATAAGACATTCAGCGCCCGTGTTTTACATTTACATAAATACCCTGCAAGCCGCTAGAAGCGTTCTTTCTATAACAAAAGACTCGGTCTACGTTAAAGGTACAGAGTTAAGATGGCGTCGTGATTTCAAAACAATTGCTGGACAAGAAAGGACTTTGACCTTCATACTAAGTAAGCGAAAGGTTTCAGGAGATTGCACACTTTCAAACGTTTAGGGAGACAATCTCGGGAGATTGTATAGTTCCCGAATCGTTCGAAAGGTTTTGTGGGGTCGAACAATATGTTTTCCTAAGGATTTGGTAAAAGGGTTTAGATTTTTCTTTTTGATAATGAGTTTGTAAATATTTTTTATCGACTCGTCAAGTTTGAATGGAAAAGTACAGGTGTTAGTAGATTATCCAATGTGGTAAGCGCAATTAAGGACTACGAGAATATGTATCAGATGTTTTGTAATGTCGGTTCAAGTCGTATACCCTTAATATAACGTAGCTTAATGTATGCAGAAGACGGTTTATTTCAAAGTGTGCTATACACTTTCGGAAACAGGTGAGAAATTTTTGCGCAGATGTTAGCTTTAAAATTTTATTTTAAGATGGAGTTCCAATGAAGTCTTTTTATTTTCAATGTTTATTACCGAAACATTTTTCCGCGCGTGTACACGTTAATATATGTAATCGAGAAAAGCACTGCAATCGGTCGTGAAAGTATTTCGTTCGCTTTTTTCCCCACTCATCTTGCGCGTTTAATTCGAAAAGAAAGTTTTTCGCTCCGAGGATTTCCTTGTTGTAAATGCTACCTACCTCTTTCCCCGATTCAAGGCAATTTGGCGTCGGAGAAATTTTTGAGAGAGGCAGTTTGAGACTTTTCATTACGCAACGCTCTTGGTTTCCCCCCCCCCCCCCCCCCTATTTACCTGAGAAGAACCGGACTCTCGTATGTAGGGCGTAACTTATCCTGGCTTCGGATAACGATTTATAGGATTTGGTCATCGGATTTTGCAGAATCAAGTAACGTTCTTCGTAAAATTTCATCTTATTTGTTTACTTTTGAATTGCAGCGTTGGCCGACATTTTCTTTATGCACGCTGGACACAATTGAATATTTCGATTTAGTAGCCAGCAAATAAACATAGATGAAGGTTTGAAGCGTATAACGACACGGCTAAGCAGCTTATGATTGCAGAATTTAAGTTCACCTCAATTTTTATTATTGAAGCGTTCGGTAAACATCCGTGGAGTTAATAACTTCGTTAAGTTGATTGGCAGTTGGGAAACATCTAGTCCAGGGGTGGGGAACCTGCGGCCGTCTGTGATACTCAGTGCGGCCTTTTGCATACTTGTCTAAACATACTCAAACTGGGATGATTTTAGTAATATCTGCTATACTTATAAAAGAAAGTGTTTGTATATGTGTGATTCTATAGCCTGAAAATTACAGAAAGTAGAAACAAAAGAAAAATCACTTTTTTACATTGTGTAGATTATTTCAATGTCCTTGGTAATTGGCGGCCTGATTGGGTCTACTTGGAGTAACTTTTGGCCTTCCAATGAAAAAAAGGTTCCCCACCTCTGATCTAGTCCAGCGGTCCCAAAGTTAAATCATGCGTGAGCCTCATGATGGCACTGCACTAAATGCGCGGGTCCCATCAAGGCACCGTACCAAATCCGTGGGCCGCATTCCATTTTAAGGACATTCTTCTATAACCCAAATATTTAGTGTACTCTAAATGGAAATGGAAATAAAACTGTTGACATTTTGGAAGAGCCTGTATACATTTCTTAAGTTTATAAGGTAATTTTAAAATATTTTACAAGCAATATTTTTTAGTTTAGGCTGCATCGAAGTGTAAAATATGGTGGAACTTCTATAAGTCGAACTTCAAGGGAAACAAAAAAATATTCCACTTATAGAAAATTCAATTCACAGAAAAAATATAACATGAAAAAGATTTTGACCCGTAAAACGAATTGACGTCGAGTTATGGAAAATTCGAGTTGTAGACGTTCGAATTGTAGAAGTTCGACTGAATCTTACTTCGCGGGCCTCATAAATGCTCTTTAAAGGCCGCATGTTTGAGAAATTCGATTTAATGGAATCAAAACCTTTTTAACTTTAAGGTAACTTAAAAAGTAGCAAGCGAAAAAATATCTGGCGTCGTAGCAAAAGAAAATAATTTTCGTCTCGATCGACGTAATCTACGTTTTCTTCGTTCGATTTACGGCATTGAAAATATATGTAACGCAAAATTGACGACTTAGAAGCGATAGTTTTTATTCGATGTTACTTTTCGGAGTCCTCGTTCCCAGCAACTTGGCAGCGCTGATTGACCTACATGAATCAAATACGCCACTCCGTCGCTAATTTGTATGTATGCTCTAAATACCAAATTCGGGTTTTATCGCTGAGATGAGAGAAGGGCACAATGCGTGACGTTCCCTCGCTTTACGTTGAGAACGCGTAAATGTAGGGTAGAGAAAAAAAGAGATGGAGCGATTCTGTTTTGTTTCGTTCTTTCGATTTCTCTTCTTTGGGAACCAGGATGCACGAGCGGCCGTGCATTCTAAACGAGAGGGATGAAATTGTTTTTTTAAAAACACCAACGTGCTGCACAATAGGTTTTAGTGGACCGCCGGATGCTCGTAACTGATCATCAAAGATACTGCGAATTCTTACCGAACGTTGTTTTGCCTTCAATAGCTTACTTAAATATTGAAATAAGATGAAAATCTGTTTCGGGTAATGTTACGTAATCAGAGAAGCGTACGATTAGCTGGATATTACGACAATCTATTGTGCATGGTGTATTGATTAAACAGTTCATTTTTACGAAGGATATAATTGCATGGAATAGGTCTCATCGTTGCATTTTGGTCTAATTATTTGCCCCATTCTACCTCGGTTAACCATATTGCAGTTAAATTGTATTCCTAAAGCGCATACTTGTCGGGTTAACATTATTGTAACAGAAAACTGGGAGCGAATCGCATTTAAATTGCTCATTGCTTCAAGGACTTTTGAGTTTTACGAATTTTATCGCAATTTAGAAGAAAAAATTATACAGTTGATAGCGTTGCCTTGCTAAGATAACCTCTTAATGAGTTTTTGGCGGTATCCTAATTTCGCATTACGTGAAAATTTTTAAAGCGGGTCTGTCTACAATTCCATTTGTCGATCTGGATACATCAGACATGTCAGTAGGTATGTAAGTATAGAGTATCATACGTATTTACCCGACTATAAGACAAGGTGTTTTCAATCAAAGGTTCGAGGTCGTATTATATTCGCTAGCTATTTTTCGAATTTAGTTGTATTTATAATATTTTGTAACTTTTGGCGTTACTGTATGCTCATTTTGGATTATGACCTCTTCTGAATTACAACTTTTGGTACATAACGTTCATGAACACGTACAACCTGAAAAATATATACAAATTTTAAAAATTTAACGAAAGTGAAATATATATATAAGACTTAATAAAGGAACAAATATCACTTGAAAAAACTTCAATTAAAAAAATCAGGGCTGAAAGTGTTAAACAATAAATAATACTTTCGTTTAATTTATTTGCTTGGGAATTCCTCGCAACGCACATTTTTTGTCTGCGTTGGATTCTGTAAAGGGGTGGGTCGTCTTATATTCGAGGTCGTCTTATATTCGAGGTCGTCTTATATTCGAGGTCGTCTTATATTCGGGTAAATCCGTTATACGTACAAGATTGCAACGATCTCAGCCGTGAAAGATGCACCCATTTCGTAATCATTTCGTAACCCACGGAGACGAAAATCTTTCACCGCGAGTATAAACAAAGTTTCCGACGACCTTTCTCGTTTACCCGTACACATCTTCGCCGCGGACGTGAAGAAACGACATTTTTTTCTACATAAATATTTATTTCGTTCGTCGCCGAACGTTCGACTTTCGCAACCGATTATTATTATTTTTTTGCTTACGTGGAAAATCATAGCCGTAGGGAGAGAGAGAGGGAAAATAGAGAGAGCTTCATGTCTGCCCGCTTTTGGAAAGGAAAGAAAAGTTGTTAAATCGCTAGCATGCAAAAATCAGCGCTCGGTGGCAGCTTGGCGTGCGAAAACGACTCAGCTGGCGTATACGTGAGAAACGACAAGGACACCAGGAGAAAGAGAGGGAAGGGAGGGAGGGTGGGTGGGTGGCGAGGGAAGAAGGTAAGGGAGAGGAGAGAGAGAGGCAGGGTGGGTGGTAGGGAGGGAGGGAGGAGTGAGAGTGAGACAGGCAGAAAGCGGAGCGGCGGTGGCGAGTGGCTCGCGAGAGGGTGACCAGCGGCCAGTGTTGCCAATAGCTTCTTTTCGCAATTTAAAACAATGTCAGATATGTCCGTTTTTACTACGTCCGTGGCGGACGTTTAGGAAGACCGCTAGGTGAGATCGGTCCAAATCGGCAGGGTGAAAATGTTTTTGTCTTGAATATTTGAAGTTTTTTGATCCAACCGCGGAGTTGAATTTCTCTCGGCGATCGGTGGCAACGTTGGTTTCTCACAGGTTTAACCTTTGATATCCCACTTGTCGGTTTATATAAGAGTCGCGTTAATTACGTTATATCGCTTTTTTTTGGCCGTAAAAACGAGGAAATTGTGAATGTTATAATGCTTTCCGCGTGGATTAACATGTTTTAAAAAAAAGATGACCTGCGTGTTATTCCTGTCGCGGAAGTGGCGAAAAAGTAAGATTTGCGAGGATTTCTTATGTTTGTACAGCTTTTGTTTGGCTTTCCCACGACTCGAGATATCGATGCGTGATTTCTCATCGGTTTTCAGTGTATTCTGCGATTCTTTGCTTAATGCCTCATATCTCTGTGAACTGTACTTTTCACTTCTTACGCTGCGGTTTGCGTGCCAGCTGTTTCAAAAAGCGACTCGATGCGTTCTTCTCTACTATCTCGCGACCCACCCTTCTCTGGCTACCCTTTATTTTTAACAACCCCATAATCCTTTGCGAGTGATAGAACTAACTCGTCGGCATCTCAAACCCGGAAACGTAGTAGTTTTTTTTTTCATCGGACTTCGTCTTAAAAGTTTATAAATTTTTTACAATTCTTCCTCCAGTTCACTCTCTTCCCGACCACGTCGTCCTACGCACGCGCATTTGACCTTCGTATGTATGCATTCCCGTTTTTCTCATCCTATATCACTCACAATTCTACCCTTTGTTCTTCTGGTTAGGTGATCCTGTTTGTCTGCTCGCTTGTGTTGGAAGCATTTTTTTTTATCCCTTGCCCTTAATGCGGAGTCTGCATCGAATTTGGAATATTAATCACTCCGCAAAATCTCACTAGCGTGTTAGTTGTTCATTGTATGCGTCATAATAAAAATGTTCCATTAAAGTTGCTCACCCAAGATGGGAAAATAATCCTTCGTTGTGGAATTTGATCGAATGCTGGAGAATATGACGCTTCTTGGCTAATATTCTGCGGCTTTAGGAGGCGTGCCAGATGTAGCGAAGCCGTTACTCGCATTTGCATCAAGTGTAACATAGGTTGAGTCGTTGGATGTTTCGTTGATTACATCATGGGATAACGTCAAAGGTTTTCTTTATGTTTTACGTTGCGCAATAAATCTTCCATCGAGAAAGATAAATACCGATATCTTACTTCAAAGCTGTTATTAATTAATTTTTATGTTCGGTTACGATGAGAACAAATTTTACATTCATTTTTCGGCTAATTTCAGCGTTAGAGAAAGCATATCGCACGAAGATTGTTGTGAAAATAATTTAATGGTTTAAAAACTGGACTATATTGTAGTGTTTCGTTTTAATTTAGTATTTCGCTCGTTCGTTACCAATGCAATATATGAGCCCAACTAAATGTTCAAAGATTCTATTGAGAAGATAATGATCAGATCAACATTTGGCCCTGTCCCACAAGCATTTCATGAGTAGCACTCAGGTTTAGATCGATAGAATTATATTATTTTAAACAATTTTATTTCCACAAAAGTTGTTTAACTATAGCATATAAAAATATGGAAGTTGTAGTGAAAGGGTTAATAAATATGGATATCAAATAGAAGGTTTTGAACGGGTTATCATATCGAATAATAGCCGAAGCCGTTAAAGACGATCGAGATTAACTAATCGAGCATTTCCAACGGGTTCTCGGTTCGTATCTTCCTTCATCCTTACCAGTTTTCCTCCACTAGTTTTACTGTTTCACTCCCGGCGTATTTACCCGCGGGGGAAATTTTTTTCTCCTTTCGTCTCTTAAAAACCAAGGTCGTCTACATATCGCGAAACCAAATATAATAAGCAAATCCGTTAACTTTCTCACAACAGTTAACCGTTTTGAGAGTATCCTCTTTTCTCTCGCATGAATATGTTACAATGTGCTATTTTTTCTCGGTGGATGACGTCGAAAATAGATTGGTCATTGGGGTTTCGTTGTTCTTTTTGAGATGTGCACGAATGCTGTTGAAGGTCATTATCTCTTGGTCCTCGTGGCTGCTGCTATTAGACTGCTCGCCTTTTTTCCCGTAATAAAGAGAACGGTTAAGCGACCTTCCATGTAGCGCAAGGAGGTCTTCATTTGTCCTCGCCACTGGTAAGACCGCTTACCGAGTCCACTTTATTTTCGGGCCCATGTTGATAGGCAAGTGGTGCCTCGGTGGATATTCGGTGGAGAGTAGTCGAGAAAGGTGAAAATGTGTTTGAAACCGTTAATCTTTTAAAACCCATTTGGTGTACGTTAGGCAAGCGATAGGAAAACCGTCTCGATTCGTGCTAAATATTGCCACACTTCGAAAACAGCGTATTTATATTGAATCTGTTAATAACCGTATTTAATTTCGTGTTTAGTGTTGCCACACTTTCGAAAAACATCTTATTATTTTTGTTTTAACCTATTTAATAACCGAATTTAATTTACGTTTTGATTATAGCTTGTCCATACCTTCAGAGGAGCTGTTAGAAGGTAATAGAATAAAAATAACGGGGTTCCGCCGTCCTGTTTAGCATATTTTAGCGAAAAAAATGAGTACTTCGTGCCATTAACATCTAATAAGATTTGGAAATATAGGAATGGCGTATGTCCATACTGCTGTACCAAATGGGTAGACGAGCTTACATTCTGCAGCTTATTAGAAACCTTTGTTGTTGTCGAAATCTTCGCTATCGAATTCCATTGTAACGCATCAACATGTTTGCATTGGAAAGTTCTAGGAAGTGAAGATTTCAGTCGCCGTTCCCAACAGTATGAGACTCGAGAGTCCATTTGGAAAATGTTTCGGCTCGAATTATAAATAGTTACAGATATGTTCCAAACGTTTACATTTTCTAGTCTTTTCGGAACTTTACTTCCTCCCAGACGATTTAAAATCTGTCGAGCGTGTTTTTCACGCGGCTCGTAAGCTATATACAAAACTTCAAGGTAAATCAAACATATGAACGGGTCCTTGGCGAAGTTATATGTCGCCCGAAGCGACAAAGAGTCGCCGTAGTTCGCTCCACACACTGGTGGAGATTCGTGACGACAATGGCGTTAGGCCGCTCCTAGATAAGTGCCGCCCGAGGCGGTGGCCTCCCTATCTTACCACACGCCATGGCCCTTTCTTGTGAGGGTAAAAAAATTAGAGGTCTCGAAGATTACTGGGTCCATATAAAGGGTAAATGATTGATTGATTGCATGATAGCGATCATAATAGCTTTTTAAAATATTATATTTTTTGTATAAGTAGCAATTAGAGGAAATTGTAATAGTTAACGTTTGTTCCTGTCATTTGCTCGTCAGCGTAATTTCATAGCCCAGGGTTTTCCAAACTTTTCATTTGGATGAGTTCCAAGATAATTTTTTAGAATATGAAGCGAGCAACGCTGTATTTATACAACAATTTGGAATGATTATACAGAAAAACGAACGAACGTTACAGCTATTGCTAGTTTATTAACAAAACGGAAAAGAAAACAGCTTTTAAAATTTATTTCGTGGTGTTCGTGAGCTAGATTTTGAGCATCGTAGAAGGTTGGATCGCATCGCATAGGCCTCGCAGCTCTTATTGTTTGAATCTTGATCTGAGTAATTACTCCGAAGTTATTAGTATGACGATGCGTGTGCTATTGTGGATATTTGGAAGCTCCCAGTATTATAGATGCCTTTACGACTATTTTAAGACTAATGATATAAACTGTATTTGTCCGTTGTCATTTCCAGAACAGTCAACGAATTATTTATGGATATAACAATGTCTGTCGTATTTCACTAGTTTGTTTTGATAATATTTGAAATTTTCCATAGTCAAATATGTCACAGTTGATTTTTCATTTTCGTAATTCCTGTTATATTTCTCATCTCTATGGAGAGGTGCGACGTTAAAGAATTTCAAATATAAAGCACCGATTACGATCACCAAAATATCTATTCAAATTCATCGCAGTAATTTATCATTAAAATTTTTATTAGAGTTACCAAAACGTTTAGTTTTATACAAGGAATGGAATTATTAAAACTTTTCGGTGAGATAATTCTTCTATTAAAAATGTGTTAAATTGTGTTCATATTATAATACGTGGGCTATTATATTATTAAATTAGCAAATATGCAAATGGTCGACGCACGTTGAAATTTTTGAAAAGATGATTGACGCATTTATAAAATTGGAGATCGTGACGTAAATTATGAGGACCCTGAAAATAATCGGGGGGAGGCAGATGGCAACACCTTTGAAGAAAGGGAAAAAAATTACCGCTTCGGTATTCTCTAATGTTTATGGGGAAATAAATGAACCTCTGGCGCTTACTCGTGCCTCAAATATCTCTTGTCGTATCCTTGTGATGGCGACTTTTTATTTTTCGGGAGTCTCTTTTACCAGGAAAACCCTATCCTTGAATTACTTTGACGAGTTTCTTTCCAAAGGTCTTATACAGGAATGTTGTCGGCGCTCATCCAAAGTTAACCCAGTCTAATTTCTTCGGTGATGAAGTGACGCTCTGTTTCCTTTGAGGGCATTGCTTAACAAATCTAGCCGATCTACGTTGAAATTTTTCTAAAAATATCCCAAGAGCCTCTCGGAGGGGCCTCGAAAGTTTGACGCATTCACGAGTCGAGACCTAAAGCAGAGGTATATAACACGTTTCTCTCGCTATCTCTGTGTAGTGTTTGCATTTATGTCCTTAATAAACGCCTTATCTGTGCTACCAACTACTCGCCAACTGTTTCGCGCCTTACCGAGAATCGCTATATTTTGAACGCATCTATGGAAAAGTATTTTTTTTTGTGATGAAAAAAGTTGCAAGATTTCAATCTTTCGTTCCCCGTTCCGTAAATAAGATATGTATAATTTGAATTGTAAAAGCTTATTTAACGTTAAAAAGGTGGGAAACTTATCGTTCGAGCGACGTTATTTTTTACTGCTCGAGTTTATCCTAATTATCACCGATTAATTGTCGCCGCAGTTATATTTTTAGTTGAAACGATGGCCAAATTGGAGAGCCCATTGTGTTTCGTATACGGCCTTGAATACATTTTATTTTTCTCCGAATCCTTTCGCGATATGCGACCGTTTCCAGCAAAGTAAGAGAAAAAATTGGTGGAACTTAAGACGACAATTCCCATTAATCGAACCGTAATTTTGTAAAGTTATAATCGAAACTCTTAAATCGTTGCTGATTTTTGTGCCCCCTTGCGTGTTACTCCATACACAGGTTCCGCGTGATTGACCCTGCACTGGTGTAACACCCAAATATTTGAGCGATGCAACTTACGTGATACCTTCCGCCATCGATTTCATTACCAGTCGATATTGCGTGTCCCGTTGCTTGCCAAATCATCATAACCGAGCGGTTTGTTGGTACATCTCATCCTGTCAGTCCTCCCATCCATTGTTTTGTTTCTTTCGTCTTTCTCAGCGTAAAAAAATCGTCGTTTATTGAATTGTTGATATTATCTTCTGGAGTAACCTACATTGAATTACTATATTACATATTAAAAACGACTCGTCTCTTTAACACGAGGTCAAATACTAGAAAGAATTTAAAGCAGACGATTTATATATATAGCGACGCTGACGAAGGGTTCCGGCCCGAAAAGCTTCCGACTTTGTTTTGTTTTCGTGTGTTTCTGTTTTTAGTGTGTCTTCAGCACCCCCAGCGGCTCTCCAGTTCTGGTAAGTGTTCACTGGGCTCCCTCCAACACCTTGTTGTCACCTATATCATTACACTTTCTTTTCCTTAAGCTATATATATATATATATATATATATATATATATATGTATATATGTATAGATATAGGTGTTGAGTGAAGGAAGCCCAGTGAACACCAATAGTTGTGCCTCTGTGGTGTCGGAGAGACATTTACAAAGGTAAATTGGAGCTTTCGGGGTATTCCCTTCGTCAGCACAGGAGGGGCACTCACACACACACACACAAATACACACACACACAAACACACACACACAAACACACACACACACACACAAACACACACACACACACACACACACACACACGCACGCACAAATTCGAGATATGTAAGGATCACTAATTTGTTCGCTCTCGGCAGCATTTGATCTAATTTTCAGGGTGTAGACGATGTTAAAGGACGTTATTTGGGCAATAATTCGGATTCCGTGGGATGCTTTTAAGCATCGTTGTAACTCAAGGTCGGCGGGTTGTGAAGCGAAGCATCAGGACAAAAGAAAATTTTTGGGAGGCCGTGCCACAGCTGTGCTCTCTTCAAGTCCGATGCACGGCGCGTGCATCTGCCAGCATATGGCCGCCGGGCACGGGGGAGGGTCTTCCCTTCTGCCTCTGTTGGCACGCGACAGCCCCACCTGCCCCACACCTGCCTACTCCCACCCTTCTTCCTTTCACCCTTGCCTTCCATCCCCCGTTTCCTTAGCAGACATCTGCCTACCAAGTTGCCGACCAGACGTGTCTCAGTATTCTCTCCGTTTCTCTAACGTGGTGTTTGCTTCTATTCCTTCTTTGATTATTGGATTTTTTCGAGACGTTCAGTCATGCTCATCTGTGTTTCCGGGTTCATTATCGGGTAAGGATTATATTTTTTTTTCATTCGCCGCTTCGTACTTCAACCTTTGTACTTTGTGCGCCGTTTCGCGTTTTGCTCGCGTGAAAATAGAACTCGTTTCTGGTCACGTGAGGTCATTTTTATGAGTGTTGTTATCCGTTGAAGTAGATCCGTGAGGGAATGATATCTGGGAAGTCGTTGTGGATCTTTTGTTGTTGTCAACGGTTTGGAATTGTTTTTCTTTTTAACGCTCGTATGTTGTTGATTTACGATCGCGATCTGGGAATACTAAATGTAGCATTTGGACTCTGTAATCGTACGATTTGATTTTGCCGGCTGGTCGTGATTCCTTTTTATCGCGTTCCTTTTATGATTCGACCGTAAAAACATATCTCGATTCAATAGAGAATTATCGAGCTGTACTTATGTCACAGGATAAATCCGAGAAATAATCGCTTAAAAATCAAAATTGTGAAAAAGTAAGTAGTTTTGTCATGCATCTTCGATTGCCCATAAAAAGATTATGAATAACCGGATGAGCATTTCAGCCTCTCCATTTATTGAATACGTTCCTGCCAACGATCCTATATTTTGAAAATTCCTACTGCCACTATCAGAATGTTTCTTTCCCTTGCCATACAGACCTAATCTGCGGCGTATAATCGAGGAATTTTGCGCGGAATGATTTTAAGAATGCACCCAGTGGAGGGCAATGGGGTATCCAAAGGAGGGCGCGGGCTTCAGGGGATTACGTCAATGTGGATCGCCACTGAAGACGGCTGCTTCGTAGACGGAATGTCCACCTGGTTTTTCATGCCTTTGTCACTGCTATCAGAAATTTGCGAGATTAATACTGCTACTTCCAATTTTTAGGCGCGTTTCGCTTACAGCGTGAGCGCCTATTATCGTCGGTCGGTCCGTCCGTCCGTCCGCATGTTCGTTCTCGGCTTCTACCGAACGGATTTTCATGAAATTTGATATTAAGGACTTTCAATCAAATATAATAAGAAAATCGCAAAAATGAATCACGTACGCCAATCAGGCATCAGGACAAAAAATTAAATTTTCGTCATATCTCGTAAAGTATTGCTCATATCAAAATATTTTTCAAATAAAAGTTGTAGAACTGGTAAAGTAGAGTATTTTCTTTCCCATACATTTTTATCGTAGGAGTGGCCGTTGTCGAGAAAATCAAACAAGAATGTCTTATATCGAGTTGAACTTAGAAAATTTCTTGCATGGTTACTTCATTGTTGCTAGCATAAACAATCTCCCAAACAAACGTTTAATTTCCTTGCGTGTGCATGTAATATTATTAAATAGGAAGAAAATGGATTATTTATGATGAAGAAAAGAACATTAAAACGCTATTTCCCTTACGTACAGGTATATAATTGCTTTCTAATACTCCATTGCACGAAACGCGCCCATTTGTGATACGTTGTACACTTTCCTAACTTGTTTATTATTAAGCGCTTATTTAATTAATTTCTCGATCGACGAAACGAATAGCGTCAGGTATACAATTTTATCACACAGTTTACCAGCAGTTCCATCAGCTTTTTTTTCTGTCACATTTTCATTGCCAAAGGCCGCGAGCGAAATTTCTCGCGTAGGTATGGAATAGGACCGGTCCACCCACGCTTTCTTAGAAGGCTACTTGGGTTTTTCGCCGACTGCTGTTAGCTCGTATTATTTCCCCAATCGGTTTCTTACAGGTATAGCGAAAAGCGTTGTCGGAACATGAAAATGTTGCTTTGAGCTATTCAGCTGCCGAATTTTATTACCGCATACCGGAAATAGACGAGTCTTCACGGATTTTATAAAAGCGTGTTAACGGATATTATCTCGCACCTAATGGTCTGGACCGGGGCTCCCGTATGTCCGGTTCTGCAGCGAAAGATTCCGTGGGGTCCCATAAGGTATGAATCTCGGACTTGTTATTTGGTATCGGTGGTAGAAGTTTAATATTTTGGCATAAAATCGTTTTCGTTCCTTAAAATTAATTTTATCGAAGAAAAAATCTCTATTTCAAAAATACGAAAATGAAAGGGAGTGAGCGGTGCGGGGCCATGTGCACCGATCGCGATGCAATAAACTGGCTCTGCTTATAGGACGCGATTGCATCTTACGTACACACGGTTTTATAACGCATTTATTGTTCAAAGGAATCGGTCTGCTGCCCATTGTTTGTTTATGAGATTACAAGGAATTCGGCACACGGCGAGCACCCAATTTACGAACGCCATTCGTTCCCGAAAGGTGCTAGTAAAATCTGGGGAGCGATCATACCACACGCGTAAAATGATATAACGAGAGGATGCGTGCCAAACGAACTTTGAGGTTCCATAAATGCCTGGCATTGGGGACAACAACAAAAATTTAATTTATTTCGTAAAATGAGGTTGAGAAAAATAACCTATTTCGGTCTGGTGGTTGTGGCGGTATTTGCCGGAAGTTGAGGAGGTCGGTTGGGGAGGGAGAAAAAGGGAAGGAGCGGCAGATGCATCGTGTGCTAACACCTGATCCTCCTCACTGGCAGACTGGCTTGTATCCTACCTGTATGTAGTAGTGTGTATGTTAAATTCGTAAATGTTGAAGACGTTGTTTCATGTTTACGCATTTTATTTTTCAAAAGGTGGAGTTTCGTGTTGTGCACGTAATTGAGATAAAAGTTCGTAAGAACGATTTTTGAGGTCGTGAGTTAAAATTTTTGACGTCGAGATTTCCAGCTTCTGAAATCAAAGTTCGTGGAATTGATATCGTTGAATCAGTAGATCACCGATTTTGTGGCAGGATTTTTTTTGTTGAGCAGTTAATTGGAACTAAATAAAGTGTAGGTGTGTTTGAGTTGGTTCATTATTTAAGCCGGAGTTAGAGACGTGACATGGCTTTTCATCATGTGGCAACCTCTTAAATGATTCGTGCTTATGAACGCAAAAAATAGTCTAAAGCTGTTTTTTTGTTTATCCTATTTTTTACTGAAATTTTAGTAGGATTCCACCTCATGCAGTGTTGATTTTTGCCAAATCAGTTGCCGTTTTTATCAAAAATAATTCGTTGTGATCTTATATATTGAGAAATTCTGTCTTCTCAGCAGGCCTTGGCAAATCTGCTTCAAATCTCGTCAACAATACAAAAAAATGAGGAAATCTCTGTTGCCTCATAATGATACAAGAGTCATGTTGTTATTTGAAATATTTTACATAAAAAAATAGCAGGCCTAAAATGTATTTTAAAAGTTTGGATTAAAACAGGAGAAAATACTAGATACTTTAGCAGTCTGATCCCTGACACATGTCAGACTTTGCTCTTTCCTTATCCCCATGTTTAAAAATATTCTTATTTTAATCATTACATAGATTGGGAAATCAAGTCAAATGTATCGTGAAATATGTGACATGACCATAAATCAATACTAGACTTTTTCTTACACTTCCCTCTTTGCTTCATAACTTACAAATGGATCATAAACATGGTCTTACCCAGTGCTTTTTTTGTTAAAAAAATAGATGCTGGTACTCTCCTCCCCCTTCACCTCTTCCTGCACTCTCTCCCCCTTCTCTATTGAATTTGTGATGAACTTTTAATAACAAAGTTGATAATAAAATTCAAAATGTTTAACATTTATAGAAGTCGTGTATATGTATGAAAATGTACCGAAATTAGACGTGGGTCAACATCACTCTGAAAAAAGGTGCCAGTATGCCATACTGGTGCGTACCGTCACAAAAAAAAGCACTGGTCATACATATTTTCAATTCAATTTTATCAATAGCTTCCTTTATATAATGGCTTGTCGTCATGAGTTTATATATTAGAAGTTTGTCATCTTGATCTCAGATTAAAATACATGCATAAATTAGTGTCTTTCTGGGCAGAGAAGTTTTTTATTTGTTGGAATATGATGAGCATCCAAATTGAAAAGTTTAATTTTGAAAATATGTTGCATAAATTGATATTTTCTTCCTCTTTATACAACAGGTTTTTTATGAAAATGAATGACTGTAATATATATATATATATCTTCCAATTCCCCAAACTTCTACTGTATGTTTGTATACTGCATAATGCTGACATTCAGCAACAACTTATCATAAATTCTTATTTGTTACAGTTCACCCCTTAAACTTGATAAACCGCCATGTGGACCTGGTCCACCTCCAACCCTTGCATCAGGAGATTGCCTGGCAATGGGCGCAAGGTCTCCTGGAAACCCCAGCTCAAATCATGGGATACACAAAAAGGGTTCAGTTCGCAATGGAGATGTTATCAAACGTTCCAGAGTTCAAACAGCGTAAGTAGTGAAATTGCTCATAAAATGTTGGAGCATTTTGAGGGAGTGTTTTATTTCAACTTTAATTTCCTAAGTTTCATTACAAATGAGATGGCACTAATAAAATATCTGTCTGTATCATGCCACGGAAAGAATTTTACTTTGAGAGACTAAATAATTAATGAGTAATTTAATGAAATGGGTTGACAAAGAAGTGATTAGTTTAAGTGGAGCTTTTTATGAAATAAAACACTCTATGTCTGAAATATATGCTTGTTAGTTATGTAGTTATATATTAGATTAGGGATAAATATTTCTTTTCCTTTATATCTATGAAATTTTAAGCTTGCGTTATATAGAGATATTTTTTTATAAATTTGGAGACTTGCCATATCCTGCAATTGTATTCCATAAGTGCGATCAAGGAACATGTTTGACGCATTTTTGCATATAATTTATATATCTCTGAACACTCAAAAATTTTTTGGTTGCAGTGTTATGAGAGAATTATAATCTGTAACTATCAAATTTTTGTTAGAAAATATAAGTGACGTTCTCTTAAAAAGTTAAAAACCTTTTCCAGAAGTTTTATTTGTTAAATAATTCTTGTAATTCTATTCATAATAATTGTGCTGTTTATTTTTTGTTACATTTGCAAATGTCAAAGTGAAAATTAGTTGATTGTTATAAGTTTTCCTCCCTTATTTTATATGAATATTGTTCACAAACCTCCATGAAATGACAAGGAGTGGATCTGGAGGATTTTTTAGTCACAATTAAAATAATTGATTATGATGCATGCATTATTGTTATTTTTTACATTATACGGATTAAAACTTGTGACACAAGTAAATTAATAGTTATTATAACTTCATCTCTGTTATTTGTAGCCCAAAATAAATTACCATATTTACCTGACTATAAGACGAGGTTTTTCTGTTTTTTAATCAATCAAAGGTTAGGGGTTGCCTTATATTTGTGAGCAAAGAAATAAGTAAATAAAAAATTGTGGCAGTAGTTATGATTAGTCTAGCATGGTTTAAATCACATCTTCGCTCTGTACATTGTGATTACTTTTTTTAGAGATATAACTAAAAATATCTCTAATAACTTTGTGTAATTTATTTGCTTCAGAAAGCCTTATAAAACATTTTTTCATTTAAATTAACTTTTGTAAATGGAGGATCATCTTATATTCGAGGTTGTCTAATAGTCTGGTAAATATTATATATATATATTGGAGGAAGCCCAGTGGACACTTACCTAGATTGAAGAGCCGCTGGGGGTGCTGAGGACACAAGAAAAACACAAAAAAAAACAAAAACGACACAAATAGAGCTTTCGGGCTGATGCCCTTCTTCAGCGACGGAGAGACATATACTGTTTAAAGTGACACATTGGGGAGGATATGAGGAGGGGGAGAGGGGTAATGAGAGGAGTTCGGGGATAGGAGGAGGCAGGTAGGAGGGATGGCCAATAGGGTTATCGGAGGTTAAGACAAGGGGGGGAGCTTTATTTGTGTTGTTTTTGTTTTTTTGTGTTTTTTGTGTCCTCAGCACCCCCAGCAGGTCTTCAATCTAGGTAAGTGTCCACTGGGCTTCCTCCAACACCTTGTTGCCACCTTTATTACTTTCTCCATACGTAGTAATGGGAAAGTATTGTATTCATGAAAAAAATCGACTTCGAGATTTCAACGGAAATACATTTTTTGAGGTCCCTAGAACACGTTTAGACTATTTTCGGAATGATGTCTCTGTGTGTGTGTGTATGTTAGTGTGGGCGCTCTAACTCAAAAAGTACATACCATATCGTTACCAAACTTCATATATAACACTTTTACATGAGCATAAAGAACTGATTAGTTTTTCGACAATAACGGGTAACCGGAAGTCGAGGTTTATTCGAAACCTGATTCGGTTTTTGCTATATTTCTTCGTTAAAATATCATTATTGTATTTACAATTCTATACAAAAGTTATAGAGAATGTAATTTCCTACAACTTTCATTTGAAACAATTTTCTATTGTAGTTATTGTTTAGGAATTATTTATAAATAACCGGTTTTTCGGTTTTCTCCTTAAAAACATTGTTATTGGTAATCTTCGTGAGGACCAAAGTTGTAGAGAATAATATTTCTTCCAAGTTTTGTTTGAAACCAATTTTTGTAGAACCATCCATTTCGGAGATCTTTTGCTTTTTCTTAATTTGCAGTATACAGCGCCACCACCATGTAGCGGTGGATTATGTAAACATATTCAAAATATAATTTACGGCAATAAGGACGACTGTATTCTTTTACGATATGAAATGATAATTTTGCCTCATAATGCTATTCACGATAATTTAAATATCTATACCCCAAATATGGAGAAAGTCATGTGTTGGCCACATCAGATTTTATATATGTGTGTGTGTGTGTGTGTGTGTAAGAAGTAATTTTAATTGTATTTTTGCTTCATAATATGGATCCTGTAAAAGACAAATGGGAATTTTTGTCATTCCTATCCTTAAACATTCATGATAAGATTTCTTTGCTGTCCAATTTTGATAAAATTTATTTATATAATATGTTTGTTACTAAACACATCAAATCAAAGGGTTAGATTTTTATGCATAATTAACAAAATGTGGCCCTCAATTTTATTTTACTTGATTTGTTCTATTTATATTTAAGAGTCGCACCCTTAGCTCAAAAAGCAGTAATATTCATGGAAAACAAGTATTAATAGGTCTACAAAAGTGATTCAATCATAGTATAGGAGGTTTTTCAATTTTATTGATTGCAGGATCTCTATTTTTCTTTCCTAGGCTGTATTATAACAGATTCTATTTCTTCTAGTCCTTGAAAATTGCTTGGGATCTTAATAAACAAATTTTTAATGATTATACTTGCATCAAAATTTTGTGTGTTAAATTATGTTTTAAGAAAACCTTCCCATATGCTCTTTTTTCTCCTGTTCTCTACCATGCCTTTCTCCTATCCTGCCCCTTTCTCCAATTTCACTCCCATTCCCTCTCTTCCCTTCTTCCCCTCTCTCCATCTCTTCCTTTCCTTTCTTATGGCCCAGTAATTTGTTGTCTGTAATATTAATCTAGAAAATTGAATTTTCTTACAAATATTCTCTCTGAACTTCTACAATAATTTATATACATGAATAATTATCAACTTTATGCCAAATTAAAACTCAAATTCATCTGTTCCTTACTCATGGAATTGCAGGTACGAACTGTCACAAGACCTGTTAGACAAGCAGATAGAGATGCTTGAGCGTAAATATGGTGGAGTGAGAGCCAGGACAGCTGCACTTACCATTCAGCGAGCATTTCGTCGTTATACACTTCTCAATAAGTTTGCCGCTATCACTGCAATGGCCAAAGCAGAGAAGAGGCTAAGTAGGCGATTCCAAATGGGTGGAGAGCACGTGGGTGGGTCTATGGATTGGCAGCACCGGCAGATGAGTGCATGTGAGCAGTGTGGAGCATCAATGGATCCCGAAGTAGTGATACAGAACAATATAAGGAATTATATATATAAGGAATTACAGGAGAACTGTGACCAGAACCAGCAAACACAGGTTAGATATAGTGTATAGTTATCTCATTTCATGAGGATTCTTCTCTTTTGAGCCTGCTTTTTAATTTAGGCTGTTTTCAAGGTTTCATCTCCATCAATGGAGTCTACATGATGATAGGGAAACTTTGGCGGCAGCCTAAAAACAATACGGGATCTCAATGAAGAATCCTCATTATTGACTTTCACTAACAAATGCTTCAATGAAATAATACTGTAATCTACTATATGATTGATTAATTAAGCACCCATTACCTTTTACCAAGTAAAAGCGATGACTATACTCCCATCAAACTATCCTATCTTCTTTCCATTCCCAGCATGCATAAGGGTTTCTGTATTATCTATGAAACATGTCTTTTGGATGTATCCAATCCCCCAGGAACAAAAATTATACCTATTGCAAATCTGCTGAATTTTACTCTGAATTGATCGTTATATATTGTTATGCCACTTTCAGTTAGGATGTATCAAGCCATAACCTATAGCTAAGGCCCAAGTGAGTTTCAGTTGATGAACTTAGCATATTAAAATTCAGAAAGTTAGGTACAGGAATAGTGATGCAGTTGAGTACACCGTGAAAACTTATAGTGGAATTAATTAGTTTACCAAGAATACTATCTTCTTCGTCGTGATTTTTAGATCAGTATAAATTCAGGTTTGATATTTTATATTTTAACAAATTGTTACATAAGAAATTTATGGGTGTTAATACAGCACTTTATTTATTGGGTTTATTTATACAAAAAGTTTATAGAAAAAGAAGAGAGACATTTAATTTCATTTTATATGAAGGGATTAAATGTCCTTTGTTTGGCTTTACTATTTAGGTAGAGTATTGCTAAAGTAGAGCTTTGAAGCGGAATATTCTTACAGCATTGCATAAAAATAGAAAATTGCTCCTTATGGTAGTCTCTGACTGTTGTGCTACACAATTTTAAAGAAATTTGCAGTCTTTCATTGGTATTTAAATCATAAACTCTAATGCAAATGAAGGTAGAATGCTGAATAAAACATTTTATACAGAATCACAGTGTAATGAAAGAGTTTGTGTTGTTTGGACTCGAAGATTTTGAAAATGAATTTCACCATAGCTAACTAAATGGAGAATATGAAGAGCTATTCATCTGTAGGAGAATTCTTCTAGATAAAATGCGGTGCTGTAATTAATTCGCTGATCAATAAAAAAATCAGGTGGAGCCAGTCCCTCAGAGGCCCCACCAGCGTCCTCCCCGGCCCGTGAGATCTCTATCAATGAGAGAACGGCGCAGTACGTCGCAGATTGGCCGTGGTTACGCTGGGGAGGAAAGCCCACAAGGAGGGGGCCCACCAAGTCGGGGCCCTTCTCCTCATGGGCTCACTGGTCCTCCTTCCCAGTCCCTGCCACGAAGTCAGTCTGCCGGAGTGAGTGCTGCTACGACCCGCTCCCTAGATGCCGAAGGTGGAGACCTATCAGACACACCATCGTACAGCCAATTTGAGGAAGCGTGCGGATACTATGTTGGTGGTGGACCAATGCCATGCTCCCATTATAACAGACATGCCTGGCTACGTGCATCTCCCTCACCATACTGTGACACCACTCATTATTATGCAGCCAAAGAAGATTACATGGAGGATAGAAGGGTGAGTATTCTTGTTAACTATTGGAGATTTTTTTCCATGGTGACATAAATTGTTGGTGAATTAATAGAGGGATTATAAATTTTATTTTGGAAGTGAAATTACCATGCATAAATCATGGTATGGTCCAAAATCATTATGTATGAGGATATATATTGTATTTACCTGACTATAATACTAGGTTATTTATTTTATTTTTTCCAATCAAATTTTAGTTGTCTTATATTTGGTGATGGTTTTTATTTGTCAGACAAGCATGTTTGTTTAGATGTCCATGTTAAAACTAAGGGTTTTATTCAAAGTGACATAATTTCTTAGGTAATGCTAAGTTATGCTTTGTATAAAAAAGCTTGACCCATTGAGAAGTCGCTACACATAACTCAATGAAAGCATTCTAACAAAGAAAAGTCTTTATCCCATGTTTAATCTATAGACAACACCATAGATTGAAAGTGAAATACAGGTGACCCCCGCTTAATGCACCCCCGGCCAACATGGATTCATTATAATGCAGTTTTTTTAATTTATCAAAAAATTATAAAGCAAAAATTTTATATATTAGTAGACGGTGCTTGTATTCTGCAAGCATTTCAGCATATCTTCAATAATGGGGTAAAAACAACCCCTAAAAATTAGAATTTTAATTATGTCAGATTTTTTCCATTGTTTATGGCTGGAAACCTATAATCGTGCCAAATTTGAAGTCCCTAGGTCATCTAGAAGTGCATCATAATTTTTATCCTCATATGGGGCAACAATGGGGCAAAACAGCTACTAAAACTTGCAATCTTAAGAATTTTATATTATTTCCAATGTTTGTTACAAATTCCACACATTTCTGCTAAATTTTAATGATGTAGCACCTTCAGAACTACATTTATATTGATTTATGAATTTCTAATGGCCACAATAATAAACTTCATTGTATTTTTCAATGTTAATTGCTGCTGAAACACCAAGCTCTAACTTTCTGAAAAATTTCAGCTCCCTAGCTCGACCAAAAGTACATAAACATTTTTCTATTTGTTTAACATTTTTGTAATTTTTGATTTTTCTCATCAGTTTTGCCACTAGACCTACCTACATGCCATATTTCAAGTTTCTAGCTCATGTGGAAGTGCCTCATAAATTGCATCCTCCTCCTCATATATCCTATGTCGGAAGCGTCAATATATTATAGATAAAAATATTGTATGCATAGTACGATTGCAGCCCAATATCTTATGCACAGTGCAATCATAGGCCAGCATGGTGAGGATATTTTTAAAGCAAGTAAATGATCGCTTCAGAAGGCAATCTAATTTGTACAACCTTAGAGTAATTGGTGAATTGGCTAGTGCAGACATAAAGGTGGCGGAAAATTATCCCAGAGAGTTTCGTGAAATTGTGGAAAGGAGGTATTTTCCAGCATATTTAATTTTTAATGTGGATGAAATGGTTTTTCTGGAAGTGAATACCATCCCATACATTTATTTCTAGAGAAGAGAAAAATGCTCCTGGATTCAAAGCCGCTAAAAATTGGCTAACTCTCTTCCTGGGCGGCAGTGCTTCTGAGGGCTTCTGCTATGCATGGGTGCAGTAAAGCTAATACACCCATTTTGTGGCATAGCAACTGCAGGGCCTGGATGACTCAGGACTTAATTCAAAGCATGGTTCAGATCTTATTTTTGCTCAGTTGTAAAAAATATTGGAGCCTGTGCACAGATTTCAGCATTGAAGTGGCATTTCTTCCTCCAAAAACCACATCTGCCCTTCAGCCCATAATTCGGGGCGTAATAGCGACCTTCAATGCCTATTACCTAGGGAAGACCTTTAGGCAACTCACCGAAGAGACCGATGGATGGGACAGACAAAGTATGCAGGACTGGTGGAATTTTTTTCACGTAATGAAGGCCATCCATAACATTGCTGAGGCCTGGAGTGAAGTTTCCCAGTCTTGTATGAAGGGTGTTTGGCGGCGACTGTACCCAGATATCACACAGAACTCCCCTGACTTTGAAGAGGAGCTACCCAATGCCATACAAGACATCAGCCACATCGCCACTGTAGCGGATATCTAGGGATGATGTAGATGAATTCCTAACCTCCCATGGCGAGTCCCTTACCAATGATGAGCTGCAGGAGCTGGATCATTTTGTGGCTTCTATGGAAATGCAAGAGCCTGAGTCTACCTCTGTGACTGGTAAAGTCATTGAAGAGGCACCTTCACTACACAATCAGTGCATATCTTTGTTGGAGGAGCATGACAATGACTCCACGTGAGTGAGTGCCGTGATGAGGGGCTGAGACGTAATACATGAATGTTACCGAAAAATGTTGTGTAATAAGCGAAAAAAGCCAATCAGTCAACCATGGACTCTTATTGTAATACACAGGCCCAAAGATCCCCATAAGTGTTCCAGGAAAGATTTTTTGGATTACTTGATTTTATTACACATTAAGTTTTTTTGTCATATTTTTTACCATGTAATTTTGTTTCTCTTTTAAATGGCTATTGAATCTGGTGATGTGTGTTTCCATTGAATGTGGGCCAAAAATACCATTTGTAAAATTATTTCCCTTTGTGCGCTTTTGGGTTATAGTGCCCCCAGCGAACGTGGATTTTCGCTTAATGTGGAATTGTCAGGAATGCATCCTCCTTGTTAAGCAGGGGTCATTTATGCCTCAATGGGTGTTGTTCTAAAAATTGACTGATTTCAATTCATTATAAAGCTTTCAGGTTAGCCCAATGCATTCAATATGTTTCAACCCACCATTGGGTCAAGCTGGTGTGATTTTATCAAAGCATATATGTTTGTATTCATTTTTATAAGACATAAAAGCAAAATGGATTGCATTATGCTAATAATTAATTTATAAACTAAGTATAATATTATCGCCACATATTTAAATTTAGACAAAGAAATACCATATTGATTAGTATTTTACTTTCAAAACTTATTATCTTTCTTTTACCCCTCAAATATATTTGTCTTAAGTTTATCTGCTATACATTAATGCAACATAGAGATTATTCTCCATAAATAGTAATCTGTTATAAATATAATAATGTTTTGGAATATTTTTGGAATTTCATTGATTTTTCAAAGGTAATTAAAAAGTAATGGAAATAATACATATAAAATACAAAAACCCTTAAATAATCTTTGGATTTGAATCTTTTACCTTCAGACTGGACAGCAAGTTGGACACAGCAGGGACTCGTCTTTGGGGCGAGCACTTGCTACTAGTCCTCCACTATCAGGTGGACAGGGAGAGATAAGCATTGCAGGAACACGAAGCAGCCAACGTGAGGGGAGAAGAGTCCCTCCTGAGGTTCCAAAACGCACCTCTTCCATTTCCATGCGTTCAGTTGAAGGTCGAAGGATTGGAAGCTCTGGAGGAGGTCTCACACCTCAAAGAAGTTCACGTGGTCCATGTTCTGCAAATCTTACTAAGAGTGCTGAAAATGGTAGTCTATCAAGCGTGCAGTCCTCTGGAAGTGATAGTAGCAGCTTGTCAACAGACCGAACCACTTATGAAAGCTCAGAGGGAGATAACCGAGGTTCTCCCATTTGGAAGAGGAAGGTTCAGGTAAGATAGTGAAGGTTTTTTACTCCAAGGTTGAAATGAAATGGAAAAATCTTGGATACCTTTGAAGAAATAATATTTTGCTACACAGATACATATGAGGCTCTCATGGAGAGAAATAGACAAGTGACAAAGTGGCCTGAAGTGTGTGTATTAAACTATGTATGGACCTGTAATAATATGCATTTGTCACCTGATAATATTTATTGAATTTAGTTTTCTTTTGTATTGTCATAATTTAGAGGTCTTAAGAAAAGACTGGAAAAATTTAATAAGATACTTTTATTAGTTAAAAGTTGTACTTATTTCAGTTTTTACTTTTGTTGCTTGTCTATTTCTCACCCGTAATGCCTCATATACAAGAGTACCATTTGTAATACAATATGTTTCTGTATGCGACTGTATTTTTTATCATTAACATCATCCATATGCTATGTTACTGCTATGTTTCTTCTAAATAAAAAGTCTTGCAATAGAATTTTCATCTTTGCTTTTACTCTTGTCATAACAAATGTTTTTTGTTCCCTAATTGGTAATTTTTGCTTATTGAGAAGCTATGTTAACCAATAGCCATAAAAAGTTTGAGAAAACCAGATTTGCATTTCAGCTGCAAAGCAGCTATAATCAGTGATAATTCACTGACAGTAGATTCTAAATGTTTTTTTATAATCTATTAGTGGTGAATCACCACTGATGATGGCTGCTTTATAGCCAAATTACAAATTTGGTTCTCCCAACTTTTTTATGGCCAATGGAGAAACAGTTTTTCAATTTGATTTCCTGCATAAGACAAGCTAGATAATTCTTTCTTGAATTGTTTCTTATGAGTAGTCAACTTTGTATTCAAATTTGTAATTTTTTTTACTCTATGCAGTCATCCTCACCAGAGCATCATTCCAATGGCCCTGCTGGGATGTCCCAGGTGGCGTCTTCCAATCTTGTGTGTCACAATCGAGCAGTAACAATGACTGCTCCTCATGGACGCAGTGATGATAGGCAAGCCTCTCCTAATTTGCAGGCTGCTGCACCACATCTTCCTGACCCATCGCCAACCACTCCTCCAAACTATCACATCTCTACCCATGAATCTCCACACCCAATTTACAAGGTAAACACTTTGCGTCAACGATGAGTCAGTTTTTTAAAAATGTATATAAGAATTAAACTTGAAATAAAAGTGAGAATCTGTACATTTGATTCAAGTTATTAATATTTGTTCAGGTTATGAAGTACTATTTTTTTAGAAATGGCTTTTACATATAATTAAACCAGAACTGCATCAGTTCTACATCCTGATACAAAGCAAAAATATTTCATTTTCATTAAATCATAATTATCATAACAGAGGTTTATTGTGTTTGTTCTTCTCAATCTTATCTTAATGAAGGGGTCTGAATTGTTCTGAATACCTTTGATTGGAAGATATTATTTGTGTGTATCAGTTGTTGCTGTTCAGGTTTAATAGACAGAAATTTGTTTGGTATGGTTAAACTGATAAGATGAAAGGTAATTTTATTTATATCTAAATATTTTAAGACATTACAACATATTCTCATAAGTTTCTTCATAGTTTGTTTGGAAAGCTAGGATGCTTGTTTTATTTAATTTAAAATTTAAAAAACAACTTATAATTATAGTTTCTTTATATTTAAGTTTTTCTTTATATTATTAAAAGGACATTTTCTAATATCATGTTAACTATTACAAAAATTTTTCAGGTGTCAGATACTGTCAGGAAGCGTCAGTACCGAGTTGGGCTTAATTTATTTAATAAGAAACCCGAGAGAGGAGTGACATATCTTATTAGAAGGGGATTTTTAGAAAGTACTCCTCAAGGTGTGGCAAAGTTTCTTATCTCCAGGAAAGGGTTGAGTAAGCAAATGATTGGAGAGTACTTAGGAAACTTGCAGAATCCTTTCAACATGGCTGTCTTGGAGTAAGTTCCATTATATACAAAATCTATAATCAACTTCATAAATTAGCAAACCTAAGCTAAAGTTCTTTATCTTTTATTACAGTGCATTTTCACAAGAACTGGATCTGTCTGGAATGCAAGTGGATGTAGCTCTTAGGAAGTTTCAGACTTACTTCCGGATGCCAGGAGAAGCACAGAAAATAGAGCGTCTCATGGAGGTTTATGGCCAACGATATTGTCAATGCAACAGGGATGTTGTGGGTCGCTTACGAAGTCCAGATACAGTATTTGTTCTTGCCTTTGCCATAATTATGCTTAATACTGACCTTCATACTCCAAATTTGAAGCCAGATAGGCGAATGAAATTGGATGATTTTGTGAGAAATTTAAGAGGTGCGTAAAATAAATGAAAATGTTAAATGTCTTGAACCTTATTATTCTTGCCTAAAATTGAAATTATTGAAATAGAATAATGGCTAATCTGAAGAGTTATCCTCAGCTTTAACTTGCTAAATGTGAATAAGAATTTGTATCTCAAACCGTTAAATTGTTCATTGCATTCTAATTTTATATTCAGTATTACTAAACAGAAAATGTTGGTAATATAGTAGGTATAATGAATTGAGCTTGCATTTTATAATAATAGAAGATGAATCTATTTACCTATCTGCATTATGAAAAATATCATGTGATGCATTTGAAACTTTGTCGCATATTGATCTCTTTAAGTTGATGTCAATTAAAATAGCATAGTTAAAGTATTGATCCTTTTTAACTTTCTATTTCATTATGTTTATTAATACATTTTCAGGCATAGATGATGGTGGAGACATTGATAGGGATATGCTTGTAGGAATATATGAACGAGTAAAAGCAAGTGAATTCAAACCTAGTTCAGATCACGTGACTCAAGTTATGAAGGTTCAGTCAACTATTGTTGGCAAGAAACCGGTGAGTAATAAATTATTTTCTATTTACTTGGTTGAAATTTAGCTCAAAATATAGTTTTTCAAATATATGAGAGGAATAAAACTTAAAAGTCACAACTATTTGATTCTAATTGTCTGCTTGATTGTAAATGTAAAGAGAAAGGAAGGAAAATATGTATAGCTAGTCATAAAACAAAGAGAGCTGAGTTATACTATTACAACAATAGTCTTTTGTGATAAACTGTATTAAGATGTAATAATTAATTATTCCTCCCTGTTTTTTCACGAACATGAACTTTAAGGCAATACATGTATATATTTGATATATTATATACAAAATTTAAAGCATATCCTAAGTCTGAATTTATATTTAAATTGATTTCTGTAATCCTTCACTGTATTTGTTAATCGGGATATAAGATTCCATCTGGTAGGTGCTACGGATAGTAACTTTTAGGAAAAAAAATCCTTCTGAACAGTGGGAGGAATTCCTTGAAATACAGTTAATGTATTTAAATGA
This sequence comes from Uropetala carovei, assembly GCA_036926305.1. Taxonomy (NCBI): domain Eukaryota; kingdom Metazoa; phylum Arthropoda; class Insecta; order Odonata; family Petaluridae; genus Uropetala; species Uropetala carovei. The sequence goes on from JAXCHB010000215.1 coordinate 1,208,962, forward strand.
TTATCTAAAAGAGGATCAAAGTCATGAAGTGCATTTTAAAATTCTATATAATTACTTCTATTCCTTGAATTCACTGACTCATCATGACTTGCAAAGGAAGCTCTTGTTTAGATAAATAATTTTATTTTTCAGCACAACCGCATTTCATAGTTGCCAACATACTAATGGTTTTCATAATATTACATATGTATACATTGTGATATTTAGTGGGCATGCACCGGACACCTAGCACATCCTGAATATAAGCCCCTGGTTAATACTGTTCAATATGGTTAATGATTAGTGTATACAATTACTGAATTGACAAACTGATTTATTTGACATTTTAAGGACATAATTGGGAATTGTATTGACAAATTGACATTTTGAAATTTTAAATTATTGACAGAACTTGGCGCTACCTCATCGCAGACTTGTGTGCTACTGCCGGTTATATGAAATACCAGATATTTATAAAAAGGAGCGTCCTGGAGTCCATCAAAGGGAGGTGTTTCTCTTCAATGACCTATTGGTCATCACAAAAATCCTCAGCAAGAAGAAGAGTTCAGTGACTTACACATTTAGACAAAGTTTTCCCTTATGCGGAATGGTGGTTACATTATTTGAAGTTCCATGTAAGTAGAATTTTTTTAAATGGCCTCATGAAAATAATTGCGGGTTAAGAAGTGAGGTTGATTGTGAACTTTGATTGGCAAGGTTTTACCTCTCTAGCATCTAGCTTTGTATTATAATATTGTGTTGATTACTACAGTGTTATTATCGTTGATGATATTTTGCTTCAATTAAATCCTATAAACATATAACAGTTGAGAAACTAGATGGACATTTTGTCTTAAAAGCAGTAGACTTTGGTAGTAATACACAGTCAATACACATAAACAAATATTAAGAGTCAATGATTCGTAGTTCTTTGTTTGGTGAAATACTCATTTTCACATAACTACATGAATTGTTCATTATCAATCTGTAATATTTACAAGGCTATTTTAGGTCGTTTTTTTTCTGAACTCTTACGATTATTTCAATCACCCACTAAACAAATTAACGATTTCATCTGGACTTGCAAGAGTTGATTCACTCTCTTTTCTTGCTCCATGCAGTTTTAAATCCATCCTAAGCTCTTTATCTCTCAGAGATTTAAACTTCAGGCTTTTCAATTCACAACTTATGTATATGAGATGAAAACAAGGTGCTCATTCCCATTCGTAGAACGAGTCATATCTCATCATTTCTCGGTGCTTTGGCATTATTATGGAACATGCTCTTTTCAACCCAGTGGTATTCGTGTGGGGTATTTGGCCACCCCGACCTACATTTTATGGCAGGATTCCTTTCCTATTATCCTTTATGACCCCTTCTTTTCAGTAGCTGGAATGGCACGTTTTTAGCCTTTTCCAGTAAAAAGTCTTAGTTTCTTGCTTTTATTTCTTAAGTTCAGACACTTTTTCTGTGACGGTGCACAGGTTCGCATTGCGTATCAGTGTTTTTTCTTCGTTTGGACATTATTCGACTTTTATTGTGATCTTATTATTACTATTTATGGCCCTGGTGTTGTTTTTCATAATTTTTTATCGCCATTCAAATAAAAAAAATTATTTTTTATGTTTCGGTTTCCATTTATAATATATAAATGTATTTCTTTTTTGAAAAGTATTATCTTTGCAAATGTATGTTATCAGTAAAATTGAATGAACACTTATTATAGTGAGAAAGAAATAAAGCAAAATTGAATGAAAATAGATAGAATCAAAAATATCTTTGAGGGGTCAAAATCATCTAGCACAAGCACTGACGTTCTAAAGCATCCAAGTAAAGTTTGCTGGTGTATGTTGTTGAAAACGGCGATATCTCATTTGTGCAAAAGTTATTCTCGCTCTTTTGGGGAATTCCTGGTTTTATTTACAGCACTGACGTTATTATGAATATATTCTGAACATCTATCAACCATTACTTCACCTATCGACATCTGAAAAGTTTCATAAGAATATTCTCAAACTTTTTCCTACAGAAATATATTTATAATCCTAAATCATCTTATATTTTGCTAAAGTTAACTTATAAATAATCACAAACAGTAAAAAACATACCTAATAAAAATTTATCAAATACAGTCAAGCATTGCTAATTCAAAAAGCTTGGGATCGGGGCTGTTCCGGGCCACAGATAACTTCGGATTAAGAAAAATGGAGTATTCTGGAAGAGGGGTATGTGTAAGAGTACCAGCAGATACATATTCCATATAAATAAGTGTTTCTTGAAAATATAACATAATAGAAAATAAAATGTCTCCATATTCCAAGTAAAAGTTACCGTATTTAATCGATTGTAAGCCGACAGCGATTGTAAGCCGACCCCCACTTTTCACAAGGCCATGCAAGGAAAAATTTTGATTTTAAAGTGATTTCATTCTTAAATTATTCTCCCAAGTTGGCTGCTATGTCACTAATGCACGAGGAAGTGACTATTCGCTCGGGAAATCCCAATACGCGCATACTAGACAAACTAGAGGAGGGAGGAGAGGGGGAGGGGGTAGGAAAGGCAAATGTTTCGATTCACAAGTAAAATGAAACATTGCGTACATATGTAGCTTCTTACGCATATGAGCGCCATTGCTGCATTTTTTTACAACTTTGACACTCCACGTATTATTTACATAATTTATTTCTTCGTAGGTGTTCAGTCATTTTGATTCTTTTTTGCATACATTTAAAGTAGATAGTTTACTTCCACTTTAGTACACTTATATCTCGCGTTATAATGTAACTATGGACATAAATTCATTGACTACTTTTTTTTACACTGATTCTAAGCCGAGTGGCGATTTCTGAGATGGTAAAAAGGTAAAAAAAGGTCAGCTTGCAATCAGTTAAATACGGTATTCACCTACCAAGCTATTTTACTGTTTCTGCTCTCAAAGTGAGGTGCATAGGGATTACTGATAGATGTTTACATTGGAGGAGATGAGCATGCTGTGTGATGTTGATAAAGAGCAAATCACAGGATTATCAAAGTTTGAATATACAGGTGTAGATGGGTCAACACTTCTCTAGATTTTTTAAAGCTACTATACAATGCATAGTGCATTTATTATGAGTTTTTTCTTGTATCTTAAGCATATGAATTATATTATTACAATGGTCGAAGTAAATAAGAATTTCATTAATGATTTATAATCAACGCTGGAAACAGCATCAGCTGAACATAGAATCTGGAGTGCAAAACAATGAAATGATAAGATTGAAAATTTTTGATTTACTGATAATCTTCCCAGTTTATTACCACAATGATTTCAAATGTAAAAAATTGCTGGTTTTCTGGTGAAACCAGTTTTCTGAATGCCAGATTTGAGGGAGTGTACTGTAGTTTGATATTGCAAACAATTCCACATATCCCATGTATCATGAAAAACAACTATTACATCCATTGGCATTCTAATACATCCAGTTTTGAAATATTCTTGCCACCATCCCAACCCCTGCCGAAAAAGCTATTGAGTGACTTTCTAGGAGGCAGCACTACTGCTCTGAGACAAACTATTGGAAAATATTTTCCATACATGTTACTATGATGATAACTTCATGTATGTGATGATCAAATGTGATATTTGATTATAACGTGTAAATATAAAATATAATGTAGATGAGAAAACCTATATAGGCATTAGCCAGTTTGTTTCTTCATTTCAAATTTTTTAGTGCTCATTGAAAAAATTGAAAGAAATGACAACTCATAAATATGATCAGTCTATGCTAGAATTAAGAGACTTTGGAATGAGTAAATAATGGCAAGTTTTAGAAAAAGAAATGAGTGACTAATATGATCAGTCTATGCTAGATGTAACACACTCTGGAAAGAGCAAATATTGACAAGTCTCTCTAATCATGTTTCTAATATAAATAGCCATTATGACATTATGCTATTCACAGTCATTCTATTAGATAAACCTCTACATTTTTTCTTCTTCAGACTACCCATATGGAATTCGGTTATCTCAGCGCGTGGATGGAAAGGTTCTTGTCACATTTAATGCTCGTAATGAGCACGACCGCTGTAAATTTGCGGAGGATCTCCGCGAATCAATCAGCGAAATGGACGAAATGGAAAGCCTGAGGATAGAAGCCGAGCTGGAGAGGCAGAAGAGTGGACGAGGCGGGCGAGGTGCTGCGGCCGAGAACAGGGACAGCGGAGTGGCCGACATAGAGGAGGCATCACCACGTGACGGAGCAGGCGGAGGTTTGGCCGGAGAGTTCCCGTCAGGAAGCCACACAACCCGGTCTTTGGACAAGGGAAGTGGATCTGATAGGATGGAAGTGCGAGAGGATGAGATGGCGCCGGCATCGGCAGCAGCGTCCAGTGGGTGTGTGATGCGGATGGATGGTGCACGGAACCGGGAGAGACCGGGTACAGACGGAGCCCTGAAACGCTCGGCACTCAGCAACTCCCTCCTGGACATTCACGATCAGTGTGAGTGTGGGCAGCCTGAGGTTTCTCGTTTCGTGATGGAAGTCTTCTGAGTGTACCAATATGAAGTGGGTCGGCTTGGATGTTGGATGAATTTTGATAGGGAAAGACCAGAATGGGAAAATATGATTTCAGCCAGCTTGGTAGGGTATCTGTCGAGAAGTGTGGCACTCATCAATGCAGCATTTACACCCCAGTGCTTGTTCAAGGTATCTAAATTACTCAAAGGAAAACGTAGCTTGTCTAAATAATTGGTAAATTAGCTTTTTGGCTTGTGGTGCACAGCTTTGATATTGTTTGCTAGGGGATTTTTTTCCAAATTTAAAAAATTAAACAGGTATTCAAAAGGTGTGATGCTATAAGAGGTGTTTGAGAGACTTCGAAAAAAAATGAATGACTTCACGTGTCATTCACTTAGCTTTGGATTAATTGCAAAAATAAACATTTGGTTGCAAAGTATTGGGGGAGTTTCATGTTGGCACTGTTGCTTTACAGGATGTCATGAAATGTAAGATAACTTACGTTTGTGTTATTTATTCAGTTGCAGGTGAAAAGCCTCAGAGGAGAGGAAGTGTTGGCTCTTTGGACAGTGGCATGTCTATCTCATTCCAATCTACTTCGGCAAGTACTGTGAGCAGGGATTCCTCCCCGCAGCAGACGTCAGCTGGAAGCAAAGGCTCAAACTGTCCAAAGTCTGCCGGCTATCAACAGTCCTTCCTTGGTGGTTTGTTTGGGAAAAGGGAGCGCAAGTCTTCGCGATCAGAGGAAGGTGGACCAATTGCTTGTGGCATCTTGGGTGGAGCTAATCCTGTCGGACGTAGCACTGAAGTGTGAGTGAATGATGTGCTGTTGGCACTCAATCTTGCCATGTGACTAGTTTTTTTATTCTCCAAGTGTTGGCGCCCCTCAGTTGCCCCCTTAGTGAGTCTAGAGGGAAATCTGGTGCTGACATAAGTGTATCTGTGTGTTGCACGTGTGCCTACATGTGATCTTTGTTCATCTGTGGCAGTGATTTCTATCCCAGAGGGAAACAGTAACATAATAAAAATTACCCCAAAATCCTGCTTTACTCAGGCTTCATTCCTATTTTGAATCAATTTCGAAGGAGGATGTGTGGTAAAGTATGTCATCAGACTTAACATAAATTGAGCTGAAATGGAAAGCTAAAAATAATTATTTTTATTCATGGTCATTGTAATGATGTGAATATTTCACCTATTTTTAATGTAGTTGTTTGGAGCATTGAAGCTTGTAAATTATGAGGAGCTATGGAAGTGATAACTACTATTGCCATGGAAATGAAGTGTCGATGAAGTATTGATATGTAAAGTAATTTTACAGTAAATTGGTTTGTCTATTTAAGAGCCATTATTCTGCCCTCAAAAGTAAATTGCCTTAAAGGTCTGAAGCATTCCATTGTGGATTTCTGTACCAACATAATTGTCAACAGGTGTGTTTAGTACAAAATATAAGGTGTGAACTGAGCATTAATTCCTTAATCCTGTACTGGTAAGCAATAGTTCCTTGTTGGTATATTTAGTCTCCAGTAATGCATTTGCTTCTCATTTTTCATTACATATGACCTTGATTTATTGATGCTTTCAGCCTTTAATTTCTTATTTGAAATCTCTTAAGACTTTTCTATAAATCTTTGTGATTTCAAATTTCATTTCAGTCTTTGTATTTAATCTCCGTAATGACTTATCCATAAAATAGGTAGTGGTAGGAGTGCTATATTGACATGGTCAGAGAGATTGTGTTGATTGGTCTTTTTGCAATATTTTGATGTGATCAAAGCAAAACTTTTGTTTTCCTTAATACCATGTACAAATGTATGTAACTTGGAAAATTTGCTTCAAAAAGAAATGTTATTTTTGTTTGTACAAATGTGTAATTAATATTGAGTATAAAGTTTATTTTGTTGGTCAATATACTTCAAATATATGAACATTGAAAATGAAATATGTTGAATGAATATAATAAGTGGTCTGATTGTTAATTATGTTTGATTTTTGTTTGAAATAGTAGTCAGAGGGGTCATGCCTTTCCACATCCCTCATACTTTGTCTCACCATTGATAAAATCTAAACTTAATATATAATTACGAGTTATTATTTATGTGATGTAATGAGCAGTATGGGCTCTAGTATTTATATTTTAACAATATATACACAAATACTTCTTTTTACTTCTGTTAACCAAATGTAAGTGACCAGGATGTTTTAACTGAAGCAGTGATGTACAGAGGTACTGAATTAGCTTTAGTTGCACCAGATATTTAATATGGAATATTCATGATAGAAACGTCGTAAGAGTAATAATAAAAATTTTATTGCAACTTTATTTACTTGCCCCAGCTAAAAACTATTAAATCTCCTTTTAATAATAATATTTCTTTGGTAGCTGAATGAATTACATAAACGAAAATGTACATTGTCCTTATGAAGAACTGCATCATTCCCAGTGATATTGTAATTGGTAAGCTGTTGCATGGCATTAATATTAAGCAACGAAGACTTGATTAAGGAGAAAAGACTGGATGACTTTATACAATAACCTCATGTTAAATAACTGTAATTGCTGTGATTTATAAGTATTAAGATTTTATGCTAATATCTTTCCAAAAGGATAAATAAAACCTTGTCCTCATGCATAGTAATATGTTTACTGCTGAGCAGTAAAGTAATTCTTAGTGTGACCTAGTCTTATGTCCAACTCCTTGGAAATGGTGAAATGCTTTTTCTATCAATGCAGTGTTTAAAATGTTTTAAAAGATGTATTGCCTCTTTAAGTGCAGGGATTGGCTAATTAAGATTTTGTTTTCTGGGTAATAACAAGAATTACAGTAGTCATTATTTTGCATTTAATTTTGTCTCCCACATACTTATGACTGTTAGATTAACATTGTTATGTTGATCAAAGTTGGTACTCATTTAATAGTTGTCCTATTGGGCAGAATTTAAATCAATTGATTTGGTCAATATTCTGCTGTGAAAATATTTTGGCTTCATTTAATCAATAGTAGGTGTAGGTTTTAGAAGTAGTTGTTTTCAATGTAGCTGAATTTCATATTGTTTGTGAGATTGGAACATTTATCAGCATTATATTTGTTATTTTCCAATGAATGTGAAATGTAATTTGTTGTTGAAGTGTAATAGTTATGCGCCTACTATTTATGTGTTTTAATTTGTGTTTACTGTAGCTAAAAGCATGTATTTCACATTTCCTAATTTAGGGAGTTAAGCAAAAGTGATTGTTTTTTGTGGCTGTTCCCATAAATGGCACTTACACATGGATGATTATTGTATAATGTATATAAGATTGTATTTATATGTACAGTTCATGAAAGACTCAATATGCTGAATCAATATGCTATCAATTAATAAAACTGCTGATATGTATGGAGGATTTTAAATGAAGTTGGTATAACAATTTCTTTTAGAATGTCTCATAATTGAAAATGTTGTATTCTCATCGAACTTATGTTAATTTTCACAATCCTAACTTCAACTATCGTTAAAATAATACTTAACCCTTTGAGTGCCAAGAATTTTCCTAAACATCTTGCGAAAAGTGCCAAGTGATTTTAATAGAAAATGCAGGAAGTTGGGAAATTTCATTAACTTGTAAACCATTTGTAATATTTTTTAATTTTTTCAGGGAATGTTCTTTATATATAGTATTATGATTTTGTAAAGTTACAGGTCAGTACATTAAATAGAACACACATAATAATATCATTAATAATAAACAAAGCAAAAAAGAAAAGCTATATTTAAAACTAAAATAACAGTACTAATCCTTTAAATATTAACATAATTTTAATGCAAAGTGAAACAATAATAATGATAAATTACAATTATTTTTATGTCAATATCCTTAATACACCAGCAAAATTAAATCTTCATATCTAATCCTGTTTTTTTCTTAATTATCACTAAACCATTTAAAACACAGTTATTTATTATACAATTTTCAATAACACTTGTGCTTTTTGACACATCCAGTATGAAGTCCCTTGTTACATTTAACAAAAATAGTTCTTGATCGTCTTTTTTTCATGTTTGTTAAGCACTTGCGACATAATCTTCCTTTTTTATCTGGAAATGACACAACCCCAAACTTATTTGAAGGACCAGAAGAGCTCTTGTCCTCAGGTTTGTTGCCTTTACTCACTCCTTAGCCAGTGAATTTATGACTGAAATATTATATTTCAATTGGTCTATAGGCTTTTACTCTGCAGGTATATTCTCCTTATAGAGAATATACGCATCCAATAGCATTTGCAATACCTTTTTCCAATATCTGAAAGTTCTCCTCTCATCTAGATAGCTATACAGCATCATGTCCGAGATATCAATGCCCCCCATGTATTTGTTGTACTCTTGTAAAAGATCAGGTTTCACCACTGGCAGACCAGTAACTATATATTGTTGGTTTGCACGTGATGCCCATATTGATAATACAGGCAATGAAGGCCTTCATTTCAGCAACACAGGTATCCTGCCACATATTTGTATGAGATCGTAGGGTAAGACATTCATTTGATTCGAAAAATTGCTCTGCATACTTGTTGGTTTTGACAACTGTCATCAAAAAGAGCGCTTTCGTAAAAAATAAATTAAAATAATCTATTGGTGCAGAATTGGGAGGTGGAGCATATTTTGGCCCTTGAAGCTCAGCATACTTAATCGGTAGATTATCGACAACATCTTTGTGCTTAGCAGATATGTCCTCCCAATCAGAATTGCTTTTGTTGCTCTCTGACACAGATGGACGTGCAACCCTTTTCTTGGAGGATAACTGCTTTCGGAAGATGAGATATAAACCGTGGAGGTGGCAAATTCATAATAAGTACTATCTGAATCATCACTAATAGAAGAACAACTATTAGATTCATCTAGTAACTCAGGAATGCTTTCCTCTCAATCACGCAAAGAATCCCTTCCGAATGATGCCATAGCAAAGACTAAGGGTTTTAGGAAGTCGACGTTTTCATCCAAGGTAAAGTGCCCATACTCAAAATATGCGGGGAAGGGCTTAGGAGCATGCAGGAAGAAGGATAACACCATCTTGTGGTTAGAAAGAAAACTAGATGAAATAGATCGAGGGTCGATCTAACCGATGCAGGCATTTTTCGCAAGGGAATGGAGCGTCGATCTAATTGATGTTGGCACTTAAGAGTTAATGAATCCTTATAAAAGGTGAATTATTACCAAGGATTTATAAATTTTAGCTGAGATGTGCATCAATTTACTTGTGTATGGCAACAAGAGTTGCCCATTTCATTGGTTTTCAAACTTCTTCTATTTCACTACCATAAAAGCACAAAGTTTATATTGTGGCCTACCAAGTTTTACATTTTAAAATATCATAGATGTAGGTAAACTCACATAACATGATCAGTTAAGTATAATAATTGCATATCAGTTAAATAAGTTTTCATTATGTAACAATGTATTTCTCAAAAAGATACATTGATATAAAATACTTTTGACAAACAGTGTCCTATGCAATACCATGAGCAGTCTGAGAGTTTTTGCTGAAAACAAGGTTAATATTAAAGAAAAAATATTGTAGAGGAAACGGAGAGTTAGGGGAAGAGAAAAACTAGTGGAGGCAAAGGAATGATACAGTAGCCAAAGAATATTTTTATGCCTGCAGGAGGTATCATCAACAGTACCCAGGGCAGTAGCAGGGGTTGCCACTGTAACTCTCCTGTTATTTCAATATATAAATGGACTGCCTATGAGTTAATCCAGCCTGGGCAATGCCCCATAGAATCATAATTAGGACAGAGTGAGAGGACTGGTTTGTTGTTTGACTTTTCCTTCCAGACAGTAGCTGTCTAGATTGTTGTGCAGTAGTTAACCAACAGTGTGAAGTAAAGAAAAGTGAACGAGTGTAGATTAAGAGCATAATATTTTAACAAACAAAACTGGCTCTTAATCTAAGTGAAGGGAGAAGGATTATTCACCATAGAATCCTCTCTTTTCCGAAAAATAGGTTTCTTTGTTAAGTTTCTATTTATCGATTTCACAAGTTATGCCATAATTTATTTGCAAAAATTACTTCTCTTTTAGCTCGAATATTTTCACGTTTACATCAAAGAGTATGATTTATATTTTCCAATTGAATTATCTCTTAAAATAGCATTCATAAACCTTATAAAAATATACAGAAATACGTAATTAGTGCAGTAAATTAGATCCATTTATCTTGAAGATGATACTTTTCGATACATCAAAAGTAATTAAAAACAAATTATTTACCGTATGTACTTGTGTATAGGACGAGTTTTTACGACCAAATTTTTATTGCAAAAATTGGGGATCGTACTATACACGAGTAATGCATTTCAGGATTTAAAATTCATGTATCTTCACGGGCATTTTCGGCGAAGTTATGCCACCCGCACGCATTCTAATGGTAGGCTAACCTTAACAGTGAGGTCCTTTATCGTTGTTATGTTGCTTCGTGAAGAGTAGAATCTTTTTCATATATACAGCTTCAAATTCACAAATACTTGATATAAGTGAATATTTACGGGCACTTCTATTCTTGAATTTTATGTATGTACATCTTTGTTTGCATCTTTTTACAAGGGATGGATTGGAACGAGTTGGACTAAAAGTATCGTAGACGGCGTAACTTTATGGAATTTCGACATCTTGGAAAAAAGAAATTATTTTTGTAATATTCGACAGTCTTTATTGTTTCCTCAATCACGCACCGATCGGTTTCCACTACAAAGTCATTCTAAAGGTGTTACGTCGGTTAGTAACATCATTAGAATGATTTTGTAGTGGAAACCGGTCGGTGTGTGATTGAAGAAACAATAAAGACTGGAATATTACAAAGTAATTTCTTTTTATCCGTTATCCCTACCTATTAAGTAGATGAGCGAGTGAAACCATTACGTACACGGAACGTAATCCAGACGTACTAGAATTGTTACGATTTTATTTCATCTTGTGCAACCATGATTCATATCACTTTTTATTAAATGTTTTAGGAGTAAGATACTTAACTTATCCGAATTTTAGTGTACTCGCAAGAAATAATATTTACGACATTTACGGTCTATTCTATGGTGGTGTGGAAAATCAAGGCCGTTCGATATATCTCGCTAGTAACCATCGAGCTATCGAAACGAAATATATCGACTCCGGTGGAAAGCTGGAGTCGTACTATGAACGAGATATATGATAAAATCAGTTTTGTTCACCAAAAAATCAGGGGTCGTACTATACATGGAGTCGGATATACACGAGTATATACGGTACTTCTGAAAGCACCACTGAAAAATACATCCTCGAAGAAAAATATGTAAGAGTTATAATAAAAAGAATCAAATTTTGGGGGTGGAAAAGAAAGAAATATAAAGATCTGGTCTAATAGTTGTAAACCAACCCGCCCCAATCAAACAAATATTCAAATTACCGCTATCCAAAGTTACCTTCCTGCCTGGATATTACAAGCGGCTTATCTGAGAAAAAAGAATACAACTAAGGTCTACGTCTACCGAAAGTGTTTCAATTGGCAACAATATTGTTATTACTCTTTTTACCGCGTCTGTAAAATGTTATAATTTTTCCACGTATAAGAACTGCTTTTTCGTTCCGGGATGCATTTTCTGTGACGGCCTTAAAGTAATTACAAAAATAATTCCCACTCTAAATTGTAACCTGTGCATCGTAAAATTGATTTAAACAATTTATATCCTAAACATATGTATGAATTCGACATTCCTCCATAAAATATTATAAATAGGTTTGTTATTTCACATTAATTTGTTCCTAATAATATCACATCATATACGGGCTTAACTTCACCATACCCCCCCCTTCCGGAGAAGAACGACGACAGCGCCTCTGTGTATGGAATCACGAAGTAGTAAGTATACAAATAGAACTGTAATTACAGCAGTTTAAAAATTATATAGTTGATTTTATGTTTAAGAGGATGATAACATTTGAAAATGAGGATGTAATAGTGAAGTACTTGGAAATTGTGCGGAATATAGATTGGAATTGAATTAATTACGTTTCATGGGTCCGATTCATTTCTTAAAATAAAACTATATAAACCTAACCCAACCCATTGCCGCAAAAATCAACCTTGAATACATTTTCTCTGCTTCGGGCACCGTGTCTCCGGGATGGGGAGGGAAATATGGTTTCACTCGGAGCGCCGAAGACACCCAGCACGATTCGATCTACATACCCATCGACTGTTTACAATAGTTCGTAATTCCGTTCATAGAAGCGCTTCCGTCGCGGGGGGAATAGTGAAGGTGTCCGCAAATTAGATACTAAATTAAGAGAATTTTGAGTGCTGATATCATTAATTTCTGTATTGAAAATTTTTCATTAAAACATTAACGTGCATTTTATGTATAAGATTTGGATTTATGGTAAGTCTTTATATGAAATCTCAATTTTATAAATTATAGTAACTTTCAGTTCGAATAAGTCAATTAGCATTTCTATGTAGTCCTCGACGGTCAAACTATGAAGAGTGGTTTCGGTTTAGCGTGCGATTAATTTGTTTTAAAGAAAGCATTTTTGCTGACTCGTTACGGTAAGTATAGCATAATACAAATAAACAATATTTGTTTAATTTGTATGAAATCAGGGTTGTCAAATTTGGCGAATCTGCTAACTTTTCCGCGGGTATTAGTTTTATTTGAAATTAGAACACGCGTGAAGTTCTGTATGTCATTGGATTGTAATCAATTCCTCGCTGTATATATAAACATTTTATTGGAATCTGTTAAGAAATATTATTGTAACTAGGGTTGCCAGGTCCTTGATTTGCTTGACCCAAACATATGACCAAAAAAAACTCAAAAAAATCAGTTTATTATAACGTTTTATTTATATATAATTATTATAATACAAAACATCAAACAACGAAATTATAAGAAAAAATCACATGCGCACAGGTAATTCTTACACTTATACCATATTTACTTAAACAACATCACTTTAATGTAATCACAGCAAAAATTAACAAAATAGAAATCACTAATTACTATAACTTTACTATAATAAATACAAATTTTCAGCATACTGCTTACTAAGCAATATGCTTAAAAACTTGTATTTATTATTGGAAATTGCAGCCTTCAGCAGTTTTTAATTTTCTTTAGTTCTAATATATTTTTAAAAACTCCCGGCATGTCACGTTTAATTAGTTGTAACACATAACTCGACTTTCACTAAATTAACACTCATTTTATTTCTGTTCTCCCTCCATGTTTGTTTCGTCAAAGAAAAAATCCTTTCAACATTGGTAGGTATAGTAGATAATATTGGCCGAATCAATTTGTATATGTTGCACAGATTAACTTTATTCAAAACATGAACCCACTTTTGATAAACAGTCAAGTTTTCAGGTATCACCTGTATTACTGAATTTAACAGATTCATTTCATCATATATTCCATCCATATTGATTTTTGATTCAAATCCACAACGCTACAATTTTGCACAATTCATCATATCTGATTTTTGGGTTCAGATTAAAACAATGAAATTTCCTCAGTTGGTTGTTTTCAAAATCATACCAGTCATTTAAGTAATTCCAACTGAATTTCTCCTTAGTATAACAGATGGCAACTTCTAGTAGCAGTACAGAACTACAAAAAATTATCATTCGCATATTGCGCATTATTTTGTAAAAAAAATGATAATAATAAAAATGAATTAACCTGAACATCTTGTCAACCCGAACCGAACACCGAGCATGAGGTTCCTAAACTGAACTGTCCGGGTCAAAACCGAACACCTGGCAACCCAAATTGTAACAGTTGAAAGGTTATTTTTCTTGTATTTTCAATATCTTATATTAACTATTTATAGTATACAAACCGGTGATGGTAAGGTTACACTGGTATAATACAACTTTGTGTTTCTTATGACATCACTTCCAATTTTGTATTTATGGTACATGTGTGCTTCTCGTAAAACAAAAATATAGATTCATTCCAAGGAGTGATGTGTCCTTCTCTTGCTCATTATCATTATTTGCTTCTACCTGTAGATGGATGTGATAAGATATTTATACCTTCACTTTAAATTGGAATAATTATTTTAATTTTAAAATGAAATAAAGTGATAAAGCTAGACAATTAAAATGTATTCTTACTCATTTCTAGTTCTGGTTATACAAGAAAAATGACTGCAAACCCAAACATTGCTTCGGAAGAAATATTAGAACTAAAAAATGCACAATTAGCAAATCACCCATATTATTTACTTTCTAATTTCACTATTCAGAAGCAGATAGGTAAAGGACAATTTAGTACAGTTTATCGAGCTGTTTGTAATGTCGATGGTAACTGTGTTGCCCTGAAAAAAATTAGTATGTTACATTTGGATGCTATCTCCGGCCAAGATTACTTGAAAGAAGCATATCTGCTACAGGTAAGATTTCATATCAATTTAATAATGCTATTACTTTGAAAGTAATTTGTATAACCTTCTGGAGCTGTTTTTTTTAGAAACTGAGCCATCCTAATGTGATCAAGTGTTTAGCTTCATTTATGGAAGATTCTCAAATCTATATTGTTCTTGAGTTAGCTGATTCTGGGGATATTGCACAAATGATTAAAGAGTTCTCTGCAGCAGGATATTTAATACCAGAAGGAACAATTTGGTGGTATTTTGTGCAAATTGCTGGTGCAATAGAGTATATGCATTCCCAAAAAATAATGCATCGAGGTGAGTTATTTGAAATCAAAATATTATATTGGATCTCGAAGGAAGTAAGTTTTCAAAGAGAAATATGATCATTGCTTTTTCTTTAACATTCTAAGCAAGCTAATTGCATTTACAACCAATTTTTGTCATGTTTTGTGGATGTTAATGTGGTAGAGTATCTTGGTATCAATCAGGAAAAAATAATGCAATCAAAATGTATATAGCAAACCTAGAAATGATTTTTATAGATGCCCAACAGCAGTCTTTCTACATAAGGATAATGAACCCTAAAATCACATCAGGATTAAAGGAATGAGAAAATTTTTGAAGAAAATGTTCTTATCTTGTTATCTTGGGCCCAACGATTACAGGAATATATTAAGAGATGTTATAAAATTACAACTTGAAATAGTGCTTCCAAGTTTATAATGGGTTTTGAGAAAGGTGTGGTGATTGGTATAATAAAATGACCTGTTGTATAGGCAAGAACATAGTCTATTGATCCTTTATCGAATGTGCTTGCTTCTACTTTATTCAATTGCATGAAAAAATATAGAGCAGCGGAATTTTTTAGTTAAATTATTTTTGGAAATGTAGAATCTAAGGGAATGAAGGAATACTCTTGGTCTAAGCTAGGGGTTCCCAAACTTGATGAAGCCACGGAACCCTTATATTAAAATATATTTCTTGCAGAACCCTAATTAATAGGTGATAAGCCAAATTGCTTCAGAGGAACACAGGGACACCATGGTCTAGGCAATATCTCAAACCATGGTTCATGGAATATGAACTATTTATGCAAAATGATATATATATATATATAAAACTTAAATTTCTGAAATTTTAAAAGCATGAATGTTGACCAGAAAAATTTAGGTGGTTATATTTTGTGGTTTGCAATCCCATTTACAGTTGTTTTTAATTTTGGAGTGAATTTATACAATATAAAAACCAGTGTTTCTCCAAATTTCTTTATTATCTTCCCATGTTTGTTGTGTATTATTGTAGAAATTTGGGTTAATTATAAACTGAAGTTAAATGTTGCTCCAAACTTTCTTTTAAATCAGGATTGTTTTGATAACTGTTAAAAATTTTATTGACATCTCTTATTAGTTTTTTCTTAAATGTGTTAATTGAAAATATTTTTATGCAAGATATCAAGCCAGCAAATGTATTCATAACTGCAAATAGAGTGGTAAAATTAGGAGATCTTGGACTTGGAAGGATTTTCAGCCCTGAGTCATTTACAGCTCATTCATTACTTGGAACTCCATATTACATGAGTCCTGAAAGAGTTAGAGAATCTGGCTATGACTATAAGAGTGACATATGGTCTCTAGGTTGCCTTTTATATGAAGTAAGTACCATGAACTGTTGCCAGACTGGTTACAGTATTGATTCTATGACTTCTTTAAGTTTAATTATGTTTTTTGATTTTTAGATGGCTGCTCTACAGTCTCCATTTTATTGTCGTCAAACAAATTTGTACTTCTTATACAAAAGAATTGAAAATGCTGATTATCCTCCTATTCCATCTGATTTATATTCTAATGAGGTGAGCAAAATTTCATTATGTGGACAACATAAACATTTCTTCTCTTGAAGGAATCCTTTGATGAGATTTAACTTTTTTATTTTTCAAAAAGCAAAATAAAGTGAAGCTGTACTTAACACTAAGAGTTCAAAAGGTCAATAACTATAATGGAATGGGTTACCATGTATTTGGGTGTACAAGTTGACATAGTAAATACTTTTTATGATAAATTTTTGTCCTTGTGTAAGCCATTTTCATTTTAATGGTATATTTTAAAGGTTACTTTAAAGATATTTTTAGTTTTAATATTATTAGTAATTATTCTTCTCTTCTAATTATAGCTTCGTTGTCTAGTAAATTCTTGCCTGGAAAAAGAAATGGATAGGAGGCCTGATAGCAGATGTGTTCATAGAATTGCTCAAGAAATGGATCATAAATTTGAAAATTCCTCAACTTCCGAGTCATAATATTCAATTACTAATGATTCTTGCTTAAATTTGAGTTATGGTGAAACAGCATCCACGTAAATAAGATTCTGGAAGGTTATTCTTTAAAAGGTAGACTCTGCCTTAATCTTTTGTGATATAAATGTTAACATTTTCTGTATTAAGTAAAAGTAATAAATTTACAAGATGCATTTTCAGTTATTGTAAAGTCTTTTGATGTAATTGAATAAATATTGTTTTTTCAAGATGAACAAGGAGTTTTCGTGTGGTCTGGTTTGGTAGGTAAAATTTCATCTTGGAAGCTAAAGCTAGGCAGGTCTACAAATACAATGTAATTGGTCCTTGGTTATTTACCAAATAATAAGCTCCTCTGTAGATATTGAGGAACTATGTAAAGATTGCAGGATCGTTACCAGTGATAATCGAGTGTGGTAAAATGAGTGCTGCAATTGATAAAAAATACTTTTCTTGCAACAGGTAAACTCTTATGCCCATTACATAATTTTCAGATACAAGAAACTTTTGGATAAAGGAAACCGAAAAAAATTATTCGGTATTAGCCAGATCACATGAGAATGTCTCTTAAATATGCGTGGTTTTTAATGTTTTATTTTATTTGTAAATTAAGTAATGATAGTGCATTCTAAAGTACCAAAATTTTGAGTTGGCCATGCTTAAGATATTAAAGAGAGATTTTTTCCATGTGGATGATTACTATTACTATAAGCAGTATAATCGGTGCCTTTTTCTCTCTGAAAGCCATTTCTGAACCTTTATTACAATAAAATACTCGAGAACTTATATCGAAGTTTTTTGCAATGCAGTAACGTTTGTCTCATATTGTACGATCTCACGTATTCCTTCACGGCAAATTACATTCATTTCGTGTTTTTTACACGGTAACCTCTCACGTTTCAGGACATTTTTTTGTTAGAAAAAAGCATTGAGTAATATTATTAACAGGTTGGTTTTTAATCACTTGAGCATTATCTTGTAAATCGGCCTTCGTTTACTGCACACTTTCAATAAATGAGCGTTTTAAAAACAAATTTAATTAAAACAATTTAACAGCTAGTGTTTCCAGTCATTTCCAGTATCCGGGAGTCCGTAATGTAAGCATCCGCGTACGTACTCGTAAACAATACTAGCGCTACGGGTATGGTTAAACCTTCGTTTTCATCCTAAGGTAGCGTATAATTTTCCAATTTCAATTAAATATACCCAAGATTACATTGGAAGTTGCCCGGTTATCGAATTTATGTATAGTGATGTATAGCGCGACTTTTTCTCACAAAACTTTGCAACGACAATGTTGCCAGTTTTCAAAATATGCGGGATGTTTTTGGCATTGGCAACATAGATTAAGTAAGACGAGCCCTGTGCATCTTACTCTTGTGGGAAATAGGTTCAAGTTACGACTACATTTGTTCATAGATGGCACCACCGTCGCACCAAGCGCGCGCGTTTAAAATATCAGGTTATTTATTCCTCATAAAATGCTTAATATATATGATCGAAAAATTTTAAATAGAAATATAAAATTGAAAAAACAACAAAATTATTGTACGTTATTGATATTGCTTTATTTAAGCTTCGTTAGATGTACACATAACAAGTAAATGCCGTATTTTAAGTGAGAAACAATTCTGTAGCATTTCAGCTGAGATTGCAAAAAGGTTTTTGCAAACATCACAAATTATTTGCGATATACACTCAGAAAGATGGCACAGTTACATTACAAAGTAGTACCAGATAAAACAAACAGTTGCCAAATCTCAATTCAAACATTAGCAATTCAACAGAGATCACACATGGAAAAGTACAAAATATGTGGAAATGTATCCTCAACTGGTATTACACAAACAGAAAAAAGTGAGACTAAGTATAAGAAAATCTTAACATACACGAAGTAGTATAGACAATACTGTAAACCATGAAAATATGCAATTGAACATAGACAAAAAATGTAATATGAACATAATGAACAATGAATTAACAAAAAAGATGTATGCAGGTACATACTAAATAATAAAAGGTTGCAAATTATCTGCATTGCGCTAGTTCATGCCACAAAATGCATATAAAATCATACTTTCTCTCAAAGCTAATGAGAGCATTGATATTAGATAATTTGAAATCACAGGAAGGTAAAAGTATGTACATACTGCAACATCTCAAATGTGTTAATTCATGCAAGCATATAAACAGTGACACCCTTCACATGACATATATACAAGTTCATAATATCATATCAAGGTAACCAAATAAACAGTATAAAAATGAACATATATACACTAAGCAGTGCATACAACACACAGAAACCATCCAAATATGTACTCTAACATTAAGAGGCATGATGTAATACCTGTTCCCAAACCTAATGAGGGCAATGATATTAGGCAGATAATTTTAAATCATAAGAAGTGAAAATGTGTACATACTGCAACATAAAAGGTCGCACAATATCTGAATTATGTTAATTTCCCCAACAAAAAGCATATAGAAATTAAAAGATTGAATAATGAATATGTACATATATATATATTTACAAAATTTAAAGCCTATACCCTACAATAACATATATTAACAAAGAAATGTAAAACCTATACCCTAAAATAAAACATTGACAAAGAAATGTAAAACCTATACCCTAAAATAAAACAGTGACAAAGAAATGTGAAACCTATACACTAAAATAAAATATATTTACTAAGACGTGAAAATAAAAAAATTACAAAATTTTAAACCATCTTGTGGACCACCGCTCGCACACCCCCACGCTCATACATGTCACGAACCTGCCAGTTTTGGCAAAATGAAAGCCATTCCAAGCACCTGCACATAAAGACATTAATCGGTATGAATAATCATAGATTACCAGAAAGATAAAAAAACCTGCAAGGTTCACAAAATTTCTTAAAGAATTGGAAAACCGTCTCATTTAAGAAGCATTGGAAATTGTACCATCGAACAAATAGTGCCATTATACCCCCACATTAAGTTAGTTATTCTTAACATAATTGCAAAGGTGCACTTGGTTTTATATAAAAGGTAATCACGAACATTTTATTAATTTCTTTATAAAAGGTCAAGGAATAATAATACAAAAATATTTCACACTGGAAATTATAAATGCAAATTAATCACATTACGACAATTAGCAGGAATAAATGCATTTTAGGAATTGCTGTCATATTTGGAGTTAAATTAATGCTTTGAAACATACCACATTTGTTTGTACATGAAATTTTCAGTTTCCTTTTATCTCATATAAGAATGTTGCAAATGTCAATATACACATTACCTGCCCTTTGTATTCTATCATATGCTGTAAAAGTTTCTATTAAATTAAAGATAGTTTCTCACAGTTTGAGAGGTTAATAGTAAGTGCAAAAAGACTAGAAGAATCGACATAGTTTTTTAAAAACAAATACGGAAAGAATGATTTAATTCCTACGTCCTAAAGAGTATGTAAGGAACGAATCTCCAAAAGCATACAATAATTCACATTGAAGCTGAAATCATGTAATTTATAATTTACAAAACGTAATAATTTAGGCAGCAACTTTTCCACTAGATTTAATTGACGAAACTCATGTATATTTCAAACAAACCACCTATACATATTTAACAAATGGAGAGACCAATGACACATATATGTTCGCCTTACAAATCCCTTCATTTAGTTAAACGTACTTCCTCAAAGCGGAGTGAATAAATAAAATTCTAAATTTCGCTTATAAATGACAATCTTCGCACTGAAAACAACTGTTGTATCTATTTATAAACTACACTTATAACTTGCAGAAACACTTCAGCATTCACAAGAAAAATATTCATTAATATAAATTAACTTACACTTTTTCCGTCCTCGGGAAATTAAAAAATTTTCTTGTCCCATCGCTGCGTCCCTCACACCCACTCACGGAACACACCTTCCTTCTCACTTTAAAATCTTTTGACATTTTATCTTTGTTGCCACTCTCTGACATAATGGCCACGCTCAGACCTGCTTTGTTTTTACGATTATAACCTACAGATACAAAGTCACAAAGTTCTTTCAAGGTTTCTGTTCTGGCCGTGAATACAGAAAAACGATTATAAATTGTAACCAAATTTGATTCAATATCAATTAGCCAGGAATCCCTTGCATGCTGAACACAATTATGTAAGATATACGGGCAGGGCATTTTATTCCAAGTAATTCCCCAACTTCCGCAGACAAGAGTACATAAACATTGCTCTGTCCATTTCCATCAACATAACCAAAATTGGAGTTGCAGTTATCCCCTCCAAATGCGATACACTCTTCTGGCCAATCATATGTTTTTAAAACAAGGTGACTTATAGTCCCCTCTGATTCATTTTAAACATTTCAATTCAACTAGCTTGTGTGAGTCCTTAAACATGACGATCAAAATACTGTACGAGTATTCGAAAAATTTTTCGTGATAAATTATTGCTACCATCAGTGGAGATCCTGATGTACATATTCAAGTTTAATTTTTATTAAAGGTAGAGAATGTGGAGCTAATACCTTGTCAACTATTGCTTATGTCTTAGCTGTGACTGGTGAAATTTTAGTAGCCATCTTTGAATCCGCAAATAATCTTATTTGTGCAAATCACTGATCGATAACTCAAAGTGATGTCAAACTGAATGAAAGCCTAAAGTTACAAGCAGAAACAATTTCAGCCTACTTTCTATTTTTAGTAATAGCATCATTTGTAATTTTTCCTCATGTAGTGCCAGAATTACTGTTTCTCATATGCTTGGCTGAATTTAAATGCTACTCCAAACCTATTTTTCCCTTTTCCACTACATATATTGATTTTACAAGTATTGCTTTTGTCACCATCTTTGTGAATCGGTGTAATGTAAGCAATTTTAAAGAGGTCAGAAAAAATGCCACTGCTAAAAGATTTTTAAATAGTATAAACAGTGGGTAAACCAGTGATTGACTGCACTTTTTAAATAAAAAAGGGAGAGAGTTCATCTGGGCCAGTACACTTTGTAACATTTGTAGACAATAATTTCCATAGTACATCCTCAGTTGAAACTGTCATTTTGCCAAAGGAAAACGTGTAATTTATGTCAAAGGCAGGCTTTGTGTCAGGTATCACAGTACTGTGGACCTTAGAAAAGTTCCTTACAAAGAGGTTTGAAATATTGTGGTCATTATTTGCAACATGTTCTTCATAATAATACATTATGCTTGGTATTCTATCCAATTTTTGATGATTTTTAACGTGTCTCCAGAAATACTTTAAGTTATAGGGAATATTTGTTTCCATGTTATTTATATTGTTTTTGCAACATGAACCAGAATGTTTTTTGCATTCACCTCGGATTTTAGAAAAATTATGATAATCATCATTACTCCCAGTAATTTTGAAAATTTTATGGTAATGTTTCTTGAGTTTGATACATTCCTTTAATTCAACACTAAACCATTTAGGATAAGATGATGTTTTGATTGTTAAGGTAGGAGTACACAGTTCTATAGCTTCATAAAGAATAGAGTAGAAAATTGATAGAGCATTATTGATCTCCAAATTGCACAATATTCCTAGCCAGTTTAAAGTATCTAAGTAGTTAGTCAATGTAGTATAATGACAGTTTCTATAATCATAAATAGTAAATTGATAATTGTTATAATCTAGTTCTTTGGCCAACTTTACACTGTAATGAATATCAAGGTGATGATTAACACATTTTTAAATAGGATATGGATCCTTTTCGGAAGTTACTTGCCCTGAATTAGAAAAAGCTAGATCTAATAGTAAATTGTACAAATAGTACTCATCTGCTTAAGACCCAGTAATGTAAAACTTTCATTTATAATTCTTGCTTGAGTGGTGAAAGACATGCTATCACAGTCAGTGTTCCAACAGGGATCAAGTAAATTGTAGTCCCCAGTACAATAATATCAAAAAATTGTTATTATTCACAATATCTTCAACCACTTCACAATGAGATAAGTACTTATCAATGGCAGAGGCTGGGGGGATATACACTGCCCCAATTAAAACCTTTGCCTCTTGACTACAAATGTTTACAAAAATGTTCTACATTAATAATTTGGCTTATAACCTTTACAGATTGCAATTTTGTTTTAATAGCAATTAAAACCCCACCACTACGAACTTTATTAGAAGTAATTACACTGCGATCATGTCTATAAATGTCTAAATGAGGTAAGTCCAATTCAGAGTTATGTCTTCACTGAGCCTAGTCTCAGTGAGTACGATAACGTCATAGTCAGCGGTAGAAATAGCTAGTTTAAGTTGCTCTAATTTTGTCCTTAATCCCCTTACGTTCTGATAATAGATTGAAAGCGTTGTTAAGGACATAAGTCTTTTGACACTTTTTGCTTTTTTACTATGTTAGGAGTGACAATACTACTTGATATGCTACTCCTTTACATTCAAAGGAGGAATAGTGGCCTTATGTTTTTATATAAATTGTTAAATAACCATATTAAAAGCCCAGAATTACTTAATTTAATAAACCTCAGAGTGCCTTTAATGTATACAAGGTTAGATATGACTTTTCATATACCATATATGGACAAATTATATGTGCATTTTACCTTTGTATACTATGATGAGAGACTACAACCTTATAAGTCATAAAGTTGATATATTCAATGAATCACTGCAATCATTTAAAACTAAGCTGCAATGCCTAACTTAAATGTGGTAGAAATTTATGCCAACTTATGTCTATTTTAATTCAGGTAAAGTTTTATTAAGTACCATGAATCTGATATAATTTTACTTTATGCCTTAGAATATTTATTTATTTATCATTTTTAAAGTTTACCCAACAAAATAATTACAGGATAAACTGGTTTACATTTTAATAAATACACTTGATTCTAATTATCTTGATATGAAGATGGCAAATTATATATGTAACGAAAAAGCAATACAAAAGCATATACATTCACAAGCATAAAATATTCATTATTCAATACAATGATATATATATATTACCATACACGACCTATGAACTATTTATAAATAAGGCAAGTAACAATGGTAGTTATACAATTGTAGTTATGTATTACCAATAACAACGAATGAAATATATTTATAAAAGAAGTGAGGCAGATAACAATCATATATTCCTTCATTTTCAAGATATGTACATAATTTCAAACAATGGTGAAATTATAAATTCATACATATCTTTTATTGAGTACCCCAATAAAGCCGATAATTATGTTATATACTCAGACTTTCTGATAAAAATGTCTAGATTAGAGAAGTACTTATTATAACTAGCACATATCCTCGTTAATGTTGAGTTCATACAAAGGTTTGTACGATATTGTTATATTGTCAGATGGATTTTGAGTATAATTTTTATAGGATTTGTGATTTTTATGTGCGATAGTATAATTTTTCTTACTCTTGTGCTTTAATGGTTTATATTGTATTAGAACGCACGTTTAAATATTTTGGCTTATTTTTAATACATTGCTGATTGTATTTTTAGGAAAAGGCCTTGTCCCGTAAATAGAGTATTATTATTATCAGTGTAAAATTCATAATAGAGAGGAGTTTACCTTTATAAAATATACGATAATATTACAATAATAAAATTTTATAAATTTCTATAAATTGATGCAAAGGATGATTCGAATATACTTATGTGACAGGCATTAGCTGTAATAATGGGAGATACAAATGGAGAAAGACGGTCGGACAATTGTAAAATTAGATAAAGGATTTGTTGGAAATTGACGCACGAATGCTTTTTTTGAAAATATATTACGTGAGTTTTTGGATTTCAAATAGGAAATGAGGTGGAAGTTTACCGTGAAGAAGGAATCACCCGAGTTTTTTATGGTTCTTAAGTTCTTATGAAGGCTAATTCACTTACTAAATAGAGTATCTTAGTTAGGACAATTACAAGTGTATTTTTCTACCTGTTCCGGACATCTGTGTTTGTAAATCAGTAGGTTCCTACGGTAGGTACATACCTACATTTCAAATTTATACGAATATTTTATCGGTATCAATTGAATATACCACAGGTTTCCAAAGTACATGGATAAGATAAAAACCTGAAAGTATTTTCCGGAGTATAATTGCTATTCTTATAATTACACTCGTGAATAGTTTTTAATAACTAATAATTGTTTCCGCATAATTTGTAAATGCCGCCGAAACTACCCATGTAATTGTTTATGAAGACGTCCTACAGAAAAATAAATGTTACAAAAAAACGCATACGTATTTGGACCAAAAATTCGTTATTAATTAATTAATTACATTGTCGGTTATTAAGCAATCTGAAAATATATTTTAATGCCTTATTTTTACCCCTCTCCATGACGAATCCAAATTTAGGTTTGCAAAGCAAAAGTTTAATGCCAATAAATTTGATTTACTGCAAGTAATTTATAACATTTAAGCAAATTTTATCGATGCTACAATAAGTTATAATTGTGTTCCTACTAAAATGAGAAATCAAGATATAAAAAGGAATTGTTTATTTTTTGTGGTTTTTTTGTCGAAATTGTAAATATCCAGGTTTATAAGGGGAAATGTTGGTTAGCCTGCGCGCCTGCGCGTTACTTCTGGTTACTTCGTAGAAATCTTAAAATGGCTGACGGGGTTGTCTGTTATGTGCGTAATACAGTTCGAAATTTATTTTGTTTCCATCAGACCTTTTTAGAAGGAAAAAACTAGACCTTTTTATTGTATTCGAAATTTAATGTTGATAGTTATGATCGTGATATATGTTTGGCCGTGTGTTCTTCGAAAACTGGTCCACGTGATAATCATTTTGACAGCAGAGTTTTAATACTTTTGGTTATTTTATGTGTTTACACCAGAACTTTTTACAAGTAAAAAACTAATCCTTTTTATTGTATTCGAAATTTAATGTCGATAGTTTTGATCTTGACAAAATTTTGGCCGTTTATTCTTCGAAAACAGTGGTGCATGTGACGCATTTTGACATCAGTTTTTAATTATGTACTTTTAGTTTGATTTGTGTACGTTTTAAGACACTTTAAGCGAAGTGAAGTATTATCTAAAGTTTTTTATAGTTTCAATGTGTGTAATCTTCACATTGCTTACTGGACATTAATTAACTTCTCTTAATAGTACTATTTCTTATTTTATAATACAATGATATGTGAATTTGTATATGTAATTATTCAGTATGCCCTGCTTTGCCACTTAATTGTAATTTATGGTGATGTTTTGATGTATTATTGTTTTTCGTTAGTCCACTCGTGCTGTTATATTGTTTTACTTTGTATTTTCTTTTGTGATTGAGTTTGTCTTATTGATTTGCCATGTAACTTTGATCTTCTGGAAAATAAATGTACTGTTATTATTGTGTGATACAGCTGTCCTGGTCAATCTCCTCGAGGATTTATATCTACAAAGGTAAGGAAATCTTAAATAACTTCTCTGTTCATCTTTGATTTATAGTTGAAATATCTTTACCGTATATATATGTATATAGGAAATGTTATATTTATCATATTTATGTATAATGGAGTAATTATTTTTATAAATTAGTCCTTATGTATAACATTTTGTTACTGCATAACATGTTTAATGAGTGATTTTATCGTTGTAAAGTATCATTTTCTGTGAAGAGTTGGTAAAATTTTTGCAAGGACGGATTTGTTTATGGGCAAATATAGCCAAGATATGGCGTTACACTCTTAACGTAGGATTAATTAAGGGTTTGTTATCAATATATATTGTGTTTTGAACGTAAAAATTATAGTTTACCTCATAAAATGAGAATCTGTGTTTTTAAAAACGTATGAATAATACATTATTAGCCGGTTTCCATTACTTTATAAACTTCAAATCAGAAGTTATTGTTAAGGTTTTGTAGAATTTTTATCCTTTGGGTGCGAGATTTCTGAGTTGGTTCTGTCGTTGTTTCAGATGCGAGCCTCCGAAGAATGAAGTCTGAGAACGCAGCCAGCATGGTAGATCTTCCACAGGCCAGCTCTGCTTTGCGATGTCAAGAAAGAAGATGGGTGAGTGTGATTGATTTTGCATTTCAAATTAGAACTAATGAGCTTCCCGCTTTAAATATATATTTCATGTCCTGGCATGTGCAGAAACTACATTAGTCTTACGTATTTTTACACATAGGGGTATTTTCTCTCTACGGCAGTTTTAATATATCTGGAAGCTGCGGAAGTGCTCTTCTCGTACCAGCATCTGTTATGCTTTTCTCAGTTATTAAAAAACAAAGCTCTACGATATTGACATTCTTTATTAATTTTTCCTAAATGTGAATCATCTCGTCGAGTAGCTAATCCGTTTCCTATTGCTGAGTTTAAATTTGTGTCGTTTCTTCGTCTTCCGCCGTTGGCTGCATCGATTCTGTTTTGGCTTCTTCTTATATTACTCCCTTCTTCAGTTTGTTCGTTTCTTCTTTGTTACCTGATTTCGTTTATGGTCTCTCTCGCTGTTTGCCTTTGCTCATCTGTCCGTATTTTATCTTCTCACTCTTTCTCTTCTACGTCGTTCTTCTTTATCTTCTTCTGTCTCTATAATATTTATTTATTTATTCATTTAGTCACATGGTGGCTGGATCTGCCAGGTGGCGACAAGTAACATAAAATGACACAATAAAGTACGTTTGAATCAGATTTACATTAAAATTTTCGAAAGAATCAATTTAGATTCACGTCATTGGTACATAAGTAAAAATTACACAGATTCAAAGGCCTCGTTATCTTCTTCTTTCTTCCATTTGATGAATTAATGGGCTATTATTGCCTTAAACTTTAATTAAAAGTTATATTTGTAGTAATTAAAATGCTGATAGTAACAACAACCTGGGAAATTGCAATTGATAGTGCTTTACCGTCAGAGGTAATAATGAGTAAAAGCGTTGTTATGTAAACTAAACAAACAAAATTATAAGTTCTATTTGATGAATTAACGGAGTACTAGCTGTACCCACACAGTGTTTTCACTGTTTTTTCAATTAATTTATAAAAAATTAAGAATTGTGTAGAATAAGTTGATCTCAATATTTCACGTTTAACTCAATAATTCGCATTTAACTCTGATAATGCATTTCCCCAGTATAGGTAAGGTTAGCGGGTAGAAATCTCGCTGAGGGCGAGGCTGTGTGTGCATATTGACAATTAATTATGCAAAGTCAGTAAGAAATCTGTATTTTAAAAGTCAAATTAGAGAGGAAATTAATGCTAGACAGTAATTGATTGCAAACTTTTATGTTTTTAATTTTCTTTGTTTCTTTTTATTGAAGTATACGTCCTTTTTTTCATATATCAATCAATGCAACCGTTTATTTAGATTAACAATGAAGAGAAGATAAGTTTCGGCGAGTTCTAGGTTATCAATCTAAAAGAAATGTTTTCATGCTGCTCCTGAATAAACGTAGCCCGTCGCCTAACATTCTTTGTCATTTAGATTATCTACGAAGGTGACATAACCATATAACTTTCAATTTGTTAAAAAATAATGTACGTCCCTATTCTCATCTGATTTTAAATTTACGCATGAGACAATTTGCCTTAATAAGCATTATAGATGTTTAATAGTTTTACTTACTGAAAAAGTAAGATTCCAGCATCCGAATGATTTTAAATAAGATCAATTGCTTTGATTAAATTGCTAGAAATGCTTCCCATACACAGTTATTAACTGGATAATTATCCGTAAATATTTGTGTTGCTATCTATAAAGTTTGAGATTGCTACAGCATTAATTTCGATGCTTAAAGTGTGAAGCGAATAACACTATTCTTTCACTTATTTGAAGGTTTAATTGGCACTAATTGAATTGGAGGCAATGCCAGGAATCTTTCTCTCTCGGTCACAGTGCAATCATCATTCATTTGTCTGCTTCATTCAAAACTGGCATCGGAACTTTTTAATTTTTTTGTACCATTTGGCGACAAATGAGGGTTGATCAAAACAACGATTATCAATGGTGATGTTTATAGAGGTCCAACTGTATTTCAAATGTTTATATAAACTCAGATAGCGCTTGCAATTGGGAGCTTTTAGAATAACAAAAGATTGTTTCATTTTTAACTCTTTTTAAGTACTAAGTTAAGATTCCATTATAAGCACCTGTTGGCATAGGTTTGTAAAAGTTTGAAAGGATTGAAAATATACGTTGGATTCGTTATAACTATTTTAATTTTTATTATTCCAGAGCTTGCGATTATATACTTGATACGTTTTCGTGTATGGTATATTCCAAAACGTGGTATTGTACACAGTCCGACATCGCATTCTTTACATACGTACAGTGAAGCCTCGATATATTGGACTAAAAGGAGGGGAAGGCCTGTCTGTTATATCCGAAACATCCGAAGGAAACGTATGTGTTGCCTTAAATTGTTAAAATGCGCATGTTATGAAAGACAGTGTTTTACTCTGCTATATATTTATACAAATTGTTAAGAGCGCATGAAATAATAGCACAGAGTTTTCTAATTAATTTAGGAAAATAGGAATCGTATTAATTTTTATATTTTACTAGTAAAAGGTGCTTGCAGTGTGCTAGCAGGAGCATACTTTTATAAGAACATAATTAAGAATGAAATAAATTATAGTGACCATAAGAAAAATTGATTTTCCCTTGCGTTCTTATTTGAAACGGAATTATTCTTAGGAATGGAACTTGGGATACTTTTTCGAGATTTTAGATTTTTCCGGACCCTGGTGGAAATTGGCAGAAAGTAACAATGAATACAAAGAATGTTTTAAGACAAACAAACCCCACAAGTAATGCAAGTCAGTCAATTTCAACCAGTCACAAAGGTCAAATGGAGGAACAATTAATTTTTGCGGATTTGCTACACCAATAAATTATACATTGTATCTACCATATATACTCGTGTATAACGCGCTGTTTGAAGACCAAATTTTCAGGTCATAAAGTAGGGTGCACGTTATACACAGGTAACACTTCTCTGCACTTAAAATGGGAACCTACCTCGCACCAGATTCATGCTTTTTGGGTTAATTAATGGGAAAAGCACAATAATTATTGATACTCCAGGTTATACATACATAATTATATGTATATAACACCTAATTACTTCTATACATTTATAATTCCATCCTCTCTAATTATTCCGCATTTCACTAGCTCATCAGCTGATTGCTGTAATTTTTGCAAAATCACAAGATAGTCTTCCCGCAAAACACACATCAAAAACAAAAAAAACATAGAATAAGCAAATTGAAATAATTTTATTTAGTAAATGATTCTAGTGTCTACGATTGACAACGTAAGTAATTTAAAACCCATAGAATCTCGTGTGTGAACTTAATCATACCTGTCGCGTTTCCTGTTTCCAGATTTGTTTGTTAAATTTTTACGTTATTCCTTCTCTTAAACAGTTTTAGAATGAGATAGGAAAGAGAGAACCAACGTCCACTTTAAATCAAAACTAATTTATAGATCCCTTTTTGTCTGATTTAAAAGGATTGGCAACAGTGGCGCTGCAGTTTTCTACACGGCATCACTTTGCACAACTTACCATGTGAGGTTGCTGCCATCTCAACTCAGTCGCTTTAATTATTGACGATGTCTCTCTTAGACATAATATGGAGCTTATTGAACGTAATACACTTATGGACAAGTCCAAACGTTTTAAAATTCATATACCTCCCAAAAATCAAGGATGTGTGTCATACACGTGGTATCAGAAAAAGTCGGGATTTTTTGGAATAAAGTACGAGTGCGCATTATACACGGCAGTTATACACTGGGACGCATCATACAGGAGTATATACAGTAATTATATACATTATAATATGTATATATATATCCATATATTGCGATGTATAAGTCGACCTTGAATTTTCAACTTGAAAATACTAGATTAGGTATATGTTCGCAGTATAAGTCGACCCCCTTTGTTTCACTTAAAAATACTTCTCATGAAATCGTTGCCAGGCAAAATCAAGGTCATGTACGATCCAAGTTTTAACAAGATACAGAAATAAACATAGTAATAAAAAAATATAGGAATATTTTTTCGAGTCTGTGCTATTCTTCTTGAGCCTTCCATTTGACAGGTGTTTTAATTTCAACCAATAAGAAACTGCTATTCTCAGAGAGCTTGACCAACTAAATAATGGTTCCTATGATTTGATTGATGTCGGCTGTTAATGATGCTATCAAAATTAACTGCACCTAGTTCTGATAATTACATTATTCCCCTTTTCAAAAAAGGAAATGTTTTTTCCGCATATTTTTTGATTATTTTTTTTTGTCTTCTTTCATGTACTTTTTTGTACTTGATTTATTTGCATATTCCACATATAATTATAACTTGCAATTAGTATGGTTAATTCCGATCGAAGTGTACCTCTTCTATCTCACTTACTTCTACAGCATTACAATACTTTGGATGATACAATTAAAAAAACAAGGTAATTGTCCGTAATAAACATTTCATAAATGTCGTATTAAAGAATTGATATTTTAATAAACAATCAAGTAATGATTATAACATTCTAAATTTTATTATTTATTTATAATTATAATATCATAATTATATGTGGAAGGTGCAAATAAATTAAGTACAAAAAGGTACGTGAAAAAGACAAAAAAAACAATCACAAAAAATTGAGGAAAAAAACAAAAATACAAAAAAGACATAATAATAATACAATTTTACTAGTTAAAATATATGTACAGACCACTTCTGAAAGAAAAAAATGCTGGCTGCTGGGAGCGAACCCCAGCCCATCCGATACTAGACATTCATTCTACCCATTCAGCTATCGCTGCTTCTGTTTGTAACCTTAAGGTTAATGGTATATGTTGCATCCGTGCTTACACCTGAATTTAAATTGTTAAGATCTTTTAAACAAGGGCCCATTGGCAAAAACGCAGAGAGATATAGGTGATGTTTTAGTTCTAGTTTCACCTCCTAAAAGGGTATTACGAATTTCAATATTAATGTTATGGCCTCCCCTTGTTGGTAAATATCGATGTTATTCATCTGTAATTTAAGGTTCACAATTTTATATTTGTCGTATAAGTCGACTTTAAGTTTTAGGAAAATTTTTTTAAGCTTCAAAGGTCGACTTATACGCCGTGATATACGTTAGTTATAATGTTGCGATGTATTCATTAGGCCTTCCAAATAACGCACATGTGATAGGTCCGCATGAGACACAATGTAGTAGTGGCGTCATTTAACTGTTTTGCATCGCCGGACATTCTGTCCATTATATCCTAAGTACGTTCCATCAAGGTCCAGTATGCAGAGGGTTCAATGTACTGTGGATTTCTTCCTTTTCATTGGCTTCGTGGTACTTTTGTTTCGGATGATACACTTCCTCATGGCTAATCTCATCACAATTTACCGAAAGAAGTGAATAATATCAGTCAGTCTCTCTTTTACAGTAAGCACCGCCTCGAAATATTCCAATTCATTTGCATCAGAATCAAACCATTATCAGTTTTGTCTTTTCATTGGGAATCAGTGGTCTAATGAAGTTTATTCTAATGAGTACTTGAAGTTGTTTTATTTATTTAACTAGTTTATAATTTTTACTTTGCAAAAGCCATAAATAATGACTTGAAACGCTTACAGAATGCAAGTACCTTCTACTTGTATATTGAACAAATAAGTAACATATCATTCTTGTCATTAAAGACAATTATTAGTAATGTATGTGTATCTGTAAATGTAATTACATGCAAGGTTATTTGTCAGGTGCGTTTCGCTTCCAGCATAAGCGCCTATTAGTATTAGTCTCCATCTGGTCTGTCCGCATGTTCGTTATCTGCTTCTACCAAGCAGATTTTCATGAAATTTGATATTAAGGACTTACGGTCAAAGATAATAAGAAAATCACATAAATGAGTCACGTAAGCCAATCAGGGGTACCACTTTACTGGTGATAAAATATGAACTTTCCCTCATATCTCGTAAAGTATCGGTCATATCAAAATATTTATCAAGTAAAACTTGTGCAACTAATAAAGCAGGGTATTTCTTTTCCTCTACATTTTTATCGTAGGAGTCGCCGTTTGCGAGAAAATCGAACAAGAGTCGTAATTTGAGTTGAACTTTGAAATTTTCTAGCATGGTTACTTCTTCATTGTTGCTAACGTAAACAATCTCACGGAAATATGTTTAATTTCCTTACATATGCATGTAATATTTTTAAATGGGAAGAAAATGGATTATTTATGATGAAGAAAAGAACTTTATAATGTTATTTCCCTTCCAAACACGTAAATAATTTCTTTCAAATACTCCAATGCACAAAACGCACCCATTTGTGTTACGTTGTACACTTTCCTAACTTGTTTATATCTTAAAATCTCATTATAAATATTAGTGTTATTTTAAACTCTTGTACTAATTTTTAAACGAAGTAATCAACTGATATTTTATAATTATACAGTTTGCGTAAGCACAACATTAAATTACCATAACTTTAATGTATGTTAACAACAAATTGTTGACAGCATATTTGTAGTGATTCTGAGATAAATACAGAGTTCATAAAATTATTTCTAACGAAGAATGTAAATTAAACTACAAAATATCCTTCTAATATTTAGTCACATTAAACGTTTATTAGGAAAATTACACTGTAATCGTTTTTGTGCATCAAATCTTGGAGTAATTATTGGAATTTATTTTACAATGCTACACAAACATCTTTATATAGTTCTCTGGTGAATAAATTAAATTAAAATGGTATTGCAAAGTTCTTTGCTTATAAATAACTAGCAAATTTACCCAGCGTTGCTCAGGTTATGTTTTAAATCATCGTGACTTCAAATTATGGCAATAATTATGAACAAAAAATTATATCTATGCTTGAATTAAGTTTTATTTGGGAAATTTTTTCATATTTTAATTGATATAAATGAAAGAGTTGGAAAATATTTTGAGGATACGTAATTAAAATTGACAATCAACGCAGTCGATTCATTTTGTGAGGTGATGCTTTTTGCCAGGTGGAGTTCGTTCTCTAAGCTTCCGGTAGAGAACGTGCATGTAGAGTACAGGTAGTTCCGCCCAATGTAGCAATTGAAAATTACTAGAAGTTACCTTACACCTCAGTGATCGGAGGTAATATGTAGAGTGGAGGGGAACGAATTCCATTAGAATAGAGGGGCATTGAAGGTGAGCGCGCTTCCTAGAAGGGAAATCCCCTTGCACGCAGAGTAGAGAGGTGACTTCTTAAGTCAGTTACCATACGGTAGCTTTGCTTTACGCATGGACAGTTATATGCGGGATGCTCAGGAGTTCAAAATAAACATTCTTTAAAAATTCAGATAATACCAGGTTCCTAGAAAGGAGCGTCTGTCTCACACAACATTGTACGAGGGTTTCCCAGAAAGTAATGCACCACATGTTTTGAAATTACTCACATTTAACGAATATGTGACAGATTTTGACTTTTATCGATAAGTTTCCTGGACAACGAATGTCATTGTTGAGACTCGAGATTCATATTATTGCCTAGCGAGGGATAAGGGGGGGAACAGCAGAGGGAGGGAGGGGGATAAGGCATTGTCGAGTACAATTTGTAACGTGTTAACAAAGGTATTGCCCACTTATTGTAACAAAGTATTATTCACTTGACATAAATTTATTTTAACAAAACTCTTTGCTTAGAGAATCGTTCTAAGAGTCAGAGCATTGAATTCCTGTGTGATTTTAATTCTCTTTTCTACTGTTTTTGTTTTTCGTTGCATTAATTCTTTTTGTTTGTTCATCTGTTGTTTGTCGTGTTGTATTAACCAAACCACATCCAACACAGTGTAATGTGAGCAAATAAAGTAAGTGGTAAATGTTTTCACTTGTATAAATTGTGTAGTATCGAAAGTAAGATTGCGTAACCCGGCCGCTGTATGGGTTTGTTGTCTAACTAAGTAGGCTGTTATGAAGGGTTGGCGTTGTAATAGTGTCTCATCGCACCGTCAAATGTCATGGATGCCTGTGTTGACCAGCATCATAGCTAATCCTAATATACAATAAACTTTGAAGCTTCTTTGTTTATTGTAAAAATTCTGTCAACATTTCAAATTTGAAATGCAGGCATCTCTAGTGGAATTGTAAAATGTTATATTCCCCTATATTATTATTATTATAGCACTGACTATAATTAACCAATTGACCAAACCTTTTATACATTCATCAAGTTAAGATGTTAATAATAATTGTACCAAATTTTAGTTATTCGTGTCTTATAGTTTATGGCATGCATAATGAGACACGCAAACAAACTTTTGCAAATATATATAGATTGTGGGAAGCTCATTCAGTTCTATTTGGTATAATAATTATAGGATATTTATTTTGTTTCTCAATTTTGTAGTTATTCTTTTGATTCTCAGGTTGGTCTCTATGTAAATATTAACGTTGTCTCTTGTTGGTTGAGTTATATTTTAGATTACTTAACAATTTCATGGCTGTTGTTTAAAATATCTTCATTAAGTTATCGTAACGATAATTTTGGTAAACTCCATATGAGATTTTGACTTATTCTAACATAAGCGTTACTGAAAAGGAATTCTTTAAATTTATTAACATAAATAACTCAATTGTATACAAATATTTAATGAAATACTTTAGTTTTTCGTGCACTCAATACTTTCATAAATTACAATCTGAAAATTCTTCAAATATAAGTTTTTAAATAAATGTTTTGTAATGATAATGTATTGCTACTTACAATTTGCACATTTATAATGTTAAAAAATATAATTATTGATAAATTTTTAATGATTTGATTTGCTGATTTTCCTTTTAAATTTGACAAATTGGCCATGAAAGTGTTAAGCTATCGATAAGGAGCACTGTGATTTGTTAACGATAGTGAGTTGAGTCACGCAATGCAATTACTACTTAAATTTAAAGTAAATTAACCTCAAGTCGTTAAATTTTACGCACTTACTGTACATTACCTGGAAATATAAGACAAACTTTGAGAATATGCTATATTTTTTTCATAAATAGGGTGTTTGCTTTGATTAAATCAGTTATATTTTGCATAATAGCTTTGAATCTGAACTTTACATTAGAACAAATATGTTTTTGATGTTGTAAATATAATCTCACCTTGATTAATCAGTTATATTTTTAAATGCAAGATAATTTTTAAAGACAAAATGTATTTAGTTCAATCTTTGCTGTTATAAAAATTAAATTGCTATCAGAAGTAAATCTTTGTTTATATTATGCTATTAATCTTTTTCAAAAAACAGTAATACGTCTAATTGAGGTAATATAATTTGTGCGTTTATACAATAATTAATTTGGCAAATATAAAGGTTTAATTTTATTAACATTTGAAATAGGTATGACATGAAATTTTAATATTGCATTTTTGAAGTTTATTTCTGACTTGGAATAGTTTATAAAAATGTTATCCTGGCATTTAAGTAATTCCAATTAAGCATTGCTTTGCGAGATTCATTATTTTTTCGTCATTTATGCAAACATTGCTCCCATTTGGAATCAGTTGCGTGCATTCAATTTTACGTATTTCTTGACCAATAAGAGACATTGTTAATTGTAATTAAGGTCATTGATAATGTGAAATGTTTCTTTTTTAAGTGTTTCCAGAACAAGTACTTTGAAAGATTGCTTGCCTCAGATAAAAATAGCTGCGACAGAGTAGTGAAAAAATTAATACATGCATTTCGACTTCAGAGCAGTTGTCGTCAGTGGCATTTCGCCACTGATGACGGCTGTTCTGTAGTCTAAATGCTTGTATTAATTTTTCCACAGCTCAGTCGCAGTTATTTTTATCAGAGGCAAGTAACTTCTTCAAGTGCTTGTTCAATAATTTATTTCAGCTGCAAAATGTGTTTGATGGTTTATTTTTTCATGTTATATATCATCTATTTATGTCAGCTGTTGAACAACAGTTGAAAATATTGTGTTATATGTAATATGTCAGTTGTTGAATAGTTGAAATGCAGATAAATTGTCGTAATGTTGAATAATTTGTTCAATAATCAGCAAAATTTGGCTGAATTGGTGGTCAAAAATGTCATTTTTAGGTTAAAAATGTGCTAAATTTAGCAAAAATATACCTAAAAAAACCCCTTAAGTCCAACGATACCTAAAAGAGGCTCCGAGAAAAAGAAATTATTCCTATCTAAAAGGAGTCAACAGGTTTTGATCATAATAAAATGTCTTTATTGCAATTAAAATGTACAGTGTATACATACAAGTTCAATAAAAATTTTACAATCTGAAATAATACATTTTGTCTACTTATTTTATCCTGCACCTGAAAATAAAAATTATACTCGACTTAAAAGAATTTTTGAATTGAGAAAAAAAATTGATTTGTTTACAATTTGTACTTAGAAAAAACTTTTGAAAAAGTCCCAATTCCAGAAATCTTTCAAGTCTAAGAGTTAAAAACTATTGTCCAATTTGTAAAGTAATTTTGTTTACAATCTGGACAATAATTTTTAACGCTAGACTTGAAAGATTTCTGAAATTAGAACTTGAAAAAAATTAATTTGTTTACATTTTGGACTTAGAATAATATCTGACTTAAAAAATTTCTGGACTTAAAAAGATCTGAATATTAGCACAAATCAAAATTGCCATTTAAAAATATTCATGAACTGCAGAAAATTTTTTAAATATAACAAGCACTAGAATAAAAGTTGGACATTTTTACAAAGTACTTTGGCAAGGATAATATTTCTTTAATCATTTCTATTGGTGA
Organism: Uropetala carovei; assembly: GCA_036926305.1. NCBI lineage: Eukaryota > Metazoa > Arthropoda > Insecta > Odonata > Petaluridae > Uropetala > Uropetala carovei. The sequence continues at coordinate 1,246,822 of JAXCHB010000215.1, forward strand.
GAAAGTAGAGAGGAAAAATAGCATGGCTTAGAAAAAAATATGAAATGAGAGACGATAAATATATACCCAAAAGCGCTGCTAATTCTGGTTTGTTCAGATTTAAAAAAATGGCAATAATTATACAGAATGGAAAAGCAATAGCTTATATACATTTAGACAAAAGAATTTGCAATTGTTCTGAATAATATATAAATAACACAACACTTTGGAAACGTATTTACAAATAAATAACATCTAGCAAATTGGATATTGATGGAATTATTAAAAGAACTTTTTTCTGGATGTTGACTTTAATTAAGAATAAAATAACCTGCACAATTTTTCTTAATTAAGAAATTTAACTCTCCACAAAGTTAAATCTTTTTCTAAATATCGTCTAGAATCAAGAACAATTAAACTACCATTTCCGATGCATGGCTTAATAATTGGAGAATATAAACTTTTCACAATGAAAATACTTTACATAGTCTGGATTTTCAATCAAAACTCTCAAAACTAACTGAAATTTCATTTGCATTTTATCTCTTTATCTGATTTTGATAACTTGAATAATGAACTGAATTTGTATTGCCTCAGAATTTTTTCTGCCTTGAATAAACAACAATAAAAACCCCAAAGAATATTTTCTGAATTAATTCAAGCAGATCCTACATCTCCAAATTTCTTTAAATTATTAAATTAAATCTGGAATTATTTAACCACGACAAACCCTCTTGGTAAAATATTAAATGTAGAACACCAAAAATCCCGATACAAATAATCTTTTTTAATGGCTGCTCCTATTTTAAGATTAAATTTAATTAATTACTTTCCAACATCCAATTTGCGGAACGATATTCACATGACAAGTCTGCAAACATGAGCAAATACAGTGCTGTCTCAGAAGTCAATACGAAAACTTGGCATTTTATAAGTTTTCTAAAGTTTTTAAATTCAACATCTTCGGAAATTCGTAAATAACTTGTTACTACATTTGATTCTTATTAACGGAAGTGAATTTAACAAAAATTTAAAATTTATAGAAGTACGCTAATAAACCTTTACAAACAAAATGGAATATTCTTTATAAAATCAAATTAAAGAAAGTTTTCAGAGTTCAAACTGAAAACCAACACCTTATATTCTTGTAAATTTATAATAAAAAATTAAATGCATTTTATAAAAAAGTTGAGTTATCAGAAAGTTTTTAAGTTCAAACAGAAAATTGATGCCCTACATTCTCAGAAATAAAATACTCTTACGGACGATATCAGATAAAACTTTTTTTTCAGACGTAGCACTATATTTTCCATTTACTTACTTTTAGTGTAAGTTGATTAAACAATATTTTTAAAAGAAATCAAATTCTTGGGGAATCGTTTAATCCTATTGTAAATTTCTGCTCATTCTGAATGACAGGAGAAAAACCTCCTAAAAATTGGAATTCTTATTGTATTGTATTTATTTTCATTGGTTGTGAGCATAAAGCTATAATAATGCCAAATTTGAAGCGTTTAGCTCATCTGAAAGGGACTTATAATTTACAATCTCTCCTACATCCTCCGTAAGATGCAGCTACATATTATACAAGATATTTATCGCCTGACATATTGAACAAACCAGAATATAGCAACATATAGGTATAAAAACCTTCTCTCATCCCATATGTATAGCCTCCAGCTCAGATTCCTCTATACTCTCGCACCCAGGTGTATCAATTGTCGTCTCAGCAAAGCAGTACTCTTCGATTCATGGTTCCTCGACGCCTCAAACCATCGCATTTTCACTCAGCATCAACTGTGAATGCCTACAATGAAGAGGAAAAATGGTTGTGGTGAATTCAATAAAGAAATATTAACTAAAAAATCTAAATATAAAAGATTAATTTGCTTAAACAACATGAAAGAGCACATTCACTTATCAAGGTCTATTTAGAATCTTAAAATTTTAAATTCTTTACGAGTTTATTCAAATTATTATGTGAAAGATTCGTTTGACAATTAGTTTTAAAATTTTAACCTTCCATAAGGTGTAGTGCTTAGCGTGTCAGCTTCCCATTACAAAGCTGCGGGGTGCGATCCCCGCAAATGGAGGTTTTTTTCACAAAAAAATTAATTACTTAATTAATAATAAAAAACTATCATTGGTGTCTGGCAGTAGGCAGCAGTACTGTCGGTACGGTATAGAGATGAAAACAAATGATGTTGGTTGGGTATATATTCAATAGAACAGTAGGCATGATTTGATCGGCTACAGTACTGCGATGTGGAAAGCAAGAGGGAAACTACCACATTACATTTCCCTAATAATGATTATATTATATAATATTCCGGAGGTAAAATAGTCCCCCAATCAGATCTCCGGGCATGGACTGCCTTGAGGAAAGCAACTGTCGAAGGTAACTTATGCAAAGATACTTGGAATTTAAAAACCACGAGGAAGGCAGAAAAGCTAGAGAACCTGAAAAATGAAATAGGATTGACGTCATAGGGCTGAGCGAAGTCAGATGGGAAGGAGAAGGGCAGATCCGCTCGGAAGAATTCACGGTAGTTTACACCGGAGGAAATAGTGAGGCAAGGGGAGTAGCTCTGGTACTTAAAAGATATGATGAATAGCGTGACAAAAATAACAGCAACGAACGATAGGTTGATGGCAATAAAGCTAAAAGTTGTCCCAGTTAACATGTTGATAATCCAGGTATATATGCCAACAACCGCTATTGAAGAAGAATAAATCAGGGAGATGTATGAGCAAAAGAATGACATTTATGAAGTAGAACTGCACAATAATGGGAGATTGGAACAACACAGTTGGAAAAGCCCAGGAGATAAAATGAGATGCCAAATAGATTACATCCTAGTAAAACAAAGATTCAGGAACAGCATAAAAAATACTAAGACATTACCAGGAGCAAACATTGATTCAGATCACATCCTTCTAATACTCGATGTAACCACAAAGCTGAAACAAATAAGGAAAACGAGAAGAGAAAGACAGACTTGGGACCTAAAAAAACAAAGAAAGGCAGAATGCTTTCAGCATGAAGTCGGAAGGTCGCCTTAGAAATTTGGAAAACAAACCAGAGACCGTGAATACAGAATGGGAAGAAATTAAAGCCAGCATCAAAGACACCTTGAATAAAGAGATTGGGAAACAAGAGAAGAAAATCAGAAACCCATGGATCACTAAGGAAATGCTGGAGATAATGGATGAGAGAAAAAAATGGAAAAAAATGTTAACAGTGAAGAAGGTAGAGCCAACTATAGATGCACAAACAATGAGTCGAGAAGGGTAACAGATAAAGCTAGGGAAATTTGAATAAAAGGAAAATGTGAGGAAATACAACTGAGAAGTTAGGACGGTATGATATGATGTATGCTAGGGCACTGGAGTTAGAAGATTAGAAGTCTAATGGGATTTGTGGTAAAGCAATTATGAACGCAGATGGAAAAATAGTCGCAGAACCAAAGGATGTAGCACAGGTATGAGAAGTATACATTAAGGAACTATACAGCAAGCAGGCAGGATCAGCACAAATAGAACGGAAGAAGAGGATAACATTGAAGAAGACAAACTTGGGAACAAGTAATATGGAAAGCGAAGTACAAAAGGCAATTCTGGAACTGGATAAAGGGAAAGCTACAGGCAGCGATGGAATACAGGCAGAGGTACTTAAAGTCATGGGATCGGAAGGACTAAAAGTGATTACGAAACTAATTAACAAGCTTTACAACTCGGGAAAGAGGCCTCAGGATTTCTTAGATGTGACAATGATCCCTCTAAAGAAGAAGCCAAAGGCAATGCAGTGTAAGGACTACAGAACGATATCAATACTGTCACACACTTCGAAGATCATCACGAGGATTCTTAATAAAAGACTAGAGAAAAATGCCGAAGAAATGCTAGGGGAAGATCAATTCGGCTTCAGAAAAGGACGAGGAACCAGAGATGCTATCGGTGTAGTGAGAATCATATCAGAAAGGGCAATAGAATACAGTCAAGATTGCTGTGTATGTTTCCTCGACTGGCAGAAGGCCTTTGATAAGAGTAAATTGGGTACTGCTGATGAGGATATTAAAGGATATAGGTGTAGACTGGAAAGACATGAGACTGATCGGTAATCTATACGTAAATCAACTGGTAAAAGTCAGGTTGGAGAATGCGGATACCAGCGGAGTACATATCGGTAGAGAAGTAAGACAGGGCTGCTGTCTATCGCCGATTCTATTCAATATATATGGAGAGAGGCTAATGCAGGAACCGTTAGAAGGCATGGGAGATTTCTAAATCAGAGGAAGGATTATAAGAACAGTGAAATACGAGGACGATAAAGTACTCCAGAAAATGATAAATAGACTAGTGATAACAGATAGGAAATATGGAAATTAATACAGAGGTTTAACTACTGACAAGTATTAAATATTATCTGTTAATAATTTCAAGTAGTAACAGCAATATTCATTTTAATTTATGCTATAAAATCAACTAAATTGATCAATTAACTTTATAAAAATCATTCCATGTACTCTTAATTGGAAATTATCGACAAATCACAGCATTTATTATAATGTCTATATCTATAATACAACCTAAAACCATTGTCATATTGGATAAAATTACAGTTTGTTTTTACCTTTAAAAACGATCAAAGAACATGAATTCAGAATTGAATTTTAAGCCAAAGAATAGTAAGAAAATATTTCTAATCTTCCTAAAGCTTGCATTGTGACAAGACTGCACTTAAAGAGGTAAAAACTGACATTATCGCTTCTGACTTGATCTCACTTCTTTATTCATTGTCTTTAATACTTTGTAAATAACAGGCTAATAAGATAAAAATCGTTATGTTAATGCTATGAAATATGTTTCACATTTTAAAAAGCATTGGACCTCTTGTCGCACACCAGTTCCACCAAAAATAAAATCCTCTGTCATAGTAATAAATGGCATAACACATGACATACACCCCGCAAACATCAGCCTTCTCTCTCTTACAGTTAAATTTCTGTTTTGATTTGATTGATTGAACATTTATAAAATAAAATGCACTAAAATAGTATTTGAATAAATTTTCTACAATTTTTTGATGCTCAACTGATGATTAGCCAACCATCGATGGAAATAAGCATAATAAAAACCAACTGTCACGATAAACTTCCATTAGCATAGCAACTTTCCAAAAATTTGCATGTACTCCAAGAATTCGACTAACTTTGACTAATAAATCTTTTTCCTTAAAATATTTCCTTGATTGTGTCAACAATTTCCGTTCAGACACCTTTTCCAAAGTATTTTAATCACTTTCAACTGTCTGAAAATGTCTCCATAATTTCAACATTAAATAGTTTACACATCACCAAAGAGTAAATCCAATAAACATTTCACATTACACTGTCGCTACAAAACTAATATTTTTGTTTCTATGAAATTATCTCATATTTTTAATTGATTTACGTTGAATTGGAAGTCAGTAGACTGAAAAGTAAAAGTTCTCCAGCTCAACGTATTTCACAAAATATGCCAAAAATTGAAGCGTTGATAACACTTATGTTAACGATAATTAGCAAATCTTTGAAGGTCTAAATTATAAAATCAATTTTATTCTATCAACAAAATATCCACTTAAAAGATGTTGAGATTTATCACTTTCCGATATACGCTGAAGTTACTACATTTTCACCGTTAATAGATGAATAACTAGCACAATAAGTATTGAACATATAGTAAAAAAACAAATGCATGGTTACACGACTAAATTCCTCCTAGCTATTCATTCAAATAGGTCGATAATTCTCACTGGGAACTTCTTGAGGTAACAGCCAACAAAAGTATCACAAAACAACCAATATGTCAAATGCAATAGGCAAACTACTTAAAAGAAACACACGGAATATACTCACTGTTATTATTTCTTGTTATCACACACAGGAGAATATAACAGCTCAGTCCTGTGATGTCTGCTGCAAACATTCCTATGAAACGAGAATAAAATCTTAAAATATATACTGTAATTTCATGCTGAATAATATTCCAGATTACATTATGTAATGTCTCTCGTGCTAAATCACTGAGGTAACATTGGAATCTTATCTATTGTAACTCAAATTCAAAGATTTGTAATGAAATTAAAGACTTATATTACTTAAGTGGCTTGGTTAAGCTCAATACTTATTTCAAAACCACCTGACTACCATATATTGATTACGGAAATGAATATCAACTAAATAAATGATTGATTTGAATGAATTTTTCGGTAAAGGGTTTCCAACATTTAATAAGTCTAGACAGGAGTTTGCCCGAAAATTGAATACATACTTGGGAAGAAACCTTGTCAATATACTTTCAATTATTAATTAAAATAAAATCCTTCGTCATGGTAATAAATGGCATAACCACATTTCAGCCTTCTATCTCTTACAGTTTAATTGCTATTTTGATTTGATTGACTGAATATTTATAAAATAAAATGCACTAAAATAGTATCTGAATAAATCCTGTACAATTTTTGCATGATCAACTGATGATTAGCCAACCACCGGTGGAAATAAACAGAATAAAAACCAATTGTCACGATAAACTTTCATTAGCATAGCAAACTTTTCAAAAATTTGCATGTATTCCAAGAATTCGACTAACTTTGACTAAGAAATCCCTTTCCTCAAAATATTTCATTGATTGCTTTAGCAATTTCCATATAGATAGCCTTTTCCAAGCAAAATATTTTAATTACTTTCCTCAAAATGTCTCCATAATTTCAACATTAGTTTACACCTCACCAAAGAGTTAAAAGTCAATGAACATTTCACGTTACACTGTCACTACAAAGTAATAATTTTGTTTCTATGATATCATCTCGTGTTTATAGAGCATACTTAATTGATTTATGCTGAAATGGATGTCAGTAGATTGAAAAGTAAAATTTCCCAGGTACAAAGTATTTCATAAAATATGCCAAAAATTGAAGCATTGATAACACTTATGTTAACGATAATTAACAAACCTTTCAAAGTCGAAATTATAAAATCAATTTTATTCTCTCAATGAAATATTCACTTAAAATAAATTGAGATTTATCACTTTCCAATGTAAGCTTAAGTTACTACACTTTCACCATTAATAGATGGAAAAATTAGTACAATAAGTACTGCACATATATAGACGCAATTAAAACACATGCGTGGTTACACGACTAAATTTATCCTATCTATTCAGTAAAATACGTCGATAATTCTCACTGGAAACTTCAAGTAACAACCAATACAAATGCAATTGGCAAACTACTTAAAAGATTGTACTCACCGTTAATATGTATTTCTTGATATCACACAAGGGAACATGACAGCTGTTCTGTGACGTCTTCTGCAAACATTCCTCTGAAACAAGAGAATGAAATCTTAAAATATGTACCTACTGTATTTTAATTCTGAATATTATTTCTGATAACCTGATTACATTATGTAGTGTCTCTCGTGCTAAATCACTCCGATAATATTCGAAAATATTGTATTATAACTCAAATTCCAAGATTTGTAAAATATAAGACTTATATTCCTTAAGTTGCTAAGTTAAGCTTAATACTTATTTCAAAACCATGACACTAGTATGTATTGATTACGTAATTAATATCATTTCAATAAACGAAATACAGCATTGCTTTGAAAGAATTTCTCGATAATGGTTGCCAAAATCAAATACAGCTGCACACGGAGAATTCTGTCTGAAAACTGAATAATTAGGAGAAAACCTTATCAATATATTTTCAGTTGCGCATTAAAATATTATTATTTTATCAAACATACGCTTTAACGAGATTAAAATACACGAAAATGAGATGGATTACCTCAGAAACTCATATCAAACTCCCACCGTTGGCCAATCCGATCATAGGCTAACACCGTATACATATATCATTTCTAAAAATCAAAGTTGATAGAAAACGAACCTTTACCTTCAAACTATACGCTTACACAACCACTCGACAAATTAATAACCATATTCATGTCTCAACTTGACTCAGTTCACCCAAAATACACGTGATTAACTTTCACCAAGGAAAATAATTGCATAGATCCACATATATCTTATGTAAAGGTCTCTCCTAATTAATGTAAAGATTATGCCGACATAAAATTCAGTGAAGAGATCAACCATTTCGTTTAATTAAGAAATAATTTCACAAAAGCTATGAACTAAGGATCAGAAGAAATAATGACCTTGAGACAAAATTGAACGGTAATATTAATGCGATGATGCTACCCCGATGCGGCGTTCCGACAATTAAATTTTCGCTTAATTCTAACTAAAGCATTTAAAACCGACAATCAATCACAGTAACACGAGGTCGACGTAAATCTCTTGCGAATTACGAACGGAAAGTTACTTACCCGTTCACGACCCTACTCATCCTGGACGTAGAATTACACCCAGACCCCCCAGACCAGGGGTATGCAACACAGTCATTTGTCTGAATGAAGTTACTCCGTTAGATGATTTTAGGTGTCACTAGTGTCGCTGAAATCAAGCGCGCGCGCCTTTTAAACGTCAGGTTTTCTATTCCTCGTAAAATGCTTAATATAATTGTTCGCAAAATTCTAAATAAAAATATGAAATTGAAAAAATAACAAAATTATTGTAGGTCAATAATATTGCTTTATTTAAGCTTCACTAGATGTACACATAACAAGTAAATGCCATATGTTAAAGTGAATAACCGTAGCACTTAAGCAGATTGCAAACTTGCTTTTGCAAAAATATCACAAATTATTTGCCGATACCGTTGCAGAAATATCAATGCAGTTCAAACAGTAGCATTTCATTTGATATTGCGAACGGGTCTTTGCAAACATCACAAATTACTAACAGAAATTCACTCAGAAAGAAGGCACAGTTACATCACAAATTACTATCTGATATTCAATCAGAATGAAGGCACAGTTACATCACAAATTACTACCTGATAAAAACGCACAGTTACAGAAATCTCAGTGCAGTTCAAGCATTAGCATTTCAACAGAGATCACACAGGGATGTCACAAAAACTGGAAATCCACAATGAGTCATCCACATCCAACTTCTTTTCCAACTTCCTGTAAGAAGCTCTAAGCCTTTTTAATTGGAGGTCTTTCTTTTTCCCATACTGATATAAATATCTCTTACGAGGAGTGCAATATAAAGACCTACTCATACCAATACAGGACAAAGTAAGACTTCTCTCTCTGTTTGATGAATCACAAAATTCTTCACCTCTGTCACCAGAAGTGGAAGCATCTTCTGATACAACAGACAAAAGTAATGGCGAGGAACCATGAGTGGTAGGGGAAACATAAGAAGATGGAGAAAGGGAATGAATAGGAAAGACTTGGTGAGTAGGTGTCGAAGTATGAAATGATGGGCCAGGATCAGAAAGGAATTCACTTGAAGTAGGTTGGATATGGAGTGGATCTTGTGCAGATGGAAAAATAGAAGGAAGCATACCAAGTGGAGAAGTAGCTGGAGAAGGAGTATGAGATGGAGTAGGAGTACGAGGTGGAGGATGGATAGGGGACAAGGAATGTGAAGCACTGGCAGCTGCAGCAACAGGTCCTTCTATGGATGGCACTACTCCCCGCAGTAGCCGCAACTTCAGCTCATTCTGGAAGCAAGCATCAGTGAAGTGCTTCGAGCACACCCTTCTCCTTGTGAGCACTCGCTTGGCCCCACTCTGCAACAAGGCCATCAGGTCACTGCTCTGACAGAAGTGCACCCATTCCAAGCACCTGCACATAAATACATTCATCAATATGAATAATAATAGATTACCAGAAAAATAAAAAAATCCCTGAAGGGTTTATTACTCTTCCGAAAGAATTGGAAAATCATCTCATGTAGAAAGCATTGGAAGTTGTATCTTCGAACAAACTGGCATTATACTTCCACTCTAGGTAACTTTGTTTCTTTTCCTCACATAAGGATGTGTTGAAAAAGTCAATTCAGTCAATATAACTATTTGATGCCCTTTTGATTCTCTTTACTGACGCATTATAACCATAATTTGTGCTGTTAATGTTTGTATTAAATGCACGATACTTTCTCACAGTTCGAGGAGGAAATGTTATTACGTGCTAAAAGGCTACAAGAATCAACACAATTATTCAACAACACAAAAAGATCTTGCGCTAAGGAGTATCTACGGAAAGAATCTCCAAGTGCATACAATAATTCACATCGAAGGTGAAACATGTAATTTAAAAAACGTAAGAATTTATGCCGTACACATTCCACTCGATTTAATTGACCAATCTTATATGACGACCAAGCCACCGATACAACAAATGACATATATATCAAAGCGAACTGGATAAATAACGTTCAAAATTGTAAGTTTTGCATTGAAAGGCAAGTATTCGTACGAAAAACATCAATTATAACTCCTAAAGCGACTTAAGAATTACATTCATAATTCACGAAAACGCTTCAGCATTCACATGAAAATATTCATTGATATAAATTTACTTACAGTTCCTTCACCCTTGGGAAATGAAACAGCCTAACGGATGGATCGGCTGCCGAAAACTTACACCCCGAAACTGAGCACAGGGAACCCTTCCCTTCGGTTACCTCCATTTTCACAGTCTTTGGCGCTCTTTGCTAATAGCGTCTCTTATTTTTGAAAAATCCGTTGATTTCAGCGACACTAGTGACACCTGAAATCATCTAACGGAGTAACTTCATTCAGACAAATGACTGTGTTGATACCCCTGCCCCAGACCCATCCCCTCCCCCACTTTCATTTTGAAGCGCACCCAGTGACACCTATCAACAAAGATGAGCGTAACTTGAAACTCTGAAAACCGTTGAGTTGCCAGGGGCTGAGTAAGACAAACCGTTCCACTTAAAAACCACGATAATTTTACAAATGTGCGATAAAGTTAAGTTTAACGTAATCAGCGTTTAATTTACTTGCTTGAACAGTAAGTCTTAATTATCCACTGCATCACGACTCAAAAGTTAGTCAAACTGCTCGTCTACGTCTTATTGAAACATCCGAATGTTTTTATATGTTACAAACGTATGTTGGAATTCTCCAATGAACAGTTTCACTGAAAGAAATGTTATTTTGAAAACATTTTTAGCGTGAGTAATTTATATGCTATTTAGTTGAATACATTTTGATTTTTTCGAAGTATACCAATCCAATGCGAACGAAACGCCTGGCATTTTAAAAATTTTGTTGATTTATTTTTGTCATTCGATCCAGATTTATGTTATTTATTACCTAGTTGAATAAATTTCCATGATGGTAATAAGAGAAGAAAACCAAGAAAAGAGAAAGACTGGTAAAGCAGCATTAAAACCAATTGGACGCACGTCGGCGCTTTCTCATCCAGCCGTTGATGCACCTCTATGTTCTGGCTGTCAGCAGTTTGACTTAGCGTTTTTTGATCCCAGTTGCCCAGGATGTCAAGAAATAGTAAAGAACCCCAAAACATCAATAGCAGAAATATTTGCAATAATAAGACAATGGGTTCCACAAACTCAGAAAAACATTGAGCTATTTGTTAACGAAGTAAGTCAGGTTAATCGACCCTTAAGTTGGTTTTAGTTATTTACTCCTTAGTTTTCATTCGTGTTCACTAATTAACTAGTTTTTGTAGAAGTATTCCTTCAAAGACATTTTCCTCTCCTTTCTGCCCAACAGATATAACGTTGGATGTTATAACTAGTATATACTAATTTATGATAAAAGATTTACTGAAATTGTAATTTAAATTTAAATCTTGATACATTTTTTCAATGCCAGAAAAATGTTCTTTAAATTTTTTAAGTCCCAAAAAAAATAGTTGCTTTGTTACGCAAGACATTTTAAAATTAGCCTAAATACTCTCTTTTCAAGATTTGGTCTTAGTTGTTATTATTATTAACATTAAATGTTGCAAGGAGTCCTAACAGGCCAGGTGCTAATGATACACAATACAGAATGAAATAATATAAAGTTAAAATTACATAGATAAATTTACATCATAATATTGGGAATTTAGAAGGTTGTGTAAGCATTACCCCACTTATATGCTTAAGGAAAAGGAAAGGTAATTATAAAGGTGGGTGGCAACAAGGAGTTGGAGGAAACCCAGTGGACATTACCAAAACTGGAGAGCTGCTGATATATATATATATATGCAGGGCTGTGCCCAGACATTTTGCTACCTGAGGCGAGATATAATATGGCGCCCGCTGGCCTTAAGAATTTATTTTGATAGGTTTTCATTTTTGTCAAATTTTGGCACCCCCCTTCAAGAGGCGGTTGCCTCGCTGCCTGACTCATTGGCACAGCTCTGTGTGTGTGTGTATACACATACAGGGCTGTTTTAAGACCTTCGTAGGCCCTAGGCACACTTGCATTCGAAGGCTCAACTCTACGTCATATCAGATATATTAAAATGCACCCACGTTAAATCTAATTTTTTGCTATTAAAGATATTCGAAAGCATTTTTATAATTTTGCTTTTGAAATTATTTCAACAGTACTTCAACACTTATTCAAGCATCAAACATTTTCGTAGGTCCTTGAAAGGTTCGTAGGCCCTAGGCGCCGTGCCTAATGGATAAAACGGCCCTGTGTATATATATATATATGTATGTGTATATATATATATGTGTGTGTGTATGTATATATATATATGTGTGTGTATGTATGTATGTATACATATATATGTGTGTGTGTGTGTATCCTTCAGGTAACTTATTCCATTCCACCGTGTTTCTACATGTGAAAGAATATTTACATGCTTTCATTTGAATTTTATACTTAATATGCATGATAATTTTTCCCATTATAAGATATTTTACTTGCGTTTTGTACAAATTTTATTATAGATGTCGTAATTTTATACGAAATGCTGATTTGGTAGCAAGGAGTTTTAATTATAAAAAGTATTGTTTAGACTGAAAAAATACACAAATCGTGGCCTTTAAATTGACATTTTTGAAAAATTTCCATATCCTTCGAGTAGGTACAATGGCATTTATCTTTCAATTTACTCCAATTTTTTCGTGTTATTAGTTTGATGGAATAAAGCTGTTTTTGTTCTTTTTTGTGTTAATTTGTTTTTTTATATTGCATTGATGTGATCTAAAGGGTACACTTAACGTTCAAATTCTTGTAAAGGAATGTTCAAAATCTTAGGTGTCCTGTAAAAGCAGCCATCTTGTCTCCTTATTTACTAAATTGAATTGGTTGAATAATAATTATATCAGAGGTTCCCAACCTTAAGCTACAAGCTGCAACGTAGAATAACAAGAAAGCACCATTATACTTCTGCAAAAAATATGAATGATAATGAATGAAATCAAAATAATGTGAATTAGTCTTAATGTTCTTGAATATGTTTAGAAATAAAACAACCAATCAAATTAAATAATTGGTTCTAAGAATGAGATTTTAAGCTCCTTAGAAGAGAACTAACAGGCTTCCAAAGAGCACAGCGGTGTTTGCAAGCACCAGGTTGGGAACCCCTGAACTATATGATTATGTTTTTTACAAAGAGTAAGAATCTACCGAATTAATACCTTAGGACCTCAAGAATTACATTAAAATGGTGTAATTGTTGGTTGTTATTTTTATTTACATGCTTTTCTTATTGCTTGACAAGACACCTAATGAGTAAGTGAATTATAATATATTTATGCTCCCGTATTTTCAAAAGTTTACAGCCATTAGCTTCCCCTGGAATCATATAGGGAATTGCAATGTCACATTTGATTTGTGCTTTACTCGGACTCCATTTTCATTTCACAGATTCTGCAACGAGGAGCACACGTTGATGATCGGGATGGTTTAACCGATATGACTTTATTGCAGTATTCTTGTAAAGCTGGAGCAGGTGGAGTTGGAGACGTGAACTCAGCACTTAGGGTAAATCTTAAACTGAAATTGGAAGCTCTAGAAAATTCCAAACAAAGTGATTTTATTTTCATGTTTTAACTATTTTCTGTTCAGGTGGTAAAAATGCTTCTGGAGAGGGGTGCAGATGTGCATTTTCAGTGTCGCTGGACAAACATGAATGCTTTGCATTATGCTTCATACTTTGATGTTGCACTTGTGGTAAAGTTGATTTTGCTGGAGTGTAAAGGTATTTATTTTTTTCCTTTAACAGAGCCTTGCTTGTTGGTGATTGGTTGATGCCTTTTTAATGCTAATCATCCTATAATAATTAATGAGGGAATTTTATGTTTCAGGTGTGGATGTTAATAGCCGATGTCCTAGTTATGACAATGGAACAGCTTTACATATTGCAGCCAGCAACCTATGTCTTGAAGCGGCTCAGGTTTTATTGGAATTTTATGCTGATATAACTATGAAAGATGATTTCTCTAGAACACCTTTGGGTGATTATTGATATTTAATAATATGAATGCTAATGTGGGTTATCAATTCTGTTTTAAACTTTGTAAACTTGATGAATTTACTAACATTTAAGGAATGATGGTATTATTTGCATACATCTAAATGTTAATGTTTCTTGGTCAGTAAGCTATACCAGCCAACAGAATTCACCCAGATTTTAGGAAAAATGTTTCAGAAAATTGATAAGCTTTTTTGGTGGTTCTCAGTCCATTATTTCCATATGCATTTCACTCTAATTGCGATAAAATTTGTAAATTCCAAATTTAAAAAGCAATGCCATCCTATGACTTTTATCAAATTAAATGGACAACTTTTAAATGGTTGGTTGAAGGACCAGTTTACTATTTAATGCAGTAGCCTTGGTAATGTTTTTTTCCTTTTTATTTTTTCAGAATGCATACCTGATAAGTCCTCGTACTCCCTCATCCCTGATATCCAAGATAGGATTAGTAACATGCAAAAATTAATGTCTCATGTTCCTGGTCAATTGGCTGAAACTTCAGGAAAAATAAATCTTGGCACCGTTTCTGGAAAAGCAGTATTAAAAGCCTTGAACCTACAACTCAATGACAGGGTGGTTGTTGGTGGTTGTAAGGCTGGAATCTTAAGGTGAGAATGAAAAAATTATCATATTTATTATTAGATACTAATAGTTAATTTGAAGAACGTTTGAATTTAATGGAAAAATATATTTTTGTTAAGTTGTGTGTATTCTAAAATTGTTACATCATTGGCAGTAAATCCTTGGGGGGAATCTGGATTTTTTTTCCTGCTAATTTTTGAAAGATGAATAGAAGACACTGCAGTTAATTGCCTTTATCAAAGTTACATTTAAAACAAGTTTTATTCCGGTGTATTTAAATATTAATTTATTGAGGAATGCATATATCTCCTTATTATATAAATAAACGTCAAAATAACATATTGTTCTGCAAATGTGATATAAAACATAAAATACTAAAACAACTATAACTTTTTGGTAAAATGTTTCCTACCCACTCCACAGCTGATGCATCCCCAGTGTTTACTTGACCCTAGAAGGTTGGGCTAGTGAGGTACTCCTCAAAGCATGGGGCAACACACAGTCCCATGTCACTACAATTTCACTTCCACTTTCCTCCTTGTACACATCAGAATCAACGTAGATTTTGTCTAACTCCTCGTGCGTAATTTTACATTTTGGGTTCTTTTGGAAATATATTTACCAAAACTGTATAATAACTAGGATATATAATTACATCGAAATCTCGAATTAATCGAAACTCGAACAATCGAAACTCGGGAGTCGCCTGTGTGCAAAAGGAGAAGAAAATAACAAAGGGACCTTAGATTTGGGTCTTACAAGGAGAGGCTACGGAGTGTAACTCTCAGATTTGATTCATCTTCTATTAGTGGAAAGTTTAGGTCAAAAAAAAAATACCATTTCGGAATTAGGGGTCAACGCCTTTTAGTTTAAAAGAAATAATTAATTAAAAAGTACAAAAATGGACCAATCTCAATAAATGCTTATAACTTCGATTCTTATCTCGTGAGCGACCGTAGACTAGGGGACTAAATGCTTGCCTCGTGTTGCGTACTCTCGGGGTTCGAGCCTAACGTCGTTCAACTTTTTTCTCCTGTAAAATTTACTTTTTCGTACTATTTTTTATCCCATTTTTCGGAAGACACTTATTCACCGCAATTTTTATTTTTTCTCGCAGGATAATTGTTTTTAATCAGTAGACTACTATTTTTTACCCATTTTCAGAAAATATCTATACACCGCTATTTTCGTATTTTATTCTCAACCTTCTACAAAAGAATTTCCTGAATTTATTATCGTACATTTTAATCATTTTTCTTGCAGGAAGAAGATGATTGCGGGAGCTTAAGATAAAAAATATATTTGCGGATAATAATAAAGTAATCCATCTTATTAGCTATTATTGGTACTTACCACAGGCCTTTAGCATCGGAAGGTATGATCGTGAAGAATATCTTCTGCGAGCTCGCTCTGCATCCACCCGGCACTGCGTTCACACCCTCCACCTTTCAAAATTTGCCTGCATTTCCCTCGCATTCCCTTGGATGGTAATCGTCGAAAAAACACGGAAAACATAAATATTCATGGCACCAGGAGCAACATATAAATGAAGGCTTGCCGCAGTCGCAGCGATTTCTTTAATTTCGTCTGTGAACGAAACTTCGTTTACATTGTGAAATAATTCGCGCCGCTCGCACAGTCTTGATGCATACCAGGCGTAGCGTAGCATCGAACCAAAAACAGGCACTGAAATTTGGTGGTGTACAAGAGAATGCATTTTCACGACTTCTGATCTGCTTGATATTTCACACTTTTCTTCGAAGAGGTACGGACAATTTTGGATTTTTGACATTAAAATTTTTACCTGCCGGAAGAAATATACATCACAAGGCTGGCAAAGTAGTGTACATTTTGGCGGAATAATTTTCAATGTGCAAGTTGGAGAGTTTTCATCGTCAGTAAACATGTTATCATACACTCCTGAGTTCTTCTGCCCACTCCAAGAATCCACTAATAACAAAAACTGATTTTTTTTACGTAAGGCTTCAAAATACTGTCCAAGAATACCTCGTACGTGGCTGCATGGAGTTTGCCTGATTTTGAACACGTTACAAATACATTTCGGTGTTCACCCATCATCCTATTCACTTCCTGTCTAACTCGGGATCCAAAATTCCCACCAACCTCTTGTAGGCACCGGAATACTTTAGGTAACAATTTACCTGACAGAGTGAAGCCATACTGTGCCGTGTAGGAATGTGTTATGTGCTTCATTTGGCCCACTGCTACCTCTGTTGCCCTTTCACCTTTATGTGTCAATGTTCTCTTTATACTGACACGATATTCACATCCCGTTTGATCAGTATTTATGATAAAATCCGGATCGTAGGAGGGTATGACCGCGGAGATTTGTTTCTGAAATATTTCTGCAACCTTCATTGTTTCCTCTAATGTTGCTTGGTCTTTCTTGCTTACGTATCTTGTGACACGACGTTGGCTTATTCCAAATTCACATTTAAATTTTTTTACCCAAGCCAGGGAAGCTTGAAATCTAAAATCTTCGCTTAAATATTGAAATGCCGCCACCATTGCCCATTGCTGGAGCATTTTTGTTGTCACGGGCTCTCGTCTCGCTCTTGCTTCACTAAACCTGGCAAAAGTCCATGAGTTGATAAATATAAATTTATCTTTATAGGTTCCTCCCTGTTTAACAATATCTTTCCACCTCATAAGCTGCACTTTTGATTTTAAATGTTTGGATCCAAGCTTTTGAAGCGATTTCAAAGTATACTTTGGGTTTTTCTCTGCAAGTTGAATGACTTTCAACTTCGTTTCAAATGGAATGTTGTCATTTTTCCTTTTCTTACCTCCGGAGAAGACAGGACGAAACCTTCACTTGAAGGAGGGGACTCGGGAGACGGAGTAGAGGAGGAAGATGATTCTTCACTCGCCGGCATCGATGTCTCTGCGTGGATATTATCTACCTCTTCATCCTCTGCAAATTCCATTTCCTCCACCATTTCCACCACTCGCTCGAATATTTCACGGCCTATTAGCGATGATCGTAATGATATCCTATCGCTGACGCTCTTCGAAATCATGTTGCAGCTCTTCATTAATTCCACACAATAGTGCAAAGCGTCAGCTAACTCCTGCTTTTCTTTATTACTGCTCTCACAAACATGCAAGATTTTTGAAGGAAACTGTGGGGATTCCATCGCACACGTTAGTATCACTCTCGAATGCCAAGACAAAACTGCACATCCATCAAAGTATCTTACAAAGACAGAAGAGCACTGAAAGCTATAGACCAGGGGTCGGCAACCTTCCACAATTGGCATGTCAAATTAACGTCAATGTATGGTCTCGCGTACCAGTAATAAATTTTAATTTATTTAATGGTAATTTTTATTATTTGATCTCCCCCGGATTAATTAAAGAAGGATCACATTGTAAACGGTATGCACTTGTACCAATAGGTCTGAATTTCCGCATTTTGTTTTCATTAATCATAACGGTGGCGAGAAAGAACATGAGTCGCAGGCACGTGAACCATGTGAGAATAGTGTTTCAGTATTAGAGTAAGAATGAATGTACGATAATAAATTCAGGAGATTCTTTCGTAGAAGGTTGAGAATAAAATACGAAAATAGCGGTGTATAGATATTTTCTGAAAATGGGTAAAAAAATAGTAGTCTACTGATTAAAAACAATTATCCTGCGAGAAAAAATAAAAATTGCGGTGAATAAGTGTCTTCCGAAAAATGGGATAAAAACTAGTACGAAAAAGTAAATTTTACACGAGAAAAAAGTTGAACGACGTTAGGCTTGAACCCCGAGAGTACGCAACACGAGGCAAGCGTTTACTCCCCTAGTCTACGGTCGCTCATGAGGTAAGAATCGAAGTTATAAGCATTTATTGAGATTGGTCCATTTTTGTACTTTTTAATTAATTATTTCTCTTAAACTAAAAGGCGTTGACCCCTAATTCCGAAATGGTATTTTTTTTGACCTAAACTTTCCACTAGTAGAAGATGAATCAAATCTGAGAGTTACACTCCGTAGCCTCTCCTTGTTAGTCATGGTATTCTGTTTATTGCCTCGATTTGGGTAGCAGGAGAGGGTCCTAAAGCTAAAATAAACTAGCCTTATATTGATTTTTTTGAGAAATATGACCTATGTAGTACAGTAATCCCTCGCCAACTGCGTGGGTTAAGTTCCTGAAAAGTGCCGCGGTTGGCAAAACCGCGGTTGGCAAGACCAATGTTCCATAGAAAATCGGGGTTAGGGGAATGACAATAAAAATGGCATTAAATACGTGTATAAAGGCAAAGTAAACTTTATTTTCTGTTTAATCCGCGATAAAATTACTAAAACCTATTGTAAGGTTGACAAAACAATATGAAAAAAATTTAAGAATAAGGTGATAGAACAAGATTTACTTATCCCCAAAAAAGTAGACTATCATTCTAGTTTGCGTCTTCATTTAATACGACGATATCTTGGTTAGCTTGAACATCACCTCGACCAGGCACCTTTATACATAATGGGATACTGAAATGGAAGATGCCATCATTATAGATAGCGTTTGTATATAAAAAGTCTCTGAATAAGCATAATCAACCAGAAATTCAGAGTAGGGATCAAATGTGAGGTCAGTATGCAGAGACGAACCGAAAATGAAAACTAAGCACCAATACTTCTCTGGCTCTGCCATGTCTGATGACGTGAAAAACTATGTACATGTAGTAAGATTGCTAAACTACTGAATTACTTGTGTTCTTATTGTTAGTTAAAATACGTCAAGATTACATAAGTCAGGCTTAAGAAAAACAATTTCGGAAAAAATAAAAATATGCACCTCAGACCGCGTATACTCGAGACCTCATACCGCGTTTGGTAAAACTGTATACATTTCACAAAACGCAGATACTCAAAACCGCGGTTGGCGACGGATTACTGTATTATTTCAGACATAAACTCAAGTAACTATACGAAATTTGATCAAAATCGTTAGAGCCGTTTTTGAGAAAATCAAATTTTTGTTAAAATTTCCTAGAATAAACTGCCCTTAATTATTGTGCAGTTTCTACAATTTCTTTATAGCTTCTATTCTGTATGATAAAATGCCCAAGTACAAGATTTCATTCATTTTTGCTATACTGTTTAGGTGCTAGAGCCATGAACAGAGACAGACGGCAATGCAAAAACCACTTTTTCGGACTCGGGTACACCTAAAACATATATTTCCATCAAAATCTCGAGATTGAATTTTTTTTGCTATTACATTACTTTCTCAATATATTTCGTATGTGAGAAAGTAAAAAAGGGAGTACTGCAGGTCGCAAGTTGAGCACCATGCTCGGTTTTTGGCAGATGGTGTTCTCAAAGAATAACCTCAACTGGAAGAAAACTAGATTAAAAAGACAATACTATATCAATAGTAAACTTCTTGTTGGAAGATAGAGGGAGAATCTGGGTTGTAAGTTACAGGGTTTAAAAGTAGCATAGTTTTATTTTTCAAGGTGTGTTAAGCTCACCATGTGACCAGTCATGGATTAAGGTTTGAAAAGTCTGAAAGAAATAGAAAAGTTTTTCTTTAAAAAAAATTTAAAATTTTTGTTCCATAATTTATGTCTATTAAAATGTGCTTTTAGAAAAAGTTGATATTAGTTAATTATGTCTTGCCTAAAAATTTTAAGTTTCATATTAATGTTATTTTTCCTTTTAATGGTTCTCAGTTACTCTATTTATAAAATATAGAGAAATATGTATTATGTTAGACAGTTAAAAGTAATTACCATAAACTTACTAGGACAGCTCTTTGATTCCTTGAAAACTTTTCTGTAATCTATTAAGAATGGAATTAAATTCATTGGAAGCGGGTAGTTGAATAGGACTTGAGAAAATAATTTGGCTCTAAATTCATTTCAGTTTGCCCAAAAACTCCCTGGTATATATAGGACTGTTTTAACTAATTATCCTAGTTTTTATAATTTTACTGTTATATCATCATATTTTTTAAGGAAAGTGATGTTTTGGTCCAATTAATTGTTCATAAGGCTATACTAATGGACAGACCCAATCATATGATCTTTTCAAAAACAGCCATATAAGTAAACTCCCAGTTATCCGGCACTCGTGTCTCTCTATTTTTTATTACATCTAGTTCGGAATTTTACCGCTAAAATTGGTGCTTTCAGCAACTTTTTGTTTACATCCAATTTGGAATGTTACCGCTGAAATTAGCATTTTCAGAAGTCCCAATATGTAATTATGGATGTTTCTCGGACTCTGTGCTAATAATGAAATATTTCGCTCACCCTTTTTAAATACCTCCTAAATCTCAAAAATGTGCTCAAGGTGATAAAAGGAAACTGGTTGTGCTAACCTTAATCTAGAAACTTGATATAATAAAACGTTTAGAGAAAGGTGAGAACCCGATGTTTTAATGAGAGTTCAATGTTGGTTCTTTCACTATTTATGACATTAAGGCACAGAAATCACAGTTAATGAAATTCATTGCATCTTTTGAGACAACTAGAGGAATTGAATATCAGCGCACTCTTCATAAGCTGAAGCTTGAGCAATTGGGTGTTGCTATTTATGAATGGCTTTCTATAAAGCATTCTGAAGGAGTCCCTATTTATGGAATAATGTTCATTGAAAAGGCTAAAGATTTTTATAAACAAATGGAGATTAGTGAACTGTGTGCATTTTCAGATGGATGGCTAACACGTGGTTTAAGATTAGGCATGGGATCAGACATTTAGATGTTTCGGGTGATAAAAAATCGGTTCACCAAGAAGCTGCCAATAAATGTCGTGACTTTACTAATTGCACTGTTTGTAATGGTGTCATGATTGCATGTCACTATTTGCTTCTCTTTTGTTTAATATCAATTTGCCTCAAGAATTTCTGCTAATACATTGTGTTGGGTGTGATTATTTTCTTTTCTTAAGGAAACCATTTTTACTTGCTCCATACGTAGTATAGGGAAAATATTGTGATCACGAAAAAAATCGACTTTGAGATTTCAACGGAAATACGTTTTGAGGTCCCTAGAACACATTTAGACTATTTTCGGAATGATGTATGTGGATGGATGTATGTGATTGTTGGTGCTCGAATTCTAAAAGTACTTGTCATATTAATACCAAATTTCATATATAACACTTAGCATGAGCACAAAGAACTGATTAGTTTTTTGACAATACCGGTTAACCGGAAGTCGAGGTTTATTCGAAACCCGATTCGGTTTTTGCGATATTTCTCCGATAATACATCATTATTGTATACATTGACCATTACAAAAAATGTAGAAAATATAATTTCTTACATCTTTTATTTGAAACAATTTTCCATAGCAGTTGTTGTTTAGGAATTACTTATAAATAATTGGTTTTTTCGGTTTCTGTCAAATATCTCCTTAAAAACGTCGTTATTGGTAATCTTCCTGAGGATCAGAGTTGTAGAGAATAATATTTCTTCCAAGTTATGTTTGAAACAAATTTTCGCAGAACCATCCATTTCGGAGATATTTAACTTCTTTGTAATTTCCATTATACAGCACCAGCACCATGTAACAGTGAATTCTGTAAACATATTCAAAATATACCTAATTTACGGCAGTAAGGACGACTGTATTCTTTTACGATACGAAATAATAATTTTGCCTCATAATGCTATTCATAATAATTTAAATATCTATACCCCAAATATGGAGAAAGTCATGTGTTGGCCACATCAGATTTTTTATTTACAAAACGTCAATCCGTGAAACTTGCATATAAAAAATTATGAGAGTAATAAATACCATATAAATAACTGTAATTAATATGTTAAGAAATTACAAACAAAAATTGTATCAAATGTTCAAAGGTATATCCAAAAAACATGAAACTAAAAAAAATATATTTTTTTGTTCCAAAAAAAAATGGATAAATAAATTTTATACGTAAATTTTCTTTATTTTTACCACATAATATGCTAAATTATTTTATCTTTTTTCACAACTTCAACACAATTTTGTTGAACAGGAGGGGGGGTGGAGACAGAAAAAGGTGGAGGTGGGTGGTCAGAAAATCCTAAAGGTTGGAATATGTTAACCCTTACCTCCAGTTGTTATTAGAACAAAAGAGAAGCTAATAGAGATAGGTATATGAGAAACTCCTTAGGATGTTATGTAGTTAGTAAATATTAAAACATTGCAATTAAACATGTTGGATACTTGTATATTTGAATTTCATTACTTCCTTGAATGTCAGGGAATTATTTAAGCATAATTGTGAGTAGATTACCCTGTCTGCAGGTTAGCAATTCCAAGGTGAATGTGCAATTCTGCATCTGTTTCTTATTTTGGTACCAAATTCTTTATTGAGGCCGGCCTATCCAATAAAACTATCAAGCTACTGGAATATTCACTTAACTGGAAAACCCAATTCCCCGGGCATTCTGGATAAGTGGGAGTTTACTGTGTAAGCATTCATGGAAGGGTAATATAATTGCAATAGCTTGGAATGGTTTTATTATTTTTAATGGAATTTCATTTTTGCCAATTTTGCCATTTGTTGAACCTGTTACTATCAGAGGCAACATCCCTTCCCTATATCTTAAAATTATTTATATAGGTTAAAGGAGATATAAATATCTATTTTAACCAGTATTGTAACTCCTCTATAAAGTTGATTTAAAATGTACTAAAAGGTAATTGTTTTGATAATTTATCTTGAGTTTAACCAGTGGCGCAGCTAGGGTCTTCGGCATCTGGGGGTAAGGGATCTTCTTGGTGCCCCTAAGGGGGGGAGGGGGGGGATTTACATCCCCAGTCTGGGCCATATGACCCTTTTTCTTGCTGCCAAGTTCCGGGGAGGAGGACTGTACGGGGTCTTCTGTACTCAATTTAGCATTTTGGCAATTCCCTGTTTTGCTACCCCATTATGGTGGCTCTGGAAAACTCAAGCATGCAACAAACATATTTGAATGAGAAATTGGTTCGAGTAAGGCTCGATGGCCGGAGATACTTCAACTCAATTGCAAACCCTCTGGCCCATAGGCAAAACATTGTTTACAAGCAAGATCCAGTCTAAGGAAATATACAGGCAAAACAAAAGTGTAACTTGAAGAATGAGTGATGACCACAAAGACTTTGGGTGAGACATGAAGAGGTGGCAACCTGAAGTGGGACTTCACACATATTTTGAATAGACAGGGAGAGGTTTTTGTAAATATTTTTCTCTGACCAACTTACGATTGCCATTTCTTAAGTCTCTGGGACCATATAAATGTAAACAAGCTACAATATCACTATATGCTAAAGATAAATATGAGGGTGATTCATTGTATCTCGGATCAGTTTCCAGAAGCGTTTTTGATGATTCTCGCCTCTCTTGAGTCTTAAACCATTAGGATATTACTGTATTATCCTTTTAATTTTTGGATTTCAATTTTGGCCATTCATTAGAACAGAAACTCGACAATGTGAGAAAGTTTTATTTATCAAGCCCTGAAAATTCTTTTTTTTTCTTCATCATTCCCAGTTCCTACAGCATTCAAATTAGGAATCAACTGAATAATTTTTTAAAAATATTGGTTGTAAACTATAAAAAATGACGATGATGTTTTCCAACCATATACCCACACCCGCATTTCAGTTGATTTCACTCTCATGATAAAAACTTGGTTGTGCACTTGCTCTTCTTCTTCGATATCACTTGCACGGTTCAAGTACTCACTTAAATAGGTTTTTAAACGTTGCAATGAAGAAAAGCTTCTCTTGGCAGATGCATCACTTATTGGCAATGTCAAAAGAATTTTTAAGAGTTGGTTCACTAAAAAATATATGTCCTGATCATAATTTTTAAGAACTTCTTTAACGGATAAAGGAATTTCCGTAAATCCTGCTGATCTAACCCACTTTTCTCTCCAGATCTTACTGAGAATAAGTGCAGGTGGCCACCTGTATTTCCAGAATGTATTGCATTCTGTACCTCGAACTTAAAAAATCCCAACGTCTCCTACATAAGGTGGCCATATAGTTAAGAGAAAAAATTAAAACATTATTGTAAAAAAAGAACATTTTATTCTTTCAAGTGATTTTTCAACCCAGGTGAAATGAAAATCACCTATGTATTGATTTTACCATTAGTAGTTTTCTATTGTTTTGAAATTTTAAACATTTTTTAATGTTGTGATTCAGTTGTAAAAAGTAACATTTTCATTAGTAGTTAAAAAGAGAAAAAAGAACATTCTTCATTAAAAAGTGAAAAAGATCCAAACATAAAAGATAATATGTTCTCTATAAGAGAGACCTTCTGGCCATCCTACTTCTACATTTTACATCTGCATGCATAATAATACTTCATACCAGAGCGGTGTCAAACTCATTGCAGTTCAAACCGGACCTCGGTATGCTTCATGCGTACCAAAAAATAGTAATCCAAGTGTACAAACAATACAGAATAAGATTATAAAATTATTTCGGGAATGACAAATAGTGATAGTGGCATCATTAATACAAGTAATAAAAATGATAAGAATTGATTGTTATGAAATGCATCTGCAATTACTTTATTAACTGCTACTGCTAATTCCTGATGCCACCAAAAATCACCTACCAACTCTCACTCACAGTTCTTTACTGAGTGCCTGCCTACTAAGATGCTGATCAGTCCAGGAGAATCATAGGGATATTTCCGTAACATCCAAAATTGTAAGGATGGCCAACAAGGCTTTTTTAGAAAAACATTACAGATGATTTTGAGCCTAATCAGGGAGGTTGGCCAGCACTGTCATAAAAGGGTTTCCCCAGCTTCCAGTATTCACTTGTCCCCCATTCTTGAGTAGGAATTGACGTCAGTTTTCTGTTTCTAGAGTATGCTTACAGAACTCAAGAGTATACTCACGTCTGATGGCGGAAACAGAAAATTCTCAAGAAGGAGGAGGTTTGCTTACAGACAGCATACCACATAAATTAAAGAAAAAATGTCATATTCCTGAGATGATGAAATCCTTTTAGCTGGCTCATGTATATCGTTTCGTTTCTTCGTTCATCGGTTGCAACAACAGGCCATCTCACAACAGCATCCTCACTCATCTCAGCCGTGTTTCCAGCTGAGTGCACTTGTCGGAAGAAAAGATATTTTTTCGGCACTCTGCGTATTGGTGCATGAGGTTTGCTTACAAATGATATACCACCACAATCACCAAATAAACCTCATATGACAATGACAATGACAGACTGCGATTAGAAAAGTATATTTTTGGAGTGTCTATAGGAGAAGGAAATGAATACGTGAGACAAAAGAAATGCATACAGTGAGAAGAAACAGTCCCAACACAAAGAAGTCATTCATAACACCCCAGAAGAGAAAAAAAATTTTACCTGTGTGCGCTTTTGAGTGCCTTGTGTCATAAGGTCAGTTTAGGTTCAGACGCTTCATGCCAGAAAGGGTTAATTTATTCCATGATCTCCTAGTTAATCTGCTTTCACCAATAAAAGTGAGTTTGCGCCCCTTAAGCCCTGTGCCCAGGGGCAACTGCCCCCTCTGCTCCCCCCCTCGTTACGCCCCTGGGTTTAACGGAATTGATGTGCACCTTAAGTAGAGTTATATAGAAAAAAATTATTAGCTTATTTAGCAAGTGAAGATATATCTTTCCTCATTACAGTTTACTCTGTAATTTTTAAGCACTACTCAAATTTGAGATATACTGATAAATTTGGTATAGTAGCATTGACTGAATGCTCAAATTTCACATTATCTGAAAAGTAATAAAGTTAAAACTAATGCATCATATTTATTCTAAGTAGTAGTAGTTTGCCATCTCATTGAGATGGTAGAATTATGTATTTATCCTCATCCTTCTCTTTATTTATGTGACATGCCTGCCGATAAACTATTTCTCCTTTTGTTATTAATTCTTTTCGATTACAATGTTGGCTAACATTACTGGCAACTCTTTCAATGAAAGTTCATAATACATATGATTGTATTAACTCTTGTATTGAATTTTAAAGCCCTTCATATGTTCACAAAAGATCATAGAGACATAAAGGCTGTCTTTTATGCCCATTGAGGGATTCGCCTGTCATTCTGTGCTACAATCTGTGACATAGAATGATGATTATTGGCCACTTTCAGATCCTCTCAGGCCTTAGGATTGCTATATTATAAAAATTTGTTCACAAGTCAGCCCTGTGCTCATGTGCATCATGCTTTCTCTCTCCAAGAAGACTTTCATATTTTGCTTGGTGGTTGATTTTTCAGTTTTCTCATTTATCCAATATTTTAAGTGCCTTCACAGACAAATTTTAATGATTAAAAAGCATAAAATAAATTTAAGAAAGAATAATTGTTTGGCTGGAATGCATCTTGGCTTTTATTTATTTATTTACAAATGTGAACACTGCAATTAGTCACATGTTCAGGTGGTAATGTATTACAGTATATAAAAAATATACAGTGAAACAAGCAACACATTAAATTTCCATAAAATACCCTGCTTCCTCAGAGCCAAAGTTTTACAGGTTCATGGTAGGTCTCCATGTCTACCGTAATGGTCCTGTGGCCCACAAAACCCCCACCTTACTTCACCCTACCAAGCATTCTCTCTACTTCCTCTGGCTCCTTCGTCACCTTTCAAGAAACATTTACATTTTTTTCTAAATTGTTTAACAGATTTTTGCATTTAAGGCAATGAGTTGTTGATGATCATTCAACGAATTTTCCTTTAAAAAATATTTTTCATGCATATCATTCATTGAAAGAGAGTTGTCTACATTTATCTTACCCTTTATCAATGATTTTTAATGATAGCTACTCAGTGGCGGATCCACGGGGTGGGGGGGGGGGGGAGGGAGCGATCGCCCCCTCCTTAGATAATTGCACTCCACTGGGTGCTTTCTTAAATTCATTCCGCGCAAAAATCCTCAATTATACGCCGCAGATTAGGTCTGTATAGCAAGGGAAAGAAGGATTCTGATAGGGGTAGGGGTTTTCAAAATATAGGGCAGTTAGCAGGGGCGGATTCGCTAGGTGGAGGAGCGATCGCCCCCCTTGAGAAGTTTCTGGATCTGCCCCTGTAGCTATATTCCGGCATATAAGTCGACCTTTGAAGCCTAAAAAATTTTTTCTAAAAATTGGAGTCAACTTATACGCCGAACATAAAATGTGAACTTTAAATTACAGATGAATAACATCGATATTTACGAAGACCGTTGATCTTTTGGTGGAGGTGATCGCTATTTTGAATCAGCTGTTCCAATGTTTACTTTTTATGACATTTGTTTTAGAAGATTTATAATAATCAATTTTGATACAGTATTTACTCACGTAATCTGCATCCTCGCATACCACGTGCATCCCTATTTTTGGACCAATTCGAGGAGAAAAAATAAATTCGTGCTTTAATAAGTTGACTCTACGGCGGTGAAAAATTAGAAAAAAATCAAAAAAGTGTGGGGATTCCCCGTAGGTGTGTTCTCTCCATGGTTCCCACTAAGTTGTGTGACTGCGTATCTTAGAATATATCGGAAGAGGGCCACGTCAACCCCGGTGCACATCCGCGTACTAGCGTCATGTAGGCATGCATAGCAATATTCATTCTGCCCATGGATGAAAAAAATTAGAGGGAACTATGGTTCTCTCCCAGGTTAGAGAAGTGTCAGCGGCTCACAATGAATACGGCGAATAGTACAAATACCAGATGCCAACTTACTCCAGCAAAAAGTGTAGGTAGAAACTGATAGTAAAATTTTAATGACAGAACTGCTTCTTTTGAGTAACAATAATAAACTTAAAACTCAATTAAAAGGTACAACTTTAATATTATAAAAATATTACGTCATCTCAGTGTTGAAGATGCACCGACGGCAGTATAAACCGCTCATTTAAACCCTAAACATTTCTTGGTCCTGTAGATAGGCATAAACTTCATAGAATTCTTTATCTTTTGCGAGTATAAATGTAGACGCGTGTTGCAGTAAATTAACTATTGAAACTCTCAATTTTTAAAACTTGGTCAGAAATCTTCATGTATGACGTGCTGTTTCTTTTTTTACTGACATTTTGGGAAAAAACGTGTGGGGTACACGTTTGCGATACTTGATTGAATTTCATCACCGTAGTGAATGATCACGATCATTAGGTATATTTCATTTCGATAGTATCATTAGCATCTGACATCAGTTGAATTATAGGAAACTTTATTTAGTCGTTCAACCTCTCCAAGAATAACAGTTTCTTATTGGTTGAAATTAAAACATGTCACATGGAATGCCCAAGAAGAATAGCATGGACTCTAAACAGTATTTATATATATTTTTATTATTATGTTTATTTCTGTTGTGTTGAAACTTGGATTGTACATGACTTTGATTTTGTCTGAAAACGATTTCATGAGAAGTATTTTTAAGTGAAAAAGTGGAGGTTGACTTATACGGTGAACATAAGCTAATCATGTATTTTCATTCAAAAAAGCAGGGGTCGACTTATATGCCAGAATATACGGTATGACTATTAGACTTCCTATCTGTTATAATGATTATCAATCTATCTATATTTTCAATAGCATGTTTTATCAATAGCAATTTTAAATATTTATTCTGTTTGGATAAATTATATTAACTGACTTAACTTGCACAAGTATGCAATTGCAAAAATCATTCTCGCAACAGGATGTGGTTTATCAGTCATTGGTCAAGTGAATGTAGTAGTTATTCATATTGATTTAGTCTTTTAGTCACAACATATTAATGCAGTAAAGTCAAATATTTTGACATTGACTTCACCCCAGCTTAATAAATCACACATTGCAATAAAATACTATATGAGAAATTAGCCTTGGCACTGTCCAACCTCCATGCTACTTCCCTTACTAGCAAACTCCTTCTTGCATCAATCTGCCCTTAATCTCTGTTATGGCATGAAAAAGCAGCACTGCATCACATTCAGTGGCATACCAATAGGATGGTGTGGGGGGCCGAGTGCCATGGGCCATGGGGCCCTTGAATTTTTCTGAATATAGAAATGATAAAGATTTTTAACCTTCCGTTAGTCGCTCGTATCTGTCACATACGAACGTTAGCTTCTTCCCGCCATTTCTCTGCAGTGTGGGGGTGGGGAAACCTCCCCTCCTGTCTAGCCTCCTAATTCGCCTATCTAAATGAAACAGTTGGTGCCCGACCACGGAGCGGCCAAGTGTTTTTGAAATATAGGCGTTTTTATCTCTCACATATGGTACGACCATTCTCGTAAGTATTTCCACTTTCTCCCCCTCCACTAAATCTTGTCTTAAGTTGCTTTATTTTGATGCTATGAGTAGTACAATATTGGAATTTGATCAATATTGACATATTGGTCTTGTAAAAACAATTCTGTATCCTGCAGATACGCGCGACTATTCTCGTTTTATTTCTTTTTTCAGACTGCAATATGGCTAGTCAGAAACGTATCTACGACTTGAACGATCCAAAAGACATTCAAGAGATCCAGAATTCGCTTCTAGTCGATAACGACAGTTCTGATGATGAAGATTTTGGTAATGAGAGTGAATCTGGTGAAAGTGAATGTGTTGAAGAAAGAGAGAGTGATTCTGAAGCAGAGATGAGTGTTAGTACAAGTGACGATGATGCTGAGAGTGAAGGTTCTGAATTTCTCATTGCAGTTCAAAAGAAGAACAATAAGATTATCAACATGTGGCGCTGGAATAAAAAACCTCTAAACGAAAGATGTGGGAAACAGAATATTCTGGTTCATCTTCCAGGCATTATTGGGCCTGCGAAAAATGTCACTGGAGTTTTACAAACCTGGAAATGTCTGTTTGATGATAGAATTCTAGAGCGTGTCATTCTTTACACAAATCAATACATCACTTCCATTCAGTCTAAATTTTCTCGGGATAGAGATGCCCGCCTAACTGATGATATTGAAGTAAGAGCTTTGATCGGTCTCCTCTATTTGGCTGGAGTTTTCTGTGCCAACCGACTAAACCTTGAGGAATTACGGCAATATGTAGAACAATTCAGAATGGTAATGAATATCAGGAGATTCAGATTTCTAATGAGGTGCTTGAGGTTCGATGATAGGGAAACAAGGGATGAAAGAAAAAAGATAGATCGTCTGGCTACTGTAAGGGAAATGTTTGAACAATTTGTAGGAAACTGCCAAAAGTGCTACTCACTCGGGGAGAATGTTACAATTGACGAAAAACTAGGAGGTTTCCGTGGAAGATGTGGTTTTGTACAATATATCTCTTCAAAACCCAGAAAATATAGAGTAAAAATTTATGCGTTGGCCGATTCAAGAGTATTCTACACGTACAACATGGATATCTATGCTGGAACCCAACCAGAAGGACCATTTGTAGTTAGCAACAAACCAATTGATGTTGTGAAAAGACTTGCTGCTCCTATCTATAATACAGGGCAAAATATAACGGCAGACAATTGGTTTAGCGATTATTATTTGTTGGAAGGATTAGCTGAGCATAAGATTTCATTTGTAGGAACTTTGAAGAAAAATAAGATTCAAATATCAAATGAATTTAAAATGGCCAAGAATCGTAAGCCCAAAACTAGTTTATTTGGGTTCAGAAAAGAATGTACACTTGTTTCCTACATCCCAAAGAAAGGAAAAAATGTTATTCTCATTTCCAGCCTGCGCAACGATGATGCTGTAGACAAGGCTACTGGCGAGGATCACAAACCAGAGATAATAACTTTTTACAATCTTACCAAAGGTGGGGTTGACACAGTTGATAAATTATGTGAAATCTACAATGTAGCAAGAAACAAGGCGCTGGTCAATGGTTGTGTTTTTTTCCATGTTGAATGTGGCAGGTATAAATTCTCAAGTGTTATTTATGGGAAATGGCCAAGAGGTCAAAAGTCGAAGACACTTCTTGTGACAACTGGCCGATGAACTCGTTCAAGAACATCTTCAACGATGGAGCGTGTCTGTAAGTGGACTACCCCAACCACTCCGAGAAAAATTGATGAAAGTGAGAGAAGAAGCTAATTCTACTGTTGGTGACGACGGTCTTCCGTGGAAGAAGAGGTGTAGAACCTGCCTTGAGGAAAAAAGAACAAGGATAACAAAATATGTGTGTAAATTTTGTAGGAAACACATATGCCTTCAGCATTCACACCCTACATGCGAGCAGTGCAGCTCATTAGGGGATGATGCGCAATAATTATTTTGTGATTTTTCTTGTAAAACTGCCGAGTTTTTTTTGTGTGTATTTTTCATTGTAATCTTTTTTCCTAAGGTTTTATTCATAATTACCATTGGTTCTTACTTTTTTAAATTTTGAGATCTCATATGATGCCAAATAGTCTGACACCAGTTCCTGAAACATGGGCTGTGCAGTGTGTGCCGTAACCTTTCATACTATTGTAATTTTTTTTTGAAAAAATTATAAACAAATATATGACTTAAAAACATGAACCACATCATAATTTCTTCAAATCCTGGAGTTTTTATGACATTTAATAAGTAAAAAACCAGATGAGTATCTCTCAGATACACGTGACCATTCATGTTCCTTTTAGGGGCGCGACTAATGGAAGGTTAAAAAGATTTTTCATTTTTATCCTAAGTTCTGAATGACTTTCCAATTACTGTATTTAATCGATTGTAAGCCGACCCCCACTTTTCACAAGGGCATGTGAGGAAAATTCCATGTTGGGTGTACAGACGTCCTGGTTTTCCGGGATTATTCGCAAAAAAAATACCGAAATGTATTAATTTTTTCAATTCATAATTGAATAAAAAAGGTATCAACTATAATTACAACAACACAAATTATGTTATATTCAAGCATTCAATTCAATTTTTACTAAAATGTCATTTGTCCTGGTTATGTCCCAGTTTTTTAATCTTGCAACAAAAATATCCTGGTTTTTCTCTTTGTCATCGATCCTGTAGTGCCATTGTGCAGCAAGATTTGATGTTTCTTCTGCTTGTGCTATCAATTTTTTCTTCAAGTCCACAGAGTAATGCATTCGTCCCATTATGGGATTATTACAAAACTGAAAAACTTGCCAGAGTAAATGACAAAAAGTTACGCTTGCAGAGGCACGAATAAATGGTGGTTGACTCGGAGAATCCAAGGATTAAGTGCACGTGCATACTAGAGATGGCTTGCAGAATCCTAAAATTACAAACTTACTAGAGATGGCTCAGGAGTGAATTTATTGAAACATTTATTTCAGTTAGGTACTATGATTCTTTTTACATACATTTAAAGTATATTGTTTACTTATGTATTAATGCACTTATATTTAGAGTTATAATGTAACTACCGGCACTAATGCAATGATTATTTTACTTTTTTGTTCATTGATTTTTTAAGACCCGATTCTAAGCCAAGTGGAAATTTTCAAAGAGGTGAAAAAGTAAAAAAGGTTGGCTTACAATCGATTAAATATGGTAATCATTATTTTGAGTAATAAAAAAACCCTAACCCCTTCAGCATATTCCTGATAATTGATTAATAAGTGCTACTTGGTAGGCTTTACCATAGGTTTCAATTTTAATTCAACATATGTATTTGTTGGATGATAGGAGAGGGACCCTTGATAATATTTTGCCGTGAGCCCTTCCACTCCTAGTTATGCCATTGATCACATTGCACCCAAATTGTCCATCAATCAACTCCATATCACTTGCACTACCCAACATCTGCAACCAATAATATAAAACATTTAGGAAGTGAATTTAGATTGCTAAAAATCAATACCCAAGCATAAGACACAACGTGTTAGAGAATTATAAATACAACCATATTCTGTGCTAGTCAATGGAAATTTTGATGCTACTTGAAACAGTTGTATATCGCAACATAATGTTATTTTGGATCATAAGTAAAATTTTACTTATTAGCCCAACACATAATGCCACATTTTTGGTAGTATGTAATTGAAACAATGACCATATTTTCCTGTAGATACCGCATGCATTATCAATACAAAAAAGTTCAGTCAGCGAAGAAAAACAATGGTGCGTGTTATACAATGTAAAAAAAACGAGAAAATAATTACAAATTACTGCAATTTACCAAAGTATGCGCTAATTTCAAACAGAAAATATCAAAAGAATCTAGCCTGAAACCACGTTTTCAGAATCTCATTTCATTACCTCGTTGTTTATAGTGATAATGGTGCTGTTCGTATTACTACAAGTATTTCATCTCACAGATATAGACTTGATATCAAATGGACAATAAAACAGTAACGTGGAGTTATTAAGTACATCTTAAATTACCATTAAAATTTTATTTTAAAATAAATAAAACATGGCATCCACAAACGTTAAAATCACCCGATATCTTTGTCTCGACAATATTAGAAATTACTCAATATGATCATCACGTTCACTTATGGTGACTCTGGTAAATTTTGCTATTCATTTTTAATAGATACAGCTGTAGCAAATTGTAATATTCCATTATTCATTTCTCCGAAAACCGCCTTTTTTCAAGGAGACAAGAAAATGACCGTGTTATCTATACATTTTTACGAGCATTAAAAATTACGAGGTGCACGGTATCTACTAGGTGTGCGTTATCAATGGGAAAATATGTTACTATAAGCATAGATTCTTTATTTACTTTCTACAGCAATGTAACTTCAATCCTAAACATATGATTCCTGTTTACAGAGATTCCAAACTTATCTTTATTATCTGTAAGTTATTTTTTTCAATCAATTTGCATTGATTGAATGGTAAAATTCTAAATTCTCACTTAATTTTCAGATTGCCAAAGAATGCATAGAATGTATATATTAAATTTTATTATAAGTTTCTAATTTGAGGTAAATCTCTTAATTCTTTGTGGTATAAAATGATAGCTAATTGAACTGAATTAGGATGGTAGTTGAAAGTTAAGAAAAGGAATCTCCTGTTAATGTTTTATGTGGCCAATATAAACAATGCTTACCATGGGGTGTTGCAGTGCTCGTAATGGAAAATGCTACAAAACAGAACGTTTGTATTGGTAGTGGAACTGAAATTTTTACAAAACGGAATGCTTGTTATAAGGGAGGTATTTCTAAATGTCTAACAAAATGGAACGGTATCATCGGCATGTGTGATAAGCCAGAGCAGTGTTCCGGTGCGTACCGACTCATTCCGAGCACTGGGGTGTTGTCCAAAAATATGGATATCTATGTTTTCTGTCAGTCAGATTTTCTGTTGAAGTGGTTTCCATGTGTCTTAGAATATGAATTTAAAATATAAAGTGGGATAACCTATTTACTTTCTTTAAAATGGTGGCTTTAAATGTCATATGGCCAATTTTTTTGTAATCTAAAACAAAAGATACCATGAAAAAGGTCATGTTTTTGCGATGTTCATCAAAGCATCTCCTGAGTTGAAAGCAAAATTCTATGGGAAAATCATATAAAGGGATTCCTTAGCTTACAAATGCCCGATTTACTAATTTAGGATATAATGCAAACGACAAATTAGAGAACACTTTTGGTATACAGAAAGGATTTTCACTATAATAAAATTTTGGTGAGGGAAAATTTTTTACATTAGAATCAATTACAAAATAGTTTCCAAAAGACTAACATAAGTATAAATAATTCCACCCAGTGACATTAACGATGAACTTGACTTCCAGTATATTTTCGCATTGTAATTACACAACTGATCAAGCATTTTTTCATCATTAGATACTGTATGACTCTATACCATAAAGTTTACATATAACTGTTTATATTCTAAAAGAAATAGCTTTTTATTGGTTTATATTCTATCGTTAGCATAATGATTAAATACCCAATAAAAGTCAGCTGAAATGTTGGGAAAGTTGTCTAGACCTGGTACTTGGTTGTTCATATCTTGTTTAAATTTTATAGTTGTTTTGAATATAGATTGTATAATTACAATTAATAGCCTGAAATTTGTTGATAGTACAGTCGGGTAATTGTTTGTGTAACATTCTTCATCTTTTTTGTGTCTGTTGAATTAAGGCAGCTTTGCACCCCCCTCTATATCATGTTTCTGCAATTGCAATTAATATAGCCACTAGAAAAAAAGCATGGATGCAAACGATACGCCCTAGCCACTTGAGGGCTAGAATTTGGCAGCTGCTATTGTTGGTTTCACAATTATGATAGTTAAACAGACAGTAAATACAGTGTCAAATCTTTTTGCATCCACCTCTCCTTACCACCACGCACCCCTGGGAGGGCCACAGTTTGGAAACCATTGAATTATGGATTGTTTGAAATTTTAGCGCTTAATTACCATATCTGGTATAAGGTGTTAAAAATTTTGAAACAAAATACTCAGACAAAATATTTTAGTGTATATACTTACATGTATGTTATGTACGGTAACAAAACAGGGATGCTACATGCCAAAAATGAGTAAAACAAAATATATTCATTATAGAATCCCTCCCAGCTCCAAAATGCACATTAACACGTAGACTGCCATGAGGGTCAGATTTGACCCTCACCCTACCGTTTCCAAGGGGCCGTGAGGGTCATATATATCCCTCAGCTGATATTCATATTTGAGCCACCGTGACTCATCGGTGACCCTTGGGACTGCATGTTTGCTTAAAGGCTTAGCGAACTTAAGTCTCTGAGATGTCTGCATTACCTTGGCCTCTAATATTTCATTTTTGAATTGTCTGAATGCTAAAGACAACTTTTTCCTTCAAATTTTTACTTTCTCCATATGTAGTAATGGGAAAGTATTGTGATCACAGAAAAATCAACTTCGAGATTTCAATGGAAATACACGTTTTGAGGTCCCTAGAACACGTTTAGACTATTTTTGGAATGATGTCTGTGTGTGTGTGTGTGGATGTATGTGATTGCAGGTGCTCTAACTCAAAAATTACTTGTCATATTAATACCAGATTTCATATATTACACTTTAGCATGAGCACAAAGAACTGATTAGTTTTTTGACAATACCGGTTAACCGGAAGTCGAGGTTTATTCGAAACCCGATTCGGTTTTTGCGATATTTCTCTGATAACACTTCATTATTGTATGCATTGAGCATTACAAAAAATGTAGAAAATATAATTTCCTAAATCTTTTATTTGAAACAATTTTCCATAGCAGTTATTGTTTAGGAATTATTTATAAATAATCGGTTTTTTTGGTTTCCATCAAATATCTTAAAAACGTCGTTATTGGTAATCTTCGTGAGGACCAAAGTTGTAGAGAATAATATTTCTTACAGGTTTTGTATGAAACAAATTTTCGCAGAACCATCCATTTCGGAGATATTTAACTTCTTTGTAATTTCCATTATACAGCGCCAGCACCATGTAACAGTGAATTCTGTAAACATATTCAAAATATACCTAATTTACGGCAGTAAGGACGACTGTATTCTTTTACGATACGAAATAATAATTTTGCCTCATAATGCTATTCATAATAATTTAAATATCTATACCCCAAATATGGAGAAAGTCATGTGTTGGCCACATCTAGTTTTTCTAGTTCCTGTTTTGAGAGTTTCCATCGACGCACATTTGCCTCAGATACACCGAACTTTCTACTCGCATCACAGTTATTAGTTTTTTCGGCGTAATTTATCATGATCAGCTTAAAATTTGTATCTTAGCTCTGTCTAATTCCTTTGTTAACTTCCCCTTTGCACTCGTGCCACGTACTTCAACATGATCTGTCATTTTAACTTAAGGGTTGTGCACTTAAATCAAGAATGCACAACTCAAAATTACTGTCACACTTAGTGAATCGCGGTGCGTCGTTTGAAAGGGGAATCCCAATGATTTCCGCTCTCATTTGTTTTGACATTGCGGTTGCCAATACATGCAAGATGAAAGTACGGCGTCTGTGTTATGACCGTCGACGATGATTATTAGTCTAAATAATTATTATTCCCCTCATGTTTTTCTTATTGTTATTACTATTTGTTTATTTCACTTCTTTATGTACGTACTTGAATTTGCTGTTATGAATTGTTTACTCTAATATACCATTTGTTGTAAAAACCATTGATTAAATGCTTAAATATATTTCGTATTCGAATGTAAGACGACTCTTGATATTTACAGCTGAAAATTTGGAGATTGGTTACATGTGGTGTGGAATAGACGGCCAGGAGCTTTACTGAAACAAAGAGCAATGCTTTCACTGGATGCATTCAAGGACACATCTCCTGAAATTAAAAACATAATGAATGCGATGAATATTGATCTTATTGTAATACCTGGAGGAATGACATCGCAACTTCAAGTTTTAGATGTTGCTGTCAATAAGTGTTTTAAAAATAATTTAAAGATTTTGTATTCTGAGTGGTTACAGAGTGGAACTCACACTTTAACACCAAAAGGAAATCTTAAGAAACCTGAAGTTGCAATGCTCTGCCAATGGATCAAGGCATCGTGGCAACAAATAAATGCAAAAGTAATAGTGAAAGGATTTAAGAAATGCTGCTTATCTAATGCCATGGATGGGAGTGAGGATGATGTTTTGTGGGAGACTGATGATGAAGTTGAGAGTGATAAAGATAGTGAGCATGAGGAAAATAGTGAAGGTTGCATAGACAGTGATGATGACTAACACAATAAAATGATTTTATGCAGCACTTGGATTGAAATGTTTTTTGTTGTCCTGAAATGAGTATATTCTTTCAATGTATTTACTTTATTTTTAATGTTATCTTGAAATGAATGCTACCATTTAATTTGTTTGAAAACCTGAATGGTTCTATTTGGGATGTGATCTTATGATTTTAAAATGTTAAAAGACAATGACATTCAAGAAAAGTATAAGAGAAAATAAATGTTTCACAAGATTTATAATTTTTGTAGTCATGAAGGTCAATTTGAGCTTTTTTCTCTTTTGGAATCATCAAAATGGGGGGTCGTCTTAGATTCAGGGTCGTCTTGGATTCGGGTGAATACGGTATATCAACAGTACAAGTAACTTATGAATTACACAAATTTTAACATAATTTTAATAATATCTGATTTGTACCGGGTCCCCGGGGCTGTGAGGGTCATATTTGTCCCACGCTGCAAAAAATGTATTAATTCCATAAAAAAATAAAATAACGTAAAAATAATTGTTGTAATGTTTTTCTATAAGGAAATGACATACTAGTCTGGCAGTTAACGTGTTAAAGTGCAAATTACCATATTTACTGTGAAACACTCAAAAAACACAATACTTATACATATGCACTACCAGTATGGAGAAGTAATTACTGGGAAATGGTGGTTGTACATTTGAGGTTGTGTTAAAATTTTTTCTTTATGCTAAGAGCTCTTAAGTCGAGGCCAACATTTTTTAGACATTTGATACTGGTTTCAGTTATAAAATGACTATCTCCTTCCTTTACTGTGATGGTGATTGTTTTGTAACTGAAGTACTTATCAATATTTTTTTAAAAAATGTTCTGGTATACAGTTAGTTGTTTGTTTTCTTCATAATAATGGGATTCTATAAAATATTGTCTTCTTCATATTATTCATATAATCTTTACATGAACTCCAGTTGATCATGAAAATGATTTTTCATTGTGAAATCTACCATTGGGAAATTCCACTTTTTCTGTTGGTGGCATCGCTCGTTCTTACTTAACATTAAAACCAGGATACATAATTGAATACACTCATTCTATAACATTTTAAAGCAGGGACATTTAAATAGCAGGCTATGTTACGAGTCAGGAGCAATATTTTTGGAGATGTAAATTTCAATCCAGCAAGGGGAAAGATTGCATACATTTTGAGGTGAAATAACTTGCATAATTTTTGTTCATTTTGAATGAAATTTGGAATATGTAGAATGTTAATTATAAATATGTATTCCACATTACCTCAGAAAATTTTCTTTGATGGTAGCCTTTGAATTACTCATCCTCATGCATTGCAACATAACAGTCTTGGTGTTAGGACATAGTCTCTTTTCGCGTCATCACTATCTTCATGGAAATCACTGTCACATCAGTATCTGAGCATTCACTTTTGTCAGAATCTGAAAGTTTTTCTGTGTTCTTTACTTGGATACCTAAATGTCACTGGTCTTCAAAGATCTCCTGCTACTTGATGCCATGGTAGTATACTGAAGTTCCCATTCATATGCATAATGTAGTTGGATAAATCTCCTTACATATATATCCTTTAAGTGACTTAAATGGAATGAAATACACGCTGTACATCTCATATTACATGCCCTATTTGCTTCCAAATTGATTCTTATCCAAACAAATGGTTTCATCACACACTAGAAATATGCATCCTAAACAAACATTTCATTTATATTGAATCCATATTTTTTCCTGTTTTGCACTTCTATTCTAACTTTGTGAAAACTATTAGTACAAAAGATTCCAGGTCATATAAATGCTAATAACAATGTGTAGAGCTTATTATAAACAAGATGAAAGACAATTTATATCCCTAAAAACTGCAAAAAAGTTCTAAGATACCTTTCAAACTCTTCATAATACAAAATAACTGCACCTCAGCATGCTGTGAGTAAACTTGCCATTCCATGACACGTCATGTATAGTTCAGCAAGAAATCTAGTCATTCCACATTGAAGGGTTAAAAAACTGATCAGTTTTAAGTGACTTTTTCCAGAAAGAAAATGTCTTTTGGTCTGGCAGATATGATACATCCTCTGTCAAGGTTTAATATTAATTAACATTCATTCTTTTTAAAATATCACTTTAAAGCTGTGTACTTTTTATTATTATTTTAAATGCATGAAAGTTGGTGTATCTATTATGTAAATTAATATTGTTGAATATATTAGCAACCTATATGACATGTTTGTGTATAAATACAATTGTTTCAGCTGGCATGCATTGAGCTCATAAATTACAATACAGTTGTGTATGGCATGGATTTTAGTGGTTTGATTTTTATCTATTTGCATATGAAAGATCAGTAGTGACTTGAAGCTATATGCCTTACATTTCATTTATTTTTTTTAATACTCGGTTTTAATGTACTTATTTTAATATAGATATTGTGGAACTACTGAATTTGCTACCGGGATATGGGCTGGTATTGAGCTTGATGATAATGAAGGCAAGAATGATGGCTCAGTGAAGGGTGTGATGTATTTTAAGTGCCCTCCTAACCATGGTAAATATATTTATTCGGCTGTAGAATAGGAAGTTATAGAGGAAAGTCTGAATTGCTATGAAAGTGGTATGATAATTTCTTTTTTGATTACCACTTAATGATTAAAAGTACATTGTAGTTTAGTGAGATTTTCATTTACTTAATATGATGAGTAAATGGCTTTTGTGGATGAGTAGTGCCAGAGTAAATATTTAGTTTTCATAAGTTACAGTGCTACATGAAGTGTTACCATATATAGTTTGTAGACGTTTTCATAACTCTTGGCTTTTGTTACATACAGTATTTTATCTCAATAAACAAGGCATTTCCAATAATTGAGTTAGATTTCATGGTAAAATATAAAAATTACTGTAGAAAATTGTCATGTTATTATGAGTCCTTT
Organism: Uropetala carovei; assembly: GCA_036926305.1. Lineage (NCBI taxonomy): Eukaryota > Metazoa > Arthropoda > Insecta > Odonata > Petaluridae > Uropetala > Uropetala carovei. The sequence continues at coordinate 1,288,186 of JAXCHB010000215.1, forward strand.
TGCTTGGAAAAAATAATTCAAAATCTGTCTTCAAACATGACCATGTGGCATCACCCTTGGACTCATCCAAATTTTGCATATCCATATATATATCCATGGAAGCAATACCCTGTGTAGGTACACGTAGTCTATGCATATAGATACTACAGTTATTATCATATTATTTTAGGGAGTGTTATTTTTCATTTAGTTGAAAATGTTAGCAAAGGTGGATTTCTTTTATGTTCACTCTTTCTCCTTGTAGATCTCCCTCTATGTAGCCAAGGCTAAAGTTAAGTTTCTCCCTAATTGTAAACTCGACTCCAAGTTTGGGTCCATGTATACTGGTTCCTTAGTCTGAGAGAGCCAGTTTCTTCCAGGGCCTTAGACCAAAGAGGGTGGTGGGTTGTTCTGCATAGATTTTACCATGAATAACATTGTTCTTGGTTATGTAAGCTTTTAAACAAAGTGTATGGATTCTTCAGTGCATCTTCCTCACTCAGGATCCTATAATTCTGCTTTGCAGGTCTGAATAAGCCTTATAAATATGTACTATAATCTGTGTATTCTGAATTTTGGTATAAAAAACCAATCTGTTTTAGTGAATCCATGTCATATAAACCAGTGTTATGGAAGAGCTAGATGTAAATCATTTTGAGCAGCTTGAAAAATGATTTCTATAGTTGTGCTATGTCATTACAAGAATCTGTTTTTTATTAAAGTCTTGTTTTTTGAAAATGTTACATACATGTTATTAGCTCTATAAGCAACTTATCATGCTGAATATATATAGGAAAAACTTTATTAAAAACTATAATGGATTCCCTGCTTTCTCTGTTGTAAAATGAAAAATATATGACAGTTCTAAATGAAAAGAAAGAATTGGTGAAATGGGCAGTTAAATGTTTAAGTGACACATATCCAAGGTGCTGTGCATGTTAATCAAAAAAAATTTTTTTCCTATATATATTTCGGGTGACCTGAAATTCTAAAATCCTGACCCGACCGGTTGGCTTGGATCAGCCATGGGTTCGGCCACTCGATGCAGGGCTCTGTTAAAAATACAATAATGTATTTCTTTCTAGGAATATTTGCACCTTTAAATAAGGTATGCAAAGCTAATGATATTTCACCAATGAAAGCATCGCAATCATGCAGAAATATTCTTAGAACGCGAGTGAATCATGGAAAAGTTGACATATCTCATGTAACTCCTAAAGTAAGCACAGGTATGTAACTTAAAGTAATTATTACCTAACTTAAGTATTTATTTGATCATATTCGACATCTTTTTGTCATAGTCACCCCATATGGCTTAGTTGAAATTTTTTCTCTCATCTTTTCTCCTTTGTAACTGAAAATGGAAACTAGGGCTTAATTTGGATCGAGAATTTAATGTTGGAGACAGAGTTATTATTCCTGGTAATGGAGGAAGCAGGAATGGTGTAGGACGAAATGGTACTGTGCAGTATATTGGAACCACTACTTTTGCACCAGGTTGCTGGGTAGGTGTTGAGCTTGATGAAGAAGCCAATGGTCGTCATGATGGGACAGTTGGAGGCATACGTTACTTTGAATGCCCCCCTCATCGAGGCATCCTTGTATTGGCATCCAAGGTCATAAGGTAGCAGTTACTGTTTATACAATGTTTCTTTTAGTTTAAAATAATAATGTTTATATGGCAAAATGCTTTCTTATGTATACTTTATAATTTTTACTTGGTGAATTTTATGTGAAGAAGTAAATATTCCTACCATAAAAACAGCATGAGGTTTTTTCCAAATTCTTCAATCTTAAACATAAAGTTTGTATTAGGGATCAGTATTCTTCTAGTGTGATTGTCATTATCAGTTTTAATCCGTCTTCTATTCCACAATTAATGTACTTCCAACTAATCTTGCTAATAAAGGGAGGAGCCTGGAATATCAAAAAACATCTAAAAATATTTTATGCACTAAAGGCTATTTCATCAATTTCATAAGTTGGGAAATGAGGTTTGTATATTTTCACTAACTCCAATAGTTCCTGTTTATTCATTTTTGGGTCTGTCGCATTAATTTTTTGATCCTTCAACCAATTATATATATCCATCTTGCGCCACATGAAAGAAGGTGGCTTATTCAATTGAATGCTATGGTATGAGGCATTGTCCATCACATTAATTTGTTCCCTTTTAAATTCGGTAGCACACAATTGCTAAACCAACCCATAAATTTCTCTGCTGTTATCTCTTCATGATAATGTCCCATATTCTTTGATTGAAACAGAAGGGCTGCATTCAGCACAAACCCCTCTGTACTTCCAGCATGGAGTAAAATTAGCTGAGCCCCCTTTCCCACAGGAGTTGGCATTACCCCCTTTGTGGAGTCATCAGTCCAAATATGGGATTATCCGTGACCAGCCAAACAATATCTTTCATGTTCAATCTGGCCATCTCTTGCAGAAATCTGTCCTGTCAAGCCACTACGTCAGATCTTTCCATTAAAATTTTTCGACCACCGCTAAATTTCTTCCACTAAACCCTAAATTATTTCAAATTTTTCTTAGCAATGTTTTCTCACCGTTAAAAAGATCCACTTCTTTCGAAGATGACAGTAGCTTCTCAATCATAGGATATTCTCTCCTCGTAATATCCATAGATATGGCAGCGAATAGCAGCTTCTTTTAAGGAATCAATGTTCAGTTTTGGGCTCTCCTTTGGACGTTTCTTCCCAGGGGTCACTAAGATATTGACAACTTTACTCAGAGAATCTTCAAACTTTTCGTTTGAAATTCTTAAAACAGTGCGTTTGCTGATTTTTAGAGCTTGCACAGTCCTCTCTACAGCTTGTGAGATAGGAAGCAATGGTTCTCCATTGTTCCTTTCTCATTCGAAATAATTCCGACCTTTAATGATGGATTCTCATGCTTGAGATCGCAAAGTGACTCCTCGACCAGTCTTGGATTTCACGTTTGACATTTTGTTATTAAACGTAATGAAATGAAAAACACAAATTATAATAATCACAGTAAATAAGCCAAAGAGATACTAAAAGCCGAACACCCACTATAAGTCACTCGCAACACTGACTAATTCCAGCAAAACAAGAGAGGTAAGAGAAAATGACAACAGTGCACGTTTGTGATGTTAACGGTGTGCTCTTTACGTTGTCTCATTGGCTAAAACTCGTTCCTCCCACAAGATGACTGTGGCTGCTTCCGAGCAGCCAGGTGCCAACTCCGGCCGGCTCGACTATAATGATATATAGGGCCAAGTTGATAAAAATAATAAGTTGTCCAATATTAGTGGATGACCGGAAGAGTAACAGTACATAATGGTGCTTCAAAATACTTTGGTATATTATGTGAAACACTATAATAGCTGAGAAGAAAGAGATACTCTATGTTAGTTTTATCTTGATTTGTACTCTGGATTAAAGCCTATATTTTCCCATTCAACTCATTTATTTGAAGATAGCCTTTAACCCATCAATATAAGGTTTAAATTTTGATACTTCATAATCATTATTTATGTCTTCTTAAAAGCTAAAGAATAACAATATCAGAGAAATAAATTGAATTTAAAGTTCAATCAAAGCACTTTTGTGGCTTTTGTATAATTTAATATCCATTTTATCCTTTATGAAATGTAGGTGCACAGGAAGAGATGAAGTTGTAGGTGATCCTAGTTCCCGTGGAGAAAAAGAATGTAATGGATATTATACTTCTTCATCTTTGAAGAAAACGATCTGTCTAAATAGATCAAATTCTGTGAGCTCGCCCAATCAAGGCTGTTCAAGACCTCGTCTCTTCCGTAGTTTTTCTGCTGGTCATTCTTTGGGTGCATCAACTGCTCACGCATATCCACGTCGTAGTTCTAAAGGAAGTATTTCCAGAAGGATTATTTGCCCTCTAAGCAACGGAAGAAGTGATTTTTCTCTCGTCGTGGGAATGACTGTTCTGTATAACCATAAATTAGGTAATACTGTTTTTCTTACATTTCAATCATGTTAGTTTATCTTATTCCTGATGATAAAGTAGTAGACCAGTGTTGAAAATCTGGTAGGAGCTGAAATCAAGCAAGATTTCACATAGTAATTGATATGATGTCCCTTAGACCATTGGTTCTGAAAGTGTGGTCTGTGAGACTCCTCCAGGTGGTCTGCGGGATTGCCCACAATGCTAATTCTTGATACCCAATGTCCAGACCATATTAGAGAACAGACCAGAATCCTAATCTCCAACACTCACATGACGTATTACAATAGTGTTAAGGATAAATATACCATTTTAAATTAATTCGTTTGTGTAGCTCATCTGATTAGTCCTAAAGCAATTAATGTTGACCAAGACAAATTAAATTAATACCACTGAAATTAACTAAATTCTTCACAGCCTTAAATCTCAGTGGATACAATGAAATGTCCTGACAACTGTTCTTACACCCCTCCTTTTTTGGAACAATCAAAAATGGTTACCTGTGAGGTGTTTTGCCCGTCAAAGTGGTCAGCGGACCGAAAAAGTTTGAGAACCACTGCCTTAGACTAAAGAAATTTCATGTCCTTAGGACCTTGTTTCCTAATTAGGATTACTTACCAACTTCCTCCAATTATGTTAGTTGTTATTGTTTTATGTTTAAAATAAAAAATTATGTATATTTTCAGGTGTGCTCACCATTTGAAATTTTGTTTATATGGCTTTACTGAAAATAATTACTGGTAATAATAACTTGGGGATTTTCCTGGTGTCCAATTTGGCATGATTTCTGAATTGCTGTTTTTTGATGTTTTTACTGTATTGCAAAAAAATTTTAATTAAATTCTTGCGTTAACCCTTGAGTGCCTTGCAGTGTGGAAACAATTTGCAGGGACATAGGTATCCTATTGTTCTAGTGACTAGGAATGCCCAAAGACAATCAGCATCATATTTTATCCCATCAGGGATGTACTAATACTGCACTGTTAAGAAATCAGTTTTCTATCAATTTGTGCCAAAAGGTTAATGGGTAAACATATGAGTAATTTTTGAACTTCTGATACTGACCTTTTTTCTAAGTAAGTTGGCTCTTAGCAATTTAACTTTGTCGTTTTTTCGTTTTCACTGTATTACTCTTAAAGAGTCTTACTCAATTCTATAAATTATCAGTATGTCTCTGTTACACATATTTGGAGTAAAACTCAAGTGATGCCATATGCCATCACTAGTCTCATCTAGTCATTAGACCAAAAAATGTTTTTAACCCTGCAGTGAAATCGTTCGGGTCAAATCAACCTAAACCAATTTAAATGTCTATGTATATTTTTTAAATGCAATTAACTTCATTCATCAAGTAGCTGAGTTTTGACATGTTTTGAGTATGTTGTATGAGTTTCAGTTTGATTGTGACATTCAAAGAGATAAAACGTAGTTTGTTTTGCAAGGTCTGGGTCGAAAAGATTCTCCTGTTATTTTTTATAATTAAATTAGTTTTGTTTTAAGCTGTTATCTCGATCCATTTTCAATTAATATTAATTGCTGGTAATTGTTGATTTAATGTGTTTTACATAAATAAAAGTCAATTCTAAGCACAAATTAAGGATGAATACCAGTATGCATGAGCATATTTTACAAAAATGTTTTGAGGAAGACATTGAATCGGAGGAAGAGGTTATTAGTGAAGTTTCTGTCTTGGAAAATGTTGATAATGTTGAAAAAAGTGATCATGATAGTGATAGCTAGCAATCTATATATTCAGATATGATACCTCTGATGACGAATTAGGTGATCACGAAATAAGTGGTTTTCATGGAAAAGATGCAGAAACAGTATGGGATAAAAGTCATTTTCGACTAAATGTTCGAGTTATCTCTGAAAATATCATTGTGAATATTAATAAATTGAATGATTATTCAGAAAATGTTCAAACACCTTTACAAAGTTAGGAGTTATTGTTCATTTTTATTGATGAAGTTGTTTTTTGTTCAAACATATTTAACTAAAATTGCTCCAAGATTTAAAAATATTAATCATGCTTAACTCACAAATACTATCGAGATGAGAGCATAGCTCCGCTTACTCTCTTTGGCTGGTGTTCACAAATCCTCTCATGTTAATGTGAGGAACATTTGGGCAACAGATGGAATGGGTCTTGAACTCTTTTATATGACCATGAGTAACAAAAGTTTTTTGTTTCCTATGGGGCATATCCGTTTTGATAATGTTAGGCCCACTCATCTGGTGTATATTTACCAGAGCCAGTGTTCAATCATGGACAACTATATGTTGCCTTGTCATGGGATTCTTGATTACAAGACATAAAAGTTAACATTTCAGAAGGTCATAATTACATAAGAAATTAAGCTGGATTTTGCAAAATTGATATGATAGCAAATAAAATTGTTATATTTGAAAGCAATACACTTGGAAATGGATTGTTTACAAACAAATATGGTTAAGAGTTAGAGTAAAATGTTTTTGTATAGCCCACATACACCTTAAAATTCACAACAAAAGTAGAAGTTCCTAAATAAACTTTCATTTTTGCTTTATTTAACAATTTGAATTATAGGACTTCGGATTTAATCTATATCTATACATCTGAAATTCTGTTCTTGTTTGCCATACAATAAATGCTGTTATCTACCTGGTCCCAGGCAATAGTGGGTACTCCAACTAGTATAACTATAATTCTTGGTTATTCATTACAACACCTTAACTCTTCATTGAGCTCTAGTGCATCAATATCCTTCGATTGGGTATTTTCATGTGTGAGAATTTCTTGAAAATCGTTGCAAGGCAAACGTTACATCTTACAAGGAGTCCATACGTGTCATAGAACACTGATATCAACGAGCATGTGGCAGGGCATGCTATGCGTCGTAACTTGAAATATTACGAAGTGAGAAGGCGTGCATCTCAAGGGTTTGTGAATAATGCGGAAAACTGTGTGTGCGGCATATTATATGGGCCTACTACGAAGCCCCTTGTGCAAGAAGCCACCGTAGTGTAGTTTTTAGTGACTGACTTGTGTGCAGAGGATGTGGGTTTAGAGGTTATATACTGGCAGTTCTTTTTCATTTTCTATTCATTATTTTTTGTATTTCATGATTTTATAATCGTTATTTATATTCTGACATTCTATGCTATAAAAATGTTTTAATTGTGAATTTTGGAAAAAATGATTACTTATTGTATTTCATGGAAAATTTGTAAGGAATTGATACTTTTGCAATAACAAATGCAGTTTCACAATTTTTATAAAAATATGTTCTGCACATCACAATAAACACAGTGATTCATAAAATACCGTGGAGAAGGAACTAACTGGTTTTACACCGTTATCTTCATAATTAAAAATAGGTTTCATTAGTCTTGTTAGAGCCATTGCTCAAAATTCCTTCTCCACGGTAAACCTGCCCAAATGAGTGGATTGAAGAGAAGAATCAATTCAGTACTCAAGCATTGGTTTTTTTATTTTGATCCTGAATTCAGATTGTTAAACACCATTCCATTTCTTCAACGACAGCATTTTGTTTTTTACTTATAATCATGGACTGAACAGATCCTGCGTTGCGAATATGATCATCAATTTTTCCTCTGTCTTTTAAAATGGTTGCAGTTGTTGAACGATTGAGATCATAAACACGACCAATTGAAGCAAGCGGCTCCCCTATTTCTGATCTATGTATTATGTCCATTTTAGTTTCCATCGAAAGCACTCGATGTTTTTTTACCACTCTTAGCACTTTCACAAACACTACATTTACAATTGTTTTCCATATTTCAAGGGTAATAAACAAACAATACATACATAAACACGTATGGTTTCGAATACAAACGGCAAATGATGTGTTGACAAGTTTACGTGTTCTTACTGTGACTGATGTTCGTAAGTGCGTGAGGGTGTGTTCGTACATGAAGTGCGAGGGGCAATTCATTGGTACGTGGAATGTTGGTAAATACGAATTGTTTGTTTCTTGCATGTTCGTAAGTAGAGGTTCACCTGTACATACCGTATCTGCCCAAAAACAAGCCGATGTTTTTTGTCAAAATCTATCATGAAAAAATCACCCCTTGGCTTAAATGCGAGTCCGAGGAAAATTTGGGTTATGGTTAAATCTTGTAGTCACCCATAGATGGCAGCATGTCTCTCATTGCCGTCGTGTTCAAATGATAGACTATATTTTTCATAAAGTAAATATTTGACCTACGATGAATATTAATGAATAAATAATAAATGTTAGAATATTGAATTTAGCACTACATTTGCTTTGTTACCGTTTAAGGCTGGGTTTTTCACATTATTTGCATAGATTGTCTATGCAGACGATTATGCAAAATGCGTTGATGGCTTTGTATGCTCAACTGTTTGAATTTCGGTAAAACCATGGAGGCTGTAATGAGGAGATACGACTCCACCCCGAAAGGGGGCATATTTTGTTGCCAATTTAGTCGCAGTGTATTAGTTCCAGCTAGGCGGTGCTGATGTTCTTAGGTTTGCTACAAATCACTATGAATTGTGATAGTTTGCAAGTGGTCTAACATCTACTCGTTGTATCCATTTCGTTTGTGTGAAATTTTCTGCATCTGCGGTGGAATATTTTATTACATAATGACGCGAAATTCAAAGTGTTGCTTTGTGCCTGGACGTTCGACAGGTTATAGCAGAACAGTACGAGTGAACAAAATTTTGGGAATGAAAAACAAATGTTTTCAAGGGTAAGTACACATTAGTCAGTAAATATAAATTTATTTAATGTAGAAAGGATATTAATTGAATTGATATTGTCATATTGAAATCATTTGCTTTCAGAATGAAGCTCAGCTTCAGAAATGGAGGAGGATTATACCCTGCAAAGATCAAGTTTTCAGCGCAACGGACGTTGTCTGTGGGCTGCACTTTACTGAGGAGGATATCATCAGTTATTATGAAACTATTATGCCTGATGGAAGCATCAAGAGATTTGAAAGAGGAAGACCCCTTCTAAGACCTGATGTGTTCCCAACAATATTTCCTAATTTACCGAAATATTTTGGAGGGTGGCAAAAAAGCGGAAGCCTCCATTGGATAGAAATCGTGGAGAAGCTTTGACTCCAGAATTTGATAGACCTCCCAGCCCAGATATTGGAAGCATAAGTGGAATAGATAACTTAGCGCTTTTGGCTGAGGTTGCTGCAGAAATTAATCCTGTGATACTCGAGATGTTTACAGATGAGGTCTTCGATGCAACTTCCTTGAGGGAAACGTTCAAGAGTGTATTCAGTGTGGTTTTTGGTCTAGTGATTTGTTTTTATTTGTAATTATCCTTCTCTCTTTTCAGGTTGCTTCCTCAATTGAATTGTACATATATTGAATGTACTGCAAGTCCCTCAAGTTATGTAATGTATGTATATAAATTTATGTGAAATTGGTATTCAATGTGGTTTTTGGTCTAGTGATTTGTTTTTATTTGTAATTATCCTTCTCTCTTTTCAGGTTGCTTCCTCAGTTGAATTGTATGTATACTGAATGCAATTCAAGTCTCTGAAGTTTTTTAATGTATACAGTGGCAGACATAGAGAATGCGAGAGCCTAAGGCGAATGTTGTTTACAAGGTCCACAGCTTACAATGTCTGACCATGTGTGCCATTAGGTGTTCTGCTCATAGCCCTAGGTGCTTGTCTAGGTTGCCTAGACTTGTAACTGACCCTGAATGTACGTATATATATTTGTGTTATTAGTTTTCATTATAGTTTTCGTTCTTGTGATTTGGTATATTTTGTAATTATCTTTCTGTCTTTCCAGGTGTGCTTCCTCAGTTGAATTGCGTTTTTCAATATTTACCTGAATGCATTTAGCCAGCAAAGGCATAAATAGAATAGATAACATTAGTCTGGAAGAGGCTTGAAGGCACAGCATTTCTGCTAAGTTTTTGAAATGTGTATGTATCTACTTTAATTGCAGTAATTTATTTTATATGTACTTAGTTTTCACTATAGTTTTTAGTGTTCTGAATAGATATTTTTAGTAATCATCTTTCTTTCTTTTCAGGAGCTGGGCAAATGGGATATTGATCAACTTTATTTGCACTTATTTATTTTATTTTATATTATTGTTCATCATTGAATTTGGCCATTTGAATTGGTTTTTTAAGTAATTCTCTTCCTTTATTTTCAGGTGCTGGTTAATTAGTTGTGTATCTTAGTTTGATTAGCTTAGTTTCTATTATCCTTCGCAGGTTTTTTAACCCCCCTTCCTTTGTGGGTTTTTTCTGCAACTGTGGGTTTTTCTAGAGAATCCTTAAGGTTCTATAGCTTTTTCCCACACACTTGATCTTTATTAAATAAATGGTTTTAATACAGACTTAAAATGCCATTGTGTTCTTATTTCATATTCCCGTTTTACTTTTACTATAGAATATCTCATTGGATTACCAAAACAAATATGATGTTCGTATTTAATGTGACAATATTACTGCATAGCATTTCGAAATGTCAAATTTCAGACAAAATACCTTCTGGATATATTATGAAATTTAAATAATCGTCAGCTTAAGAAGAAAAAAGGCATCAATATATTACATGACAGTGTAATACTTTCTGTGAAAACATTTACATTTCGTCTCGAATTTTTGCCTGTATTTTGTAATAATATTCTCATTTCATATTATAATAAAATACTGAATGTCGCATATATTTACCATAAGTAAAATTAGATATACTGATTATATTTTTGGATATTGTTATGTATGCCTGGAGCCAAACCGAAGTAAAAGGCACTAGAATTCCTGATACTGTGGATATTGAAAAACAGTCCAAATTTTACCTCCACCTATCTATCCTCTATAGAGTGAATTTCATAGTCGACCAAAGCCACAATAAATTTATCGAATATGGATTAAGTGAAATACTGAACATCAGAACAAACATTCCGTCCTGTAATTATACCCTGAACGAGGTTTTTTCCAGCGTAATTCCAATCAATTGATCCGCTACGTAATTCATGTAACATACTCGGTACTTCGTAAAAACAAATAGTTTATATTCATAGATTGATTTACAAACCTATATTACCAATGCATTCTTACGTAACAAACTATTATCGCAAATAAAGCCACGAAAATTACATACGTATCATACATACGCTCCATGACTTCAGCAAACCTACCTTCCACAACGCTGCGTGTGGCGACTTTGGCAACTAAAACTTGAGCTACCAAACTGGCAACAGTTTCGGAAGCAGAGTGGAATCTCCTCATTACAGACTCTATGGGTAAAACTTTACATGGGACGCGTATAATTATAAAATGCAATTTCTTAAGGCAATGTAAATGCTAATTTCATTGGAAATAGACTTGGATGAAAAATTACCTTGGCGAGATTGCATTCAAATGATAGTACTATATTTTTTGTAAAGTAAATATTTGACCTACAATGAATATTAATGAATAAATAATAAATGCTAGAATATTGAATTTAGCACTACCTGTGCTTTGTTACCGTTTAAGGCTGGGTTTTTCACATTATTTGAGTGATCACATTATTTGCGTAGATTGACTATGCAGACGATTACGCACAATGCGTTGATGGCTTTGTATGCTCAACTGTATGGATTTCGGTAAAACTTTACATGGAACGTTTATAATTACAAAAATGCAATTTCTTAAAGCAATGTAAATGCTAATTTCATTGGAAATAGACTTGAATGAAAAATTATCTTGGCGAGATCGTTATTACTATATTTGACCTTTTGTGAAAATGAAGATGAATGAAATTATTGTCACTGAATGTGGAACAGTATTCAACTATGGATAATTATTAATTGGAGTAATATTTCAAAATGTCAACAACTAAACCATTTTCCACTCATTTCTTTGATCTCGAATAATGTATTCTAAGCTGTGCATGAATGCCTGGCACACTTCAATATAAAATCTACGAAATGTACGTTTTTGCCAAAAAATTGTGGAAATTTTTGGGGGGTCGGCTTCTATTCGGGCAGATATGGTATATTAATTTTTTTGTAAATTACAAAATTATCTTATTTTCGTTTTCTTTGCTTCGACTTATATTCGAGTCTTGGATTTTAGACACTTTTTTAGGCTAAAAAGTACAATTCGACTTATACTCAAATCGCCTTATACTCGAAGATATATGGTAAGTATTATTTTGCATAATTTTTTATTCATTTTTTATTTTTAAAACATCATCTATGAATATTTACAAAAAGATAGTTATATACTTATTATCTTTTTAAATTGACATGTTGACCAAGGAGGCACCTATTGATGCCATATACTATTGACCATTATCTTAACGTGGAAGATGCATTCATGACAACTTAGCATTAAGCAAAAATCTGTATTTGCTGGGAGCACTATAACCCTTAAGTGCCCAAAGGGAAATAATTTTAACAAATGGTATTTTTGGGACCACATTCAATGGAAACATATTATCACCGGATTCTATAGTCGTTTATAAGGGAAACAATAAAATAACATGGTAAACAATATGACAAAAAACCTTAATGTAAAATAAAAGCATATACCGTATATCTTTGAATATAAGGCAATTCGAGTATAAGTCGAAGTGTACTTTTTAGCCTAAAAAAGCATCTAAAATCCAAGACTCGAGTATAAGTCGAAGCAAAGAAAATGAAAACAAGGTCATTTTGAAATTTACAAAAATATTATTATATATACAGTGACCTCTACTTACGAACATTCAAGAACCGAACAATTCGTATTTACGTACGTTCCACATACCAATGAATTGCACCTCGCACTTCATTTATGAACACCCTCCCACACTTACGAACATATTGTTTTTTATTACCCTTGAAATATGGAAAACATTTGTAAACGTAGTGTTTGTGAAAGTGCTAAGAGTGGTAAAAAACATCAAGTGCATTCGATGGAAACTAAAATGGACTTAATACATAGATCAGAAAAAGGGGAGCCGCTTGCTTCAATTGGTCGTGTTTATGATCTCAATCGTTCAACAATTACAACCATTTTAAAAGACAGAGGAAAAATTGGTGATCATATTTGCAATGCAGGATCTGTTCAGTCCATGACTATAAGTAAAAAACGAAATGCCATTGCTTAAGAAATGGAATGGTGTTTAACAATTTGAATTCAGGATCAAAATAAAAAAACCAACACTTGAGTACTGAATTAATTCTTCTCTTCAATCCAGTCATTTGGGCATGGTATTTAAAGATAAAATATAAATTTTAAGTTTTCCTTTGAAACTACGTAAATACAGTTATGCTGTGGTATTTTATCATTAGCCTTCACATTTTCTGTTAGGTAGCGTGAATTTTTCATACTAATGCACTTCAAGTCAGACAAATGTTGTTTTTCACCAGTCATGTTTAATTATTGACCCAGAAAAATGTCCAGCTAGTTTGTGACTCGAATATAAGTCGAAAGTAGGGTTTGATAGGCCTAAAAAAGGAAGAAATTTCTTGACTTATACTCAAAGATATACGGTAATCTAAAAATCTTTCCCTGGACACTTATGGGGATCTATGGGCCTCTGTATTAAAATAAGACCCCAGGGTTAACTGCTTGGCTTTTTTTCACTTATTACACAAAATTTGTCAGTAAGATTCAATTATTACGTCTCAGCCCCTTATAATGGCACTCACTCATGTGAAGTCATTGTCATGCTCTTCCAACAAAGCTATGCACTGATTGTGTAGTGAAAGTGCCTCTTCAATGACTTTACCAGTCACGGGGTAGAATCAGGCTCTTGCATTTCCACAGAAACCACATGATGGTCCAGCTCCTGCAGCTCATCGTTGGTAATGGGAGGTTAGCAATTCATCTACATCATCCATGCCGACTCCCTAGATACCTGCTATGGTGGCGATATGACTGATGTCTTGTCTGGAATTGGGTAGCTCCTCCTCAAAGAACTATTTCTGGGTACAGTCGCTGCCAAACATCCCAGACATTGTCGATGTTATGGATGGCTTTCATTATGTGAAAAAATTTCCACCAGTCCTGCATGCTTTGTCTGGCCTGTCCATTGATCTCTTCAGTGAGTTGTCTAAAGGTCTTCCCTAGGTAATATGCCTTGAATGTCGCTATTACGCCCTGATGTATGGGCTGCAGGGCAGATGTGGTGCTTGGTGGAAGAATCGCTGCTTCAACAGGGAAGTCCATGCACAGTCTCCAGATGTCGAGGGTTGCCTGGTGCATTGTCCAACACCAGCAGAGCTCAGGGTTCAACACCAATGTCCTCACAATATTTTTTTACAGTTGAGCAAAAATAAGATCTAAACTATGCTGCGAATAAGTCTTGAGTCACCCAGGCCCTGTGGTTGCTACACCACAATGGGTAGATCAGCTTTACTGATAGCACAAGCCCCCGGAAGCGTTGTCACCCAGGAGGAGAGTTAGTCGATCCTTAGCAGCTTTGAATCCAGAGGCACTTTTCTATTCTCTAGAAATAAACATACAGGATAGCATTTGCTTCCAGTAAAGCCCTGTTTCATCCACATTAAAATTAAAATCTGCTGAAAAATGACCTTTCCACAATTGCATGGAACTCTGGGATAATTTTCTGCCACCTTTATGCCCACACTAGCCAATTCACCAATTATTCTAAGACTGTGCAAATTAGATCACCTGAAGTGATCACACCCCCTTTACTAGCTTTAAAAATATCTGCAGATGATCCACCACCATGCTGGGCTATGACCACACTGTGCTTAAGATATTAGGCTGCAATCACACTATGCATACTATATTTTTATATATATAAAATTTTTGCTTTTTAATTTTTTGATAAATTGAAAAAAACAGCATTATAACGAATCTGCATTGGTTGGGGCATGTTAAGCAGGGGCCACCTGTATATAAATGTGATAAAATTTATTAAAATAAAAATTAAAGAAAAATTTGGACATTCGATTTAATATGTAGTTATATTGAAAACATTTCTCAGTATGTAATTATGTATTAAATCAGTGATATATTATAGATGCATCATCTTTTTTAAATGGCTGAAGAACTGCAATGGCATATTAAATAAATTAAGGTAAACTAACTGAATTATGTGGTAGCATTCTGGTGAGATATGCATGATTTCTAAAATCAAACGTAATCTAGAAATATTATTACCCAATTCTGCCAGATTTTCAAATTTAAGCTATATTTTTTGTGTAAATGTATTATTTCAATTTATTGTGTATAATTATTGATTTTATTTTTAGACAATAATTTCACTTTCCTTAATAAAGATAAACTTATGAACTTTATTCCATTTCTTTAACTTAATTTTGTAAACAAAAAATGAAGCAAGAAGTTGACCATTTTTTCCATGGTGTATCATAACTTAAAAAACTGAATCTTTTGATTAAAATATTTTTGTTACTTATATCCCGTTTTTAGTTTGGGCATTTTCATGCAGTTTTTAACCATCTTTTAAAATTCTTTGACGCTTCTTTCATTAATTTCTTAGCTGGATATTTATATGAACACTTTGAAAAAGTGTCTTTCCATACTGTGATTTCATAGCTATTCTGGAGTTATTTATTTAAGGTGTTTGAAAGTCATGTTGAAATGAGTTTCTCATAAAAATTTTAGGATGAGAAAGTCTGACAGATTTATTTAATTTTTAGGGATTGTTAAATATATTGGAGCTGTGGAATTTGCTGAAGGGAAGTGGTTGGGATTGGAGCTTAAAGAACCAAAAGGGAAACATGATGGTGTGGTGAATGGAAGGCGCTATTTCACAGCAAAACATGGCCATGGTATTATGGTTCATCCAAAAACTGTTACATTACATGGTATAAATGTAGAAAAGATAATTGCTCCCTGAGCCTCAGTTGCATATTCAAAACGTTGTGCATACATGTTGCTTATTTTGGTCTGTGTTCCTAACGTAGATAAACATGTTCAATCTGTTTGTATTCTGTGAAAGTTTGCCAAAGGAAAAAACTACTGAGTTGGTTATAAGTTTTCTTGCCAAAATTCCAAATGTGAAATTAAATCTGATGTATTAAAATCGGTTGTTGTACTGTTCATGAGAATCTGTTTTAATTAACTGATGCCAAACTAATAAAATAGATACTACTGTAGTTGATGGGTCACAGTTGATTTTCATATGAAATCATGTAAATGTTTGGGTTTAATTTTATGTTGGACCATACAAGTTGGCAACAAAATTTAATTTTTTCAAGATAATTTTTTATGTAATATGTATCATTTTCTGTTAAAACATCAGTTTTTATTTATTTGAAAACTTTTATATTAATAATATACAGCCGTGCCTCATTTAGTGCAAAGGATGTATTCCAAAAGGTCTTTGTGCTAATCCAGTTTGTGCTAAACAAACAGTTTATAACATGGTAAAGGGTTTCCTTAACTGTGTTCCACTGAACCCAAAGGTTCCACAGAAGCTAAATGGGATTCCATGATAGACAGAGGAGATCTGATATGTTCTTCCTTCTCTTATGTACAGCAGGAAGCATGAGCCTCAATTGTAAACTATAAGAAGCATAAATTATGTAAATAAAAATTACAATGATTGTAAAGTTAATTTTATTGCAATTTGGCTTATCACCTCTTATTTAGGGTTCCACAAGAAAAAATATTTGAATGTAATGGTTCTCTGGCTTCAAAAAGTTTGGGAACCCCTGACGTAGTACAGGCGACTCCCGAGATTTGACAAACTCAAGAATTAGACCGGTCGAATCGACCCAGCTGATCGATTGGTGGAATTAGAAACTAGTTTACGCAAAGTAACTTTCGGCCTGCCTGACCACAAGAGGTTTAGTTTCAGTCTGGACATCGTTATTTCTGCTCTAATTGTTTAAATTTGTGCTGATTCGACATTCGATGGTTCGAGATTCGACCACGTTTTCAGGAACGCATCCCTGTCGAATCTCAGGAGTCGTCTGTACTTAATAAGGATTATTTCATGATAGAACATAGTTCGTTATATTTTCAAATAAAAATTGTGTAAATACATGTGAATATTATTGAAAGTGCTATTAGTGATTAATATTTATATTATTATTACTAATAATTATAATAACACTATCATGGTAGAATATCCATTTAGCCAGTAAAGATCAGTGTTCAATTCCTAGTTTTGACAGAATTTTGTTCTTTCCAATTATCACCAACCTTACAGCATATGCTGGTCAACATAGTGATCTTCTGATCAATTATTAGCATACACAATGTTAAAGTGCTTCACCAGATAAACAAATGTTATGAATATTTGAGGGGCATATAAAATATTGAAACCAACTGGATCTGGCATTAACATTTTCAGAAGAATCATCACCTTATTCTTGCTTTAGACCAGTGTTTCCCAACCTGGGTGCCACGGCGCCCTGGGGTGCCGTAAAAATTATTCTGTTTTCCCATTTTTAGCCGTATTTTACATTAAAAAAACCACGATTATTGCTGGTGGTGGATAGGGAGAGGTGCTGCAAAATTCTGAAAAGTCACTTAAGGGTGCCGCAACTCTAAAAAGGTAGGGAAACACTGCTTTAGATATTCAAACAGAGGAAGGGCTTCATTGCAAAGGACTGCTTGACTAAGGAGTATGCATTCATCAGAAGGTTTTGATTCAATTGACAACTAACAGTCTCAGTTTTTCTAACAGGTATGACTATATGATCATGTGAGTATCTTCGTAGTTTACTGCAGTGTCTAATTCAACAAAACATTTTGTTTTGTCTTTATTTTACAGAATTGTATGAATTGTAGAAGTTTTGAAGTTAAGCTTAAGTGCAGTATCACTCTGACATTCACCTTTTTCAAAACGCTGAATTACTTTAAGCTTTTCCTCAGGATTTATGCTTTTTTGTTTCTAATGTATGATTATATCTTGCACTTTTATTGCCTACCCTTAATTTTCTCTTTTCTGCCATGATTTAAAGAAATTATTATCCCCTAGCAACTGTTAAATATTTATTTTGTGCTATAAATATAGCGAAATAACTATGGAATATATAAATTAAACTGATGATGTTGAAACTGAAGACCTAATACAGTAAGTCCTCGATTTAAGTTGTCCTACTTTATGTCGCTTCGATATAACGTCTTTGCCAATAATTCCTACCGTCACTGCAGCACTTCATTGTGCTGCTAAGCTGCTGCAGTAACTAGGTACAATGGCAACAATTATCTATGAGATTTCCTTAATGTAGCTGAATCTATCCTCAAATGGTTTCTCTATAATAAAAAATTACATGAAAAACATCACAACAGAATGATTAGAAATAAATTATCCAATTTTATGGCCTGACTGGTGTATTTTTTTGTTGAAATTTGTTTTAGAATGCTTTTGAGACTTATTGAATGAAAGAGAGCTGGTGGCTACATCATATTTGTCAAGTTGGCCTCTCCTGTCCTCACACAATATCAGCTCATTTAACATTAAGGTTGTTACTTTATTTCTACCACAATTTCACTCTAACTTTCTGTTATTTTGATTTAACATCATTTCGTGCTGTTTTAAATGACAATTTCATGTAAACATTTATCAAATTTACCTCAGTAGAAAAATAGTTTCACATGATGTCTTGATATTCACAAGCAAAGTATGTATGGTTTCATCCTTAACATTGTTACTGGATGTATCTTTTTGTATCTAAAAGCAATGTTGATTCTAGTGTAGGTGCAGGAAAATGCGAAGGAGAGGGGTGAATGATATTTGAGTCAGCATGTGCACCCCTCTCTCTCAGTAGAAGAGGCACCATCATAGGTGAAATACAATATATCTCTTCTCTGATTATGCCTACAAAGTCATTTAATTTGTAACACCAAACAGATCGGTACATGTTTTGAATCAGTATGTTATTCTTTCCTTTGGCATTGCTTGTTCCATCAAGGTAGTGCAAAGGCATGCCCATTTTTTAATTTTGAGTGTGTTCCGCCGTAATTACGGTCGATTTTTTAATTCATTAAATAGTACACAACCCTTAAATATGGCTGAAAAACATGCAGAAAGTGCTTCAGTGAAGCGATCTTGTAAGTCTCTCATTGTGGAGGTTAAATTAGATGTACTACAGCATTTTGAAGCTGGAGAGCAGGGTCACAAACAGCAGGTTTTGTTATAGGTCATTTCACTTTACGTTGCATTTCCTAGGAACGCATCCTTGACATAAATCGAGGACTTATAGTACGGTGATTGGACAGCTCAAAAGTATACATAAGCATAAAACAAAACCTGTAAAAATGCACAGTCCACAATATTTTAATTTTACAGTACAGTATAATTTTTATTTTTTAATATTTTCAAAAAATAAAAATTTACACCCTGAGATGCCAAGTGGGCTATATGGAAATTGCAGTAAACATACATGCACTAAACAAGGCATGACTGTGATTAATATAAATTTAGAAAATCAAAAGGTTATAATTTGAAGTACAACAGAAGCCTGTCTTAACATTCCTTGTTATACTGAGCTTCAAGTTGTCCTCCAAAACAAAGAAATAATAGTAAACATCTATATTGCCGAATCGGAAGCCGCATCGCGGGGAGCCACCGCCGCAGCGGAGAATCTGCCAGCGGACCGGCCATTAACAATATTATGTGATAATCAGGCAGTGGTGTGGGACCTGACCAAAGGGCGAGGATTGTTATTTCACTATTTGTATCTTAAAGAAATGTACAGAATGCTAATAAAGAATTTGTCACAGCAAGTGACGTGGGCGTACGTCCCGACAGATTCTAACCTGGCCGATCGTCCTTCACGGACGGTCCTTTTCTAAATATGCCAGATCGGCCAGCCATTGGTGGGCGTTGGTCGATTTGGTATATAAGGGACCGGATTCGAGGGAGGTCGGTCAGTTTTGGGATTCAGTCGGGGCGTGTGCCCCATCATCATATAATATTTGAGCAAAAATGGGTACTGTTGGTCCAAGGTAACCTGATTAGGCAATAATTGGCAGAGAGATAGAAATGCTGTATTCTGTTGTATCAAAAGAAAATATTCTGTTGCTTTGAAGACCTTGATTATAATAAGTATGTAATGTAGAGTACTGTATACATTTTAGAGGATTTGTCTCTGAATTTTTGTATTATTTTGCAATTACTGCTTTTGTTGCCACTTGATGCTGTGTGGCATTATGCTACCTGTTGTCAGGGCCGGCCCTCTAGGGTATGCAGATGATACATTGCATTGGGGCCCCCTCCTCATAGGGGCTCTGATCTACTTGGGTGCCTTCAGAGCAACTGAGAGAATAGGGATAAATCTCAGCCTTCATCGACCGTCACTTCAAGCCTCTTGTCCAACAGCTACCCTCCTTTGTCAAAGATGCAAACCACTTCCTCCATCGACTAAAATCACTTCCTTCCCCTCTCCCACCAAACACCATCTTGGTCACCATAGATGTATGTTTCTTATACATGAATATTCCCCACCCCGAAGGACTTGCCACTCTTCGAACCTTTCTTGACAAGAGGTCAGAAGAGAAGAAACCATCCACTGCCTTCTTCATTTTGCTGGCAGAGATGGTTCTCCACAAAAACAGTTTTGTGTTTGGAGGATGCCATTACCTACAAACCAAAGGAACTGCAATGGGCACACAGATGGCCCCTTCTTATGCGAACTGCTACTTGGGAGAATGGGAGTCCTAGCTCCTCCAGTCCTCTCTCCAAAAGCCTCTCATCTGGTTCCGCTTTATCGATGACATCTTCTTACTGTGGATCGATAGGGTGGGAGTCTCTTGAGTGCTTCTGCCAGAAAATCTCCACCCACCTCACCCTCTCCTTCACTCACCACTCCTCCACAACAGAATCTACGTTTCTCGACATAAATCTTTGTTTTAGAAATGGGCGCATCAGCACCGTGGTGCATATCGAAGACACCAATCATCAACAATACCTCCATTATACCAGCTGCCACCCACACCACACCAAAAAATCCTTCCCTTATTTCCTCGCCTGCTGAGGATATAGGATATGCTCGGGTAGCACTTTGCTATCCAAATATTGCATGAAAATTCAGGAGGCATTCCTTAACCGCGGCTATCCTCCAGAATTAATTGGATACCAAATACACTGTGCCATTCCCCCCACCCCTCCAGAAAAACACCTAAATCAAACCCACCTACTCAGATGGACACCCCCTGACTCTCACAACCACCTTCCACCTGGGCTACATGAAGCCCTGAAAAACATCCCTGCCACCGCCCATCCCATTCTCACATCCTCACCTTACATTCTTCCCCAAACCTCCCATTATATCATTCCATCGAACTAAGATTCTCAGCTACTTGTTGTGGTGCAAAGAACTCCTCACAGGTCCAACACCACCCTCTGCAGGGCCCTTTCCCATGCGAAAGACCACGGTGGCTCACTTGCTTCATCATAGAGACTTCCTCCTTTTTCACCAGCCCGATAACAGGCATCACCTACCCAATTACATCCCACAGAATCTGTACCTCCAGAAACGTATTATTAAACTGCACACAATGCCCGACGTTTTATGTGGGCCTCACCACCACACCCCTCAGCATCCCCATGGTCATCGGAACAGCGTCATTCACAAACGCCCCCTTCCAGTGACCAATCATTTGGTAAGCCACTCCCTACCCTTCAATAGATGTTTAACAGTCAAAACAAGTCAGTCTCTCTCAAAAGACTCTCCTGCACCACAACTCCGCCAATGGGAACTGGCCCCCACAGAAATCCTCCGCTCTTTTTCCTTTCCTGATCTATACCTCTGCTTACATCCCCGCCTCAAATACCCTAGCCTCCTTTCCAGGAACCCCATCCTTTTCCCATCCCCTCTTCCTCAGTGAGACTGTTAGTTTTAGTTATACTCTTGTGCCAAAGAAGGACAGATGCCCGAAAGCCTTCCTCTGTCGCCATGGACGTCCACAACACCAAGTAAGTGTCCACTGGCTCCCTCCTATCCCTCTCAACTACTAGTTGCATACTCATATATATCTCATCATCATCTGCCTTTTTCAATCCACTGACAGATGAAGGCCTCCCCCAGACTTTTCCAGTTTTCCCTGGCAACTGCCTCCCTCCGCCAAGTTTGCCTCATGAACTTAACAAGCTCTCTGTCCCACCTGTCTTTCGGCCTTGTTTTCGGTCTCTTGATGTTCCTTGGGATCCATTCGATGACACTGGACATCCATCACTGGTCATTTCTTCTGGCAATATGACCCACCCACTGCCATTTTTGTGCCTTCACTCTTCTAATCGCATCACAGACTCCCGTCTTCTTTCTTATCCAGTCGTACCTCTTGCGGTCTCTTTGGGTGATCCTTAACATCTCTTCATGCTCCTCTGTGTTGTTTGCAGGTACTGTATCATTCTGGCATTCATGGCCCATGTTTCATATCCATATGTCAGAACAGGCAGAACACATTGATCATACAGTCTCCTTTTTAGGAGGACTGGAATATTTGATTTAAAGATGTTTGCATTCTTGCCAAAAGCACTCCATGCCATCTTCACTCTCCAGTTGATTTCTCCAGGAAGCGAACCATCAGTAGTGATGAGTTGACCCAGGTAAACGTAGCTGGTTACTTCTTCGAGTGCTGCTCCATTGATATGTATCTTCTCAGAATTTGTGAAGGAATTGTACATAAATTTGTTTTATTAAGATTCATCTTAAGTCCAGCTTCTCGGCTTGCTTGCTCAAGCTCTTCAGTTCTTCTAAGGAGCTCTTCTGGGCTTCCTGCGAACTGTATGATGTCATCTGCAAAGTGCAGGTGACTCAGATGTTCTCCATTTACCTTTATGCCTTTTTCTTCCCAGTCTAGCATTTTGAATACTTCCTCTAGAGCTGCTGTAAATAACTTAGGTGACACAGTATCTCCTTGTCTCACTCCCTTTTTGGTCTTAAATGCACTCGTTTCTTCATGCAGCTGGACAGATGTTGTCGCATTTTCGTAGATATTCTTGATCAAGGTTATGTATGTTTCTTCTACTCCTTGTTTCTTTAGTGCACGTAGCACCGATGAAGTTCAGACAGTTGAATGCTTTCTCGTAGTCGATAAAGCACATACATAGAGGTAATTCATACTCATTAGTCTGACTGATTACCTCTTTCACGACTTGGATGTGGTCCATCATGTTATACCCACTGCGAAATCCAGCTTGCTCTCTGGGTTGGGCAGAATCAAGATGGTTTTGAAGGCGCATAGTGAGTATTTTGGTGAATATTTTGTGGACTGTTGGGAGTAAGCTGATTGGTCTGTAGTTATCCAATTCTTCTTTGGAACCTTTCTTGTGCAGAAGGATAATACATGCGTGGTTCCATGTTTCTGGTATCTTTTTCTTCTCAGACAGGAATTAAAAATGTTAGCGAGAATTGTTTCCGTATGATTACCCATTGCTTTGAATACTTCCGCTGTGATACCATCCACTCCAGATGCTTTTCCATTCTTCATACTTCTGATTGTGTCTCTCACCTTTTCCGGAAGGATATCTGGGACCTGTATGGTGGGCATATTTCCATTATCATTTACTTCATCATTTCCTAGAGGATCCTCATACAACTTGGTGTAAAATTCTTGTACTCATTTTAGGATTAATTTCCTACTGTGGGTTATGTAGCCGTCTTATAGCATCAACACCACCAGCTCTCTCTTTCCGATCGAGAGATATTGCTTCGTTTTCTTTAGCTTCTATTGTTTTCTATCATTTTCTCGATTAGCTCATAGTTATATTTCTTCACATCTTCCTTGATGCACTTCCTTATAGCTTTGTTTAGTTCAGCAAAATGGAATATTTCTTTAGGATCATTAGTAATTTTCATTTTCCTTCTTTTTTCCATCAGCAGTCTTGTTTTTTCGATAAACTTTTTCTCTGGCTTTGTTTTAACTGTTCCACCCATTTCTTGAGTGGTTTCCTTGAGTATCTCTATCAGTTGTGATTCAACTTCTTGGTCTTCCAGTGCACTGAATCGATTTTTCAGTTGGAGCTGAAATTCTTCTTTTCGTTATTTTAGCGCCTGCATGTTGATATTAGACTTAGGCTTCTTCTTTATAAGCTTCTGTCTTTCTAACTTTGAGTTGAATTTTATTCTGCATCTTACCAAGCGATGGTCGCTTCCAGTTTTAAACTGGTTGAGGACAGAACAGTCTTCAGCCAATTGCTTCTTATGATTAGTATGTAGTCAATTTCGTTTTTTGGTACCATTGGGTCCATTCCAGGTCCATTTTCTATTGGGACTCTTTTTGAAGAAAGTGTTCATTATATATAGACTAGTAAATTCAGCAAAGACTACAAGTTGGTCCCCTCATTCGTTTCTGTCTCCATAGCCCCATTTTCCAACTGCACTGTCGTCTGCCTTTTGTTCTCCTACCTTGGCATTGAAGTCACCCATGACCACTCTTAGATGGCAGCTTCCTTTGTCATGCTGTTCTCCAACTTGTTGGTAGAAATCTTCCACTTCCTCATCTGAGTATGATGAAGTTGGTTCGTAGACTTGGACTATTTGAAGTTGATATCTTTTATTTATTTGAAGCACTAGTCTAGCCGCCCGCATGGATGAACTTTCCATTTCCACGATATTGTTCTTCAATTTTTTGTTGACGGTGAACCCAACTCCTGTTCTTCCTGTGTCAGTCCTGTAATAAAAAAGATGTCTACTCTTCAACTTCAATAGGCCTTCACCTTTCTTCTCCCCTCACTAAGCCCTAAAATGTCCCACTTGATCTTCTCCAGTTCTTCTTGGAGCTCTTGAAGTCTGTCTTCACTGGACAAAGTCAGGCAGTTAAAGGTAATTAATTAGGTTGACGTTAAAGGAATTGGGTAAGGATGAGAAAGAGTGGCAGTGGGTGTTTAACCTCCAGGGATTCTTAGCACTCCCTGTCTTCATGCCTTGTTCCTGACCGCTGTCACAGTTAGAGGCAATTATTATTTTTTTTAAAATTATGATTCATTGATAATACTAGATGATTTAGGATCTAAAAAGTCTGCTGGATGGCAAGCTAATCTATCTAACATCAGTGCACAAAACCCAGGAGATTATTATAGAATCAATGTTTTTATACTATTATTAGAGAGCATTGTTGAGGATATGCGATATACATTTAGCGATGAAACAGTAAACCTATTTGACCTAAGTGCAGCTGTGCCAAACATCTTATCGCAAAAATCTAACAATGAATTAGATGTATCAATAGAAACGATAGTAGATTTTGCAAGAAGAAATGATTCTAGTTTTGATGTTAATCTTTTATCAATGAAACTGAAGTCCGAGTTTGAATTTTGGTACTTAAAATAAGAAGTTTTGCGAAAAACTGGGGAAATACCTGATTTTGCATTAGAGGCATACATGCAATGCGATATTGATATATTTCCTACAGGAAAAATGCTTATGCAGATACTTTGCACACTACCTATAAGTGTTTCTTCTGCAGAAAGAAGCTTATCTACTTTAAAATGTTTTAAATCCTGGCTGGGATCTACGATGTCTCAAGAGAGGTTGACTGGCGTAGCACTTTTACGCATACATAATGACATTTATGTTAATGTTAATAATGTTATTGACAAATTTGGAAGCACAAAAGATAGAAGAGTTAAATTTATTCTTTAATTTTTCATTAAACTTTAGAAGAAATGCTTTTTGAATATTCATTTTGTTGTCAAAGAGTTATCTATTTCCTTTTACTGTATTAAATTGTATTGTAATAAAATATACGTGAGTTACGATATTCTCAGTTTATATTTTCATTGCTGATTACCCAACTATGGATGAAGCCTGTATCTGCCCTTGCCCCAGACCACTCCTGTGGTTGAGGTATATTGACGACATTTTCCTCCTATGGACACATGGACTTGACTCACTCCAATCCATTCTAAGGCACCTTTCTTCCCACCCCGAGTTTTTTGCCCACCATTCCTCCCCATCCAGCATCACCTTCCTGAATGTCGACCTCTCCATCTGGAAAAACAAAATCCACAGGAGCGTTCACCTAAAACCCTCCAATCGCCTTCGGTATCTCCACTTCCACAACTGCCACCCCCTGCATACTAAAACTTCAATCCCCTATGCCCTAGCACTCCAAGGGCGGAGAATCTGCTCGGACAGAGAGAGAGAGACTCTCTGAGTATTGCTCCATCCTCGAAAATGCATTCCTTCAATGCACGTATCTACTGGACCTGATCTGATGGAAAGTCACACCCAGCACCCCTAACCCAACAGCCCTGCAACCCCCGACTCTACCAACCAACTCTCCCTAATCACCACCTTTTATTTCAGCATCCACGATCCTTCCGCAGACCTCTTTGTGGAAAAAGGAACCCCCATCACCCACTTCTCTGTACCCTGGAGGGTCCCACCCCTGCTGCAGACCCCGATGCCTAACGTGCCCCGTAAACCCACCTTCCATTTCCTTCACAAGCCCCACCACTAATCTCACCTATCCCCCTTACCCCACCCACAGTGTCTTCTCACCTGCACTCAATGCCTCTGCCTTTTACATTGGCCTCACCAGCAACCTCCAAATCAATGGCGATTGCAATAGCGTTAATTATGAACGACCGCTACCTGTGGCAATTCAGGCAAATGACCACAATCTTAAATTCAATATTTGTTTCACTGTGAGGGCCATCGCTCCCTCCCCAACGACGATAATATTACAATAATAAAAAATTAAACATTTCATTCCATTTAGTATTTGATAATAGAAGCAGCCATGTAATTATCATACAACGAAATAAATGTCAGAAAACACAATCGTGTTTGGAAGAAATATTTGACAGCAATTAATATACTATATTTGTGTTATTTTTGTAAACAGTGTTTATAAAAAATTTTTAACGCATTATTTTTGCCTTTATCCATAACAAATCAAAGTCCAAATTTAGCAAAACTAAAGGTGCCAATAAATTTTAATTATTTCAAGTAATTTGTAACATTTAAGCAAAAATTATTGATGCCATAATCAGTTACATGCTTCTTTTAAAATGACAAATGATATAAAAAGGAAGCGAATGTATTTTGTAATCTTTATGTCGAAATCGTACATATACTGGTTTGTATAGAGGGTATAGAGCAGTGATTCCTAACCTTTTTCATCCCATTACCCATTTTGCTACCATTTAAAGCTGCCATTACCCCCAATTGCAAGTGTCCAAATTAAAATAAACTGACTTAATGGCAGTCGGCAAACCATACGAGTAGGATAAAAAATATTTTCATAGAAACAGGAAAAAGTTGTTTACTAACGTGAAACTGCTGAGACTTAAGATCTCCAAATAATGAACAAATTTTCTGCTATACACCAACACAACTGTATGTTCAACAAACCTGGGCATATGAAGGAAGATAATAAATATATGTAATTGTTATATATAGGGTTATCACCTTTTAGTAATGGGAAGTAAGGACTCGGCTGGCCCAACGACCTTTTTTTAGGTGTCTTTGGATTAGAAAAAGATGATAAGCTTTATTTATTATTTACATTGTTCTTTAATAAGCATTTACAGTAAATGAATCTTCAAAATATCAATTCTCTCAAAGATTAGCAAAATAATTACATTAATTTTAGGCTTAAACAACCATAACAATAATATTTCTTGTACAGAGTATTGCCACAGATGAGGAATCTACTAAAGTGACTGATTAGCAAATTCTATGCTTATCAACAGAAACTCAGCTTTCAATTATAATAAAGTCAGACCTTAAATTTATATTTTTTGTTTGATTTTGCACATTCTAAAAGTTTCGGTTGTTTGTGCACTAATTCAAAAACTGTAGGCAAGTTTTGTTAAAATTAAATTTTATCTGAAGCTCTGCTTTTACAGACTCTATTTTTAATCTGTATCATTCATCTGTCCATAGGTTTTTCATGAGTGAAAAGCTCTTTTAGCACTTGCATTGCTTACTAGTACTGATCAGATAAATTTTATAATCTTAGTGGAAACTCTTTTTAAAAATAATACCTTTGTTTATGTTAAAAATTTTAAGAATAAGTGGGTAATATTTTATATTACTTTTGTTAGAAGCATCTGAAGCTATAGAGAAATATTTTGCTCTACATTCTTTCTGCAGTAATTCGCAAGAATATGGAGGCAACGTTTTGAGCTAAACATTCTAATTTAGTATGACCACAGTGTATATTTGCTCCCATTTTAGAGTCAGAAAAGATTTTACATGATAGCATTATTGCACACTCTGAAGAGATATAACTGTGCTTTTGCATCATTCCATGATAAGCAAAACATAGTTCAGCAACACTGCTGTAATCTATTCCCTTGGAAGAATGTATGTAAAAGAAGGAATAAATTGTCTTTGAGGTTTTTATTATAAGCGAATTTTGAATATGCTTCACAGTTTCCAAATGTTTCTTCCAAGTTCCAGCGCCTTCACTTTTTTAAGATACCAAAGAAGGTCATAAAATGCATTTTGCAGAGAAATGATCATCGGTTTTTGATATCCAAGATGAATAATTTGGATCTTTGAGCCATTCTTTGAATGTGCAAAATCCTTTCTTTGGTGGTGGGGATGACAGACTTTTCCCTGATATTAGAAATTTACATTCATGCATTTGGGCTGAGCGATCATCGGAATTGTCACCAATTTTTCAATACTTTTCACAAAAGAAAGTTTTAAAACAAAATTTAAAAGTCTACGTATTATTTACGATTGTTAAAATATTACTGATAAAATAATTCTTTGAAGTTACTTACAATAACATCAATGGTTGACTTATTCTTATAACTTCAAGCTATATACTGCACACTTAAAGCACAACTTGTGCAGGATTTCAATTTGTATATGACGACGTCCCTATTGCATTCGTGACAGCTTAATGGGCATTATAGACCTAGAAAATCGTAATATAATCAATTTTTGTGAATAAAGTAAATATTGATACATATAAAAATGAATTTTCAATAAAACAAATTTAACTAATGTCGAATGAGGAAGTCGGGACAATTTGGGAAAGAAGCGGGACATGAGCCAAAAATTGTTCAAAGTCGGGACTGTCCTGCTAAAATAGGGACGGGTGGCAACCCTAGTTATATGTGACACATGTATACCTATGTTTTATTAAAAAGATAAGTATATTCTGGCAGGAAACAGAAGAGTAACTGTATGAAATCAGAAAAGTCATTAATATTTTTTATAGAAATACCTCTGTTACAAAAAATTTTATAGCAACTGATTTATGCAAGTCCTTTTCTTATAAATCCAATATGGCTAGTGTGAACTAAGGTAATTCTGATTGGCTCACTAATAGAAAATTATTAAATGGCTTAGCCCATCTTTTCCTTTTGCCACTTTAGGTAGTTTTTATTAACTTTTATAGTAACCTCACTCGATATATATATATATATATATATATATATATATATATATATACACAGTAGAACCTCATAAATCCGGCACTCGGAAATCCGAAATTATCAAAAATCCGGCAGTTTTTGAAAAGTGCACTTTTAAAAATTTTTGCCGCAGGTAGCCTAACCCACTATGGAACGATAAACGCTCCGCTTCGCAAAATTCGCGAATTCTAGAACCAATTTGACGGCAGCAGTTACATTGTATGTGTGAGTGAGTCCAATTGTCAGCTGACCAATACATGTTGGTACGTATTAGGGAATAGTTTCCACAGTCACATTGTATAACTTGCATACAGTCGCGTGTTCAGATTCGTAGCGATCGCATGTGTCTTTCATTAGCGTGATATTGCTCAAGTTCATATTGGAATGTCTTCAAAAAAAAAGCTGAAAACCCCTCCAGTAGTATTATTAAGCGTAAACATAAATCTCTTTCTATTGATAAAAAGGAGATTTATTAAGAAAACTTGAAAAAGGTGCTTCAGTTAAGAGACTTTGTGAAGAATATAGCGTAGGCAGTTCTACCGTGTATGACTTGAAGAAACGAAAAAGTGAGTTGCTGACATTTTATGCAGACAGTGACACTTCTAAGGCCGAAAAACATTACACACTTCCAGGGTCAACGATATCGATAGAGTATTGTTTGAATGGTTTCGACAAAGAAGAAATGAAGGTGTACCGGTATCAGGCCTATTGCTGATACAGAAAGCAAAGAAATTCCACGACGATTTGAAAATCAATAAAGCTTGCGATTATTCGCAAGGTTGGTTTCATCGCTTCAAGCTTCGCCATGGAATACGAAAATTAGCAGTGTCTGGCGAAAAACTTTGTGCCGATTCGGATGCTGCCGAAACATTTGTGGAGGAGTTTACGAAGTTAATTTCGGATGAAAATCTTACTGCAGAGCAAATATATAACGCGGACGAGACAGGATTATTTTGGTTGTCTTCCTCGGAGCACTCTTGCAGCCGCCGATGAGGATATGGCATTTGGAGTGAAGGAGTCAAAGGAGAGGCTGACGGTTCTTGCGTGCGCAAATGCAACAGGTACGCACAAACTAGAGCTAACTGTAATTGTTAAAAGTGCACACCCTCTTGCTTTAAAGAGTGTACAGAATTTTCCTGTCAACTACCTTGCTATAACTCCTTTAAAAATGACATTGGGGTTTAGAGAGAGAGCGAAGTAGAGAGCTCTCGCTCACGTGATTTTCCGGGAACCAATAGATGACGGCTCTTGCGAGGCTTAACCTGGCGGAGCTCAGTGTCTCTTAGACCTCCGTGGTGCACACATCGTGTCTGCGAGTGCTGTGTTGCCAAGCGTTTCATTCGTGTTGCTAAGCGTTTCGTTCGTGTTGCATCCCGTTCTTCGTTCGGCGTCTTGCTTATTTGGATAGCTTTTTTATACATTTAAACAAGCTATGGAAAGGAAGAGGCAGTACACTGTTCTGCATCGCCAAACAAAAAGGGTTGTGCATTCCATATTAATGTTCTTCCAAAAGGAGAAGGAATTAGGAAGGCCATTCATTTTGCTTGAGAAAGTTCAATAGAGGGCAGCTGTGGCTTGTGGCCTTACCGTAAGGAAAATGCAGGCAATCGCTCGTGAAGATATTGATGTTACTCTAATTATGCATTCCTACATTTGTTATTATAGCAATAGATTTAACAAATATAATGGTAAGAAATTCATTCCTACGTCATCACTGCTTTTTACATATTTTATCTATTAATAGGGAGAGAGAGTAGTACTTCAAAAAAGACGAAAATCGGGACAAAATGATTGATCCTGTCGTGATTAATCTCATGGATAGTGATGATGAGTCCAGCTATGATGAAGACGATAGTGATAACGAGGAAGAAGAAAATTTAGCCACTCCGTTGCAATAAAATATTTTGTGCAATTGTAATAGGAAATAATAAAATACATAAATACATTTAATATTTGGTGAATTTTGTTATTTATATTTTTCTTTGTATATAGTGTCCGCGTACGATGAAGCGTTTGTCCGCCTCAGCTTCTATAACTTTCTCGTTCCCTTAGCCTAGAGAGAAAAAGAGAGAGAGAGCCCAATGTGAAATAGATCTGACAACATTGGTACCGAATTCTCCCGCGCAAGCACGTCTCCCCACCTCCTCGAAGTGAAAGCGAACGACATGTTCCGAGTATCTCCGAAGAGCCACCGCCAATGTCATTTTTAAAAGAGTATAATAAAGGTGCATGGATAACTTCTCAATTAATGTTGGATTGGTTTTTGAATTATTTTGCACCGGAGGCACATGCTCATTGTAAATCTAAGGGACTAGGTGATGATTTTAAAATAACTCTGACATTAGATAACTGTCCTGCCCATCCTGATGCATCATTTTTGGTATTGGGTAACGTACGTGTGGTTTATTTATCTCCAAATTGTACATCTATTATTCAATCTATGGATCAGGGAATATTACGCTCACTAAAATGCTATTACAGACAGCAATTTATGGAGAAATTGCTTGTTGCTTGCAGTAGAGGCCAAGGTGTTAACGGATTTAACATTAAGGACTCGATTTGGACTCCAGCTAAAGCGTGGACTGATGTAACGGCCGCAACACTGAAAAATGCCTGGCATAACTTGTGGCCTGCAAGCATGTTTGAAGAATGTGATGAATTACCACCAGATTTTCTAGGTTTCAATGTTAGTGACAAAAAGAGACTGGTGTCTGAAATTATGGAATTTGCTAAGGGATCGACGAATAACGCTTTCACGAAGGGTCTGGAAGAAGACGTTGAAAACTGGATGGAAATCGACTATGAAGTGCCTGTAGTGAATCAGTTAACTGACGGAGAAATAGTTAAAATGGATTTGGCACCCGAACGTGAGAATTATGAAAAAAGTGAAAGTGACGATGATGCAAACAAGCCTTCAATAGATCGTTGCATAGAATTAGTCACTGATACAGTATCGGCTTTAGAGCAGCGGTCATGCATCGAATCACAGGATATGATGAATTTGTACCTAGTTAAAGATAAACTTATTAAGGAAAGATCACAATGTATGAAGCAATCTGTGTGATATGTTCAAGACAATTTCGCAGAAAAACCTTCAAAAAGCTTCCAACACTGAAATGAAATGAAACTTGCATTCCCGCAACTAAAGACGCTGTCTCGACCTTATCATCTAGCCATCGAGAGTAGAAACGAGACGTGTAATTTGGTAAGTGTGCATTAAATTTGCTATGACCTTATTCCAAATTCGTCCACTTGTTAATGATTCTTTTAGAAGTTTTGGCGTAAATTTTGGATTTTAATGTCATGTATTTTATTTTTTTTACGTCTAGGCCGTGATATGGTATGAAGGTGCAGTGGTGTAGCCAAGGGTGGCAATAGGGCAAGGCGTCTATTATGATTTATTTAATATATTGCATGTTTATTTACATACATTTTTTGTATGTATTTCATATTTTAAAATATTCTGGCGTGATTTCTGATTAAATTTTGAAATACATTATATAGATTACAAAAAGCTTTCTTTTGTTTTATCTCGCAATAGGCCGATTTGCCCCTGGATACTTAGGCAATATGCAACATTTTCAAATAACCGGAATTTTCTAAAATCCGGCTCGCGCTAGGTACCGAGGGTGCCGGATTTATGAGGTTCTACTGTATATGTATACATAGAGGTTTGTGCCACCTTCATGAAGGTTTGTATCACCCTAGCAAGATTGGTAGCAGCCCACGGGAACGGTGCAAATACATCCGGTTATGCTTCCGATGTGACTAATGAGATAGGGATTAATTATTTATTTTTTTAATAACTCAGAATCAGTAATATATCATATTAAAATGACAATTACTTGTAATTTTTACTTTTCCTCTTTGTCTGGCATCTAGCGGATAATCGAAAAATCTGAGCTTGCTCAGATGGGTGATAGATGGCAAGTACACAGCGTAGTTCAACTATGAAAACATTGAGGAAATGCTTGTTTATTACATCGTATATTTCTACAAAGTAAACTACTTCGTACTTGGACACTTTTTCTAATATTATTAATAACTGAGAACCAGTAAGGGATAGAGCAATGATTTCTTACGTATAATTAAGTATACTGACACTTTAATTATGCTAAGTCATACTGGTGTTGAGGGCTTGCATGGCGAATGTTAACATTTTTAATGACATTTCATTGCTTTAGACTAAAAATAAAAAATAAATTAATTAAAATAGTTTTTAAAAAATAACTTTTATGTTATGCACTAAAAGGGAAAAAATAAATTTTATTTATTTATCGATCATGAGTTCGGCTGGTAAGGAGGAACAAAATTTGACAATTTCAGTGGAATAAATTCCTTCTTGCTCAACAATGTCGATTTACTAAACTTTATTTAGAACTTCTGTAAAAGTTATATGGCACCTTACAGGTTTTATTATTTACAGTTGCTATTTTTCTGTTACATTACTTAATAGAACATTTCTCATAACAAAAATAATACATAGTTTATATTCTCTTTACATTTTACACACTACCTTGCGTCTTATAAAAACATTAACATTTCCACTCCAAAATTCTGCCCTACTCCTGAATGAGAGTAAAATACAATATCTAAAAAAAAAAGAAACTTAGGAATAATATTTTCATTCAGTAACAAAACTTCACCAAGTTCAAAATTTACCTTACATTTTCTCTACTTAAGTTAACATTTAAATAATCAAAGAAAATTAAGTAGAAATATCTTTTAAACAATTTAAACCACATAATAAACAACAAAGCATGTCAACCTAGCTCAAGGAATGCTAACGGTTATATGACTATAATATTTGACCAAAAATAGCCTAATTTTATTAATTCAAAGAAGTTGGAACCAATTTAAATGTTACCTTCCTTTCTTAGGGGTAGTTGCCATCAATATGTTAATTCTTGGTACACCCAGAAGAGCATAACCATTTGTCAATTGGCAATAAATAACAATACATGGGGAAATATTTTTCCACTTTTGGGACGTCGCCTTTTTTTTGGCTTACAATATGTCAAGGAATATTTCTTCTTGACTATATACCTCGGGGGAGATACATACATTATAATACTACACAACTGGCTCAATTTCTGGTGCCCTCTCCTTTCTCATCAAACCTTCTTAGCAACCGTGACCTGCCCTCAACATTTAATTACATTCTCCCTCCAACTTTTATCATCACCTCCAACACTTATGCTAATTAGTCATACTTTAGTATTTTTTGCATCTTTATCAGGCAGCAGGCTGATTCCACACTATGTATTAAAAATTAAGAACAATTACAAGTTTTACGATTAATTTCATCATTGAAATTCACTTGTATTAACATCTGTTGGGTTTCTTTCTCCAAAATGACTCTTATGGTTTCACATCACAGTAAACAAATATGGCTAGATAAACCTTTACATATTCCTTGAACACTCTTGACTTTAGAGTTCACAAGCAAATAGACAACATTAAATCCGAAATTAACTAAAATAAGATAGGAAAATCTGATGATATTGGTAATCATCTTTAAATTTATAACCTCTTATAGGGGGGGGGGTACGAAACCACTGATTTTCCTTAAATCTAACCTAATTCTAAACGGTAAAAAAAAGATATCGCTGATAAAATGGATGATTCAACTGTTACGTTGCAGTGGCGGATACAAGGTGGGGGGTAAAGGTGGTAATTACCCCCCCCCTAAGAATCATAAGACGTTTGACAAATTATGAGAATTGTCGAATTTTTTCTCTGGAAGCTCTTCCAAACTTTGCGAAATAATTGAAGCGGTTCATAATATTAATTAATAATTTTCTACCACACTTGTATAATAAAAGATACAAAGATGAAGTTTCTGTAAACATATATTATATTACGCGGAGCTGAGAATTTATTTATTGCCTCGATTTTTTCCGAGTCGGGAGATAAACCTTCGGGCGTTAGAACATATCCTAGGAAAGGAATTTGTTTTACACAAAACTTTGACTTGTTTAGGTTAAGGATCATATTGGATTCCCTAACCCTTTCAAATACCTGTCGGAGGTGAGATAAATGAGAATTAAAATCAACAGAAGTTATAAGTATATCGTCGATATACATGGTAGTATATTGATCATATTCGTGTTTGAACATTTCACTTAAACATCTGATCAAAGCCGCCCCACTATTTTTTAAACCGAATGGAACACGACAGAACACCTACGTACACGATTTGTGCACGAAGGCCGTATATTTACGGTCTAATGGGTGTAATGGAATTTGCCAGTATGAGGATGAAAAATCAGTACATGTGAAGAATCTCGTCCCCTGAAATTTCATTAATAGCTCATCTGTCCGCGGTGGTTCATCTCTATCGGGTACGGTTAGACCATTTAATTTCCGGGCATCTAAACATAATCGCACACCACCATCCTTTTTCCCTACCACAATCAACGGGTTAGAGTATGAACTAATGGATTTTTCAGTAATTCCCCACTCCAACATCTGACGAATTTGTCGATCGACTGCTTCCCGATGAGCAAAGGGAATTGGATAAGTTCTTTGTTTGAAAGGTTTGTTGTTAGTTAATCGAATGCGATGTATATAATTCGAAGCCAAACCAGCCATCCTCGAAAATATTTTGCGATATTCCCGTAACAATTGGATTAATTTATTTCGTTCTTCGTTACTTAAATGGGTAATAGCATTTACATTGTTTTGAATATCCCTTAAATCAACTTCGTTTGATTCCATACAAGTAATGTCTTTACTGACGACCGAAGTTGAAACCAACGACCGTTCTATTGATTCTCCGAGGGGAACTTCTAAATTAACTACATTTTTGCTAAAATTGATAATTACCCTATAATGGTGGAGGAAATCTATCCCCAGAATCAGAGGTTTAATTAAACTTTTTATCACCAGACACAACGTTAATGACACTATTACTTATGGAAATGGGTAGAAAAACCTGCTTCGTAATTGGAGCTTATTTTTTTTGATTCGCACACATTACGTGGGTTTTCCTAATGGGTAAAACAGGCTAATTGGGGTTAATTTCCAATGCCCTCTTAAAGAATTCTTCCGAAACCGCTTAAATCTGACTGCCGGTATCTAGCAACGTTTCTACCGGTAGGTTACAACAATAAATTGACAGAGTCGGACACGCTCGAACAGTCGTCTCCGTTTCCTCCTGCATCAAGTCTTGTAAGGGGTTTCCTTCCCGATCTATCATATTTAGAATAGGGATGTCTACAGACTTAGCATCGTTCGAATTTGGAGACCTCTTCAATTGGAACCTTTCTAGTTTCCCATGCGGGTATGAGTTCTCCCTTCATTACTCACTGGGGCTGGAATGAAAGGTGAGGGTCGTTCCAGGTTTGGAGGTAAAAAGGAATTCTCTTACTCCTGACGCGTTCGAACGCAGTGCTTGGGTTTGAATAAGTTCCCGCGGTCGAGTAAAGATGTCTGGGTTGGGGTGAGGTAAATGGCCGCTCCCCCCCTCGTCTTGGCGTCATACAACTCAGGGTTGGTCTTCCTCGCGTGTTCGAACGGTTTCTCGCATATGCTTGGTCGTATTGCGTTAATAACTTATGCATGCGTTCTGTCGTTGTCACGCCTGCGGTATTTAACAAATTTTGTATGTTAGGTGGGAACTGCCTCAAGATTACGAAGACCACTTGGTCTCATACTCATACTACATATTTCATAATTCTCAAAGAGAATATAAGGCTAGTTTATTTTTGGGCTACTTTAATAACAATTGGATTTTTGAAAAAAGTCCATACCAGTACTGTAGTCATAAAAAATGCCGAAGGTATACTGTATCTATTATATATAGACACTTCTTACATAGGATGTAGGATACTTCCCGATGTGCTGGAAACTTGAAATTTGGCACAATTATAGATATTTGGTCACAACCAAAGGAAAAAATCGAAAAACATTGAAATTCCAATCTTGAAGGGCCTTTTTTGGTCCCATTATTGCCCCATAAGAAAAGCACGTAAATCGGCGTAGAGGTGTTTATATTTGCTTTTTAAAATTATTTTCCATCAACATTCGAACTCAGGACTTGAACTACAGGAAAGAATAGAAATTGTAGTTTCTTATTTTTGAAGACAGAATTCAAATCCGAGTATAATTAGTGAAAAATTACAGTTTTTAACTGAAAAAGGTGGTAATTTTTCTGGGTCGCAACAATCGGCTGCTGTGGCAACGAGCTCCATGCTTTAATATGGGTAAGCTTTTAATGGGAATCAGAGGCTCATATTATAATGCCATTAATATTAAACTGCGGCTAAGGGAAGAAATCTGATATTGTTATAATCCCCATTATTGCCCCAAATGAGTTTAAAAATTACAAGGCACTGCCAGATGAGCTAGGGACTTGAAATTTGGCACGATTATAGGTTTTTGGTTACAACAGAATGAAAAAATCCGATATTATGAAAATTCCAATTTTTAGGGGATATTTTGTCCCATATTGCCTCATACGAGTATAAATATTATTAACCACTTCCAGATGAGGTAGAGGGTTGCAATTTGGCCAGATTATAGGATTTCCGTCAAAACAATTGGGAAAAATCTGACCATTTTTTTAGTAGTTGTTTTTACTTTCTCATACGAAGTATCGAGAAAGTGTTGTTATCGCGAAAAAATTCGACCTCGAGATTTTTACGGAAATATATGTTTTAGGAGTCGCTGAATCCGAAAAAGTGGTTTTTGCAATGCCGTCTGACTGTTACTGGCTTTGGAGCCTAGATGGTACAGCGAAAATGAATGAAATCTCGTACTTAGGCATTTTATCATACTGAGCAGAATATACATAGAAATGGTTGACATTGCTCAATAATTAAGAGTAGTTTATTCTACGCATTTTTAACAACAATCCGATTTTCTCAAAAATGGCTCTAACGATCTTGATCAAATTTCGTACAGTGACTTGAGTTTACGTCTTTAATAATACTGTATAGTTCATATTTCTCAAAAAATAAATATAAGGCTAGTTTATTATAGGCAACTTTAACAATAATTCGATTTACTCAATAACAGCTCTAACGATTTTGATCAAATTTCGTACAGTTACTTGAGTATACATCTACAATAATACTACATATTTTATTTTTCTCAATGAATGAATATGAGGCTAGTTTATTCTTGGGCAACTTTAACAAACATTGGATTTTCTAAAAACAGGCTCATACAATTTTCATTTTCTAAAGATAACTAAACGACACATTAGTACCTATATATGAGAAAGTTTGTACAATGTATGTTGTACCGATTTTTTAATGTTGGATTTATGAGGTTCTACTGTATATAGATTGTGGGAAGCTCATTCAAGTCTATTAATAATTATAGGATATTTATTTTGATTCTCAATTTTGTAGTTATTGTTTTGATTCTTAATTTGGCCTCTAATGCAAATGATAACAGTGTCTCTTGTTGGTTGAGTTGTATTTGAAAGTAATTAACAATTTCATGGCTATTGTACAAAATATTTTCATTAAATTATCATAACAATAATTTTGATAAATTCCATATGAGATTTTGAGAAGGAATTCTTTAAATTTTTATCATAAATAACTCAATTGCATAAAAATATTTAATGAAGTACTTTAGTTTTTATCATGTACTCAATAATTTCATAAATTACTATCTGAATCTTCAAATATCAGTTTTAATACATATTTTGTAACGTTAATGTATTGTTACATAAATTTTTCATATTTTTTACTTAAAAAAATGTAATTGATAAATGTTGATTTAATTTGCTGATTTTTACTTTTAAATTTGACAAATTGGCCATGAAAGTGTTAATCTAGCGATAAGGAGCAATATAATTTGTTAACAATAATCAGAGTTGTCACGCAATGCAATTATGTACTACTTAAATTTTACATAAATTAACCTCATATTGTTAAGTTTTATGTACATACCTATAATACCCGGATGTATAAGACAAACTTTGAGAATATGCGATATTTATTCATAAATAAAGCGTTTTCTTCGATTAAATCAGTTATATTCTGCATAATAGCTTAGAATCTGAACTTTACATAAGAGCAAATATGTTTTTGATGTTGTAAATACAATCTCACCTCAGTTAATATTATATTTTTAAATCCGAGCAAGATAATTCTTAAAGCCAAAGGGTATTTAGTTATGCTATAAAAATTAAATTGCTATTAGAAGTAAATGTATTCTTTGAGTTTATATTATGCATTTAATCTTTTAAAAAACAGTAAATAAAACATCTAATAGAGATACATGCATTTATATGAAGAAAATTTAGCAAATATAAAGAGGTTTAATTTTATTAACACTTGAAATAGGTGTGCCATAGAATTTTAATATTGTATTTTTAGGCGCGTTTCGCTTCCAGCATGAGCGTCTATTATCGTCGGTCTGCGTGTTCGTTCTCGGCTTCTACTGAACGAATTTTGATGAAATTTGATATTAAGGACTTACAATCAAAGATAATAAGAAAATCGCAAAAATGAATCATGTATGCCAATCAGGGGTACCACTTTACTGGTGACAAAAAATGAATTTTCCATCATATCTCGTGAAGTATTAGTCATTCAAAATATTTTTCAAATAAAGGTTGTAGAACTAGTAGAGTAATTTTTTTCCTGTACATTTTTATTGTCAGAGTAGCCATTATCAAGGAAATCATACAAGATACATAATTAGAGTTGAACTTAGAAATTTTCGTGCATGGTTACTTCTTCATTGTTGCTAACATAAACAATCTTACAACCAGATGTTTAATTTCCTTACATGTGCATGCAATAGTTTTAAATAGAAAGAAAAAGGATTACTTATGACGAAGAAAACTTTAAAACGTTCCCTTACATACAGGTATCATTTCTTTTAAATACTCCATTGCACAAAACGTGCTCATTTGTGATACGTTGTACACTTTCCTAACTTGTTTAAGTTTGTTTTCGACTTTGAATATAGTTTATAAAAATGTTATTCCTGCATTTAAGTAATTGTAATTAACCATTGCTTTGCGAGATTCAAGACTGCAATATTTTTTCGTTTATGCGAACATTGCTCCTATTTAGAATCAGTTGCATGCATTCATTTTATTTATCGTATTTCTTGAACAATAGGAGACATTATTAATTAGCATTAGACCACTGATAATGTGAAATGTTTCTTTAAGTGTTACTAGAACAACCGCTTCAAAAATTACTTGCATTGAATAGTTTATAAAAATGTTATTCTGGCATTTAAGCAGTTTTAATTAAGCATTGCTTTGCATGATTCAACACTGCACTATTTTTTGTCATTTATGGGAACATTGCTCCTATTTAGAATCACTTGTATGCATTCCTTTTTACTTAATTTCTTGACCAATAAGAGACATTATTTGTGTTAGGCCATTGCTAATGTGAAATGTTTCTTTTTTTAAGTGATTCTAGAACAAGTGCTTAAAAAATTACTTGCCTCTGATAAAATAGCTGCGACTGGGTTGTGAAAAAATTAATATATGTATTTCAGCTACAGAGCAGTTATCAGCAGCATTTTGCCCATGATGATGGCTGTTCTGTAGCTGAAATGCATGTATTAATATTTTACAACCCAGTCGTGGCTATTTTTACCAGAGGCAAGTAATATTTTAAGCATTTGTTCAATTTATTTCAGCTGCAAATTGTGTTCTATGTTTTTAATTCATGTTTTGAATTGTCTTGTGATATATATGCTGTTATATCAGTTGAAATGTTTGATATATATAAAATTATATCAGCTGTTGAATAATTTCACCAATATATAGCAAAAATTGGTAAAATTTGTTATAAAAATAGCAATTTTAGGCTAAACCCCTAAGTCTTAAGATACCTAAAACAGCCTCCGAGAAAAAGAATTTAGTTTTAGCTAAAAGGAGTAAACAGGTTTTGTTCATAATAAATGTCTTTATTGCAATTAAAAAATGTACAAGTACAATGTATACATACAAAAAGTTCAATAAAAAGACATTCTGAAATACAAAATTTTCTGTACTTATTTTATCCTCCTCCATTACAAAAGAAAAAATTCCTATTTGGACTTAGAATAATTTTTGAGCTCTGGACTTTAAAAAATGACTGCACTTCGAATGATTTTGTTGGACCTTTAAAAAAAATTACTGGACTTCAAAAAACAATTACTTGACTAAAAAAACATGACTGGACTTGAAAAAAAATAAGAATTATTTCTGATCTTTTAAAAAATTCAGTTTGTAAAGCGGGTTACCACTGGTGGGGCCCATCAATACGCCTTGCAAGTCGTCCCTATGCTTACTCGCTGCAGGTGAGGTTCTCAGTTAGCCTTGCCTTGCGTGCATGCTTTCAGCCAAAAATTACATTACCACAACCTACACTTATTTTATAGAGGCTGAGCCTCCTTCGGCTTGCCGGTTCGTAAAGTGGGTTACCGCTGGCGGGGCCCATCAATACGCCTTGCAAGTCGTCCCTATGCTTACTCGCTGCAGGTGAGGTTCTCAGTTAGCCTTGCCCTGCGTGTATGC
Organism: Uropetala carovei; assembly: GCA_036926305.1. Classification (NCBI taxonomy): domain Eukaryota; kingdom Metazoa; phylum Arthropoda; class Insecta; order Odonata; family Petaluridae; genus Uropetala; species Uropetala carovei. The sequence goes on from JAXCHB010000215.1 coordinate 1,329,860, forward strand.
TTTCAGCCAAAAACTACATTACCACTACCTACACTTATTTTATGGAGGCTGACTTCTAGCAGACTAAGAAGTCCTTGAATAAATTTAGAATTTAAAAAAATTTTGAAGTGCAGAAAAAATATAAAATATATCAAACACTAAATAAAAGTTGTACATTTTTACAGGATAATTTGACAAGGATAAAAAAATCATGTTCAATAAAAAGGTTGCACTCTGAAATACAATTTTTCTGTACTTATTTCATCCTCCTGCACTACAAAAGAAAATTCCTCTTTGGACTCTGGACTTGGAATAATTTTTGAGCTCTGGACTTAAAAAATGACTTCACTTCAAATGATTTTGGTGGACCTTTAAAAAAAATTACTGGACTTTAAAAAACATTACTGCACTTTAAAAAAATTACTGCATTTTAAAAAACATTACTGCACTTTAAAAAAATTACTGCACTTTAAAAAAATTACTGCACTTTAAAAAACCATTACTGCACTTTTAAAAAATTACTGCACTTTAAAAAACATTACTGCACTTTAAAAAAATTACTGCACTTTAAAAAAACATTACTGCACTTTTAAAAAATCGGTACAACATACATTGTACAAACTTTCTCATATACGTACTAATGCGTCGTTTAGTTATCTTTAGAAAATTAAAATCGTATGAGCCTGTTTTTAGAAAATCCAATTTTTGTTAAAGTTGCCCAAGAATAAACTACCCTTATAGTCATTCGTTGGGAAAAATGAAATACGTAGTATTATTGAAGACGTATACTCAAGTAACTGTACGAAATTTGATCAAAATCGTTAGAGTCGTTTCTGAGAAAATGGAATTATTGTTAAAGTTGCCTTGAATAAACTAGCCTTATATTCATTTTTTGAGAAATATTAACTATACAGTATTATTGAGGATGTAAGCTTAAGTAACTGTAAGAAATATGATCAAAATCGTTAGAGCCGTTTTTGAGAAAATCGAATTGTTGTTAAAGTTGCCTAGAATAAACTAGCCTTATATTCATTTTTTGAGAAATACGAACTATACAGTATTATTGAAGACGTAAACTCAAGTAACTGTACGAAATTTGATCAAAATCGTTAGAGCCGTTTTCGAGAAAATCGGATTGTTGTTAAAAATGCGTAGAATAAACTACTCTTAATTATTGATCAATGTCAACCATTTGTATGTATACTCTGCTCAGTATGATAAAATGCCTAAGTACGAGATTTCATTCATTTTCGTTCGACCGTCTGGGCTCCAGCGCCAGTGACAGACAGACAGACGGCATTGCGAAAACCACTTTTTCGGATTCAGCGACACCTAAAACGTATATTTCCGTAAAAATCTCGAGGTCGAATTTTTTCGCGAAAACAATACTTTCTCGATACTTCGTATGAGAAAGTAAAAATTACTGCACTTTAAAAAAACATTACTGCACTTTAAAAAAACATTACTGCACTTTAAAAAAACATTACTGCACTTTAAAAAACATTACTGCACTTTAAAAAAATTACTGCACTTCAACAAAAACTACTGCACTTTAAAAAAATTACTTTACTTTAAAAAAACATTACTGCACTTTAAAAAAATTACTGCACTTTAAAAAAATTACTGGACTTTAAAGAACATTACTGCACTTTAAAAAAACATTACTGCACTTTAAAAAAAACTACTGCACTTTAAAAAAATTACTTTACTTTAAAAAAACATTACTGCACTTTTAAAAAATTACTGCACTTTAAAAAAATTACTGCACTTTTAAAAGTATGCTAATCAACTTTTACAAACAAAATGGTACATTCTTTATAAAATTTAATTAAACAAAGTTTTTCACATTCACACTGAAAATTAAAACCTTTTATTCTCACAAATTTATGAGCAAAATTAAATATATTTTATAAAAGTTGAGTTATTACCAAGTTTTTCAAGTTAAAACAGAAAAATGACAGCTTATATTCTCACAAATAAAATATTCTTACAAGCAAAATCCTACGTAAGATGCAGCCATATATTATAGAAGATATTTGTCGCCTGATACAGTGAACAAACCAGAATATAACTTATAGGTAAAAAAAAACTCTCATCCCATATATAACCTCCAGCTCATAATCCTCTTTACTTTTGCACCCAGATGCATCAATTCTTGTCTCAGCAAAGCTGTACTCTTCGATTCATGGTTCCTCTACTGCTCAAACCATCGCATTTTGGCTCAGCATCAACTGCTACTACCTAAAACAAAGAGGAGAAATGGTTGTGGCGAATTCAATAAAGAAATATAATCTAAAAATTCTAAATATAAAAGATTAATTTGCTTAAACAATATGAAAGAGAACATCTCGTTTATTAAGGCCTATTTAGAATTGTAAAATTTTAAATTCCTTAAGACTTTCTTCAAATAATTGTGAGATTTATCTGACAAATAGTTTTAAAATTTTAACATTCCATACTGCCTGAACTGACAAACCAAATGCATAATCCATTTTTTCAGAGAATAAAGCATTAGTTATCAGATGAAATAAAGCAATGACATTGTATAACAATTTAAATTAAAAATTAACAGAATCAAATAAATAGCACCTTCATATGCTGGTGCAATAAAAATATTTTATTTATAATTCAAACCTTAAACTCTTTATAAGTTTAGCAATAATATTGTATGGTGTAGTAAATATACAGGCATCCTTCACTATAGTGCAGTTTTGCTATGGTGCTCTTTTTATGTTGTCCAATTGCCACATTTTTTACTGTCTCATATTTTGTTATACAAAAGAATGTGCATAACTTATTCTATATTTAGTACATCTAATTAGCACTCATAGGTAAATTATAATTAAATTAAATACTGTTAAACAATACAATTTGCAAAAAAATTCTCGCCTACTGTTTTTTGGATGTTATTTCGATTGCGGCGAATCTGCAAAAATGGGATGTCGACAATATTAGGTCTTATCAGATGTCACTGTGGCATGTATCCTTCGTTTGTTTTTTATATACACTACTTTTAGTACTTGAACTATTTTAGTTAGTTACGACTCCTCTGACAGAGATGTCAGTGCACATTTTAGCTTGCATACCGACACGAAAGTGATTTTCGTTTAGGGTCATTGTAAAGTGAGTTGCAACTGAAGTACGTATTACATAGATGCACACATAAGAGCATTGGGTGGCAATGCTGAATGCACAGCTATTTGAGTAAGGAGGCTGGCCGCATTTTGATAAGAAGCGAGAAACAACGTAATTAACCTTCACCCTCATTTAGTTTTGTCTCCTGTGGTCTGAATTGTGAGCTAAATGCATCAGCGGAATTATTTTCTGTTTTTTAACGCCTCACAGTATTTCATAATGAGTCAAAAGCGTGAAAATACATGTGCTAAGGATCTTTCTGAAAAGAATAAGTCATTCGGTGAAACTTGATGTGACAAGATGAATTGACGCTGGAGAAAGGCAAGTTTAGCTTTACCAAAGCCTTGGACTTAGCGGGATCAACATTAAGAATGATTTTGAAAAATAAAGAAAATTAAGGAGTGTGGAAAGATAGCAACTCCATTGAATGCTACAAAATTGAATAGAGCTAGGCCTTTGATTATGATTGAGATGGAACAGCTCCTTATGCAAGACAATAACTGACACCGGGTGCACGAATTAAACCTATTAATATTGATCTTATGGAAACAATACCCTACCTTAGGGTGGTTTCAGTTAGTGCTGTTTTCCAGGAACCAATTAAGGGCATTAAATGAGAGATGCCTGTCCTCAATAGGCAATTAAGAAAATACAGCAAACCCTCCTCCGTGGAAAATTCGAATATGCGTGGTTAGCCAAACAAGCAACAGTATGCGCACTCGAGAACTTGATCAACAGTACTCAGATAACCCTTAAATTGCCAATTAGCAAACAAAATAACTGAAATAACGTTGCCATTTTTATAGAACTCATATAAGACAAAGAAACAACGTTATCATTTGTTTGGCGAGCAATGCTCTCTCTCCTCTCCTTCAGTCTCGTGTTAAGCTGTGACTGCGCTGAGTTGTGTCATTTTTGCAGCTTTTTGAGTAACCCTTACTATGGAATCAAAACTTAAAGCATCGTCAAGTAGTAGTGAGGAAAAGAAAAGCCAGAAAGGTATGACATTAGCTGAGACAAATCCTTAATAAGTCATGAAGCGGCTTGAGTGTAGAATCGGGTAGGCCGGGAATGAGTCAATGAATCTACCATAAATACTATCCGGAAGAATGAAAAGAAAATAAGTGCAAGTGTTAAGGCTTCTGACACTTTAAGTTCACACAATATAGGGAGGGAGAAATTGCAATGGAAAAGCCTATATATAAGGAGGGCTCACATAGGGACGCAAATAATTATCGCCCAATTTCTATTCTACCATCAATTGATAAAATCTTAAGAGACATGTCACAAATGTTCTAAATAGCTACCTCAGTAAAAACAACAATATAGCAACACCAATATGGTTTTCAAAAGAACAGAGGTACAAAGCAAGCATTAGAACGATTCTCATAGCTTATTTATTACAACCTCGATAAAAGTAATATAATATTAGTTTCTTTTATTGACTTTAAAAAAGCCTTCAAAACAGTTGATTCAGAGTTATTGTTAAGCAAACTAAACTCTATTGGTATTAGAAGAAATATTTTAGAGTGGTTTACTAGCTATTTAAAAAAATCGTTCTATGAGAATTAAGATAAGGATATTACAAGTGACTGTCCCCCTATCAGGCTGGGTGTTCCACAGGGATCAATATTGGGACCAATTCTTTTCCTGGTGTACATCAATGATATGAGATCATTAGTTAACAATTGTGAATTGATCTTATATGCTGATGATGCTATCTTAGTTTCATCACATAAAGATTTTAATACTGCAAAAATATGATGCTGCAGTCTGATATAACTAATATTATAAAATGGACCCATGATAATAAGTTAGTGATTAATTTTAAGAAGTCAAAGGTTATGCATATTGTATCAAAAACTAGTTATAAAAAGCATATTATTGTTAATGCTCATAATCATGAATGTATACATGAAATCGCTTCATCATGTAGTCGTGGTATTTTAGAACAGGTACAAAATTACAACTACCTTGGTATAGAAATAAATGAAATATTTAATTTTGCTTCACACACAAAAAAACTGAATAGTAAACTTAGAAAGATAATTTACAAATTCAATTATCTAACGGATTTTGTACCCTCCTCTGTGTTAAAATTTTTTACTTGAGTCTAGTTAAAAGTATGCTAAGATACGACACAACACTTTGGGGAAACTCTGGAAGTACATACATTAGTATATTAAGCAAAAATCTGGATAGATTGGTAAAAATAATTTATAATACAACAGTTAAAAAGTGTCATAATACAGGTATTGATGATATATATGAGATTTTAAATTTATTACCTGTTACCAAACTTCACAAGTTCATATTAATCATGGACAATTATTTTGATAATAGATACAAAACTCCTATTGTACTGCAAACGTCAATGTTCCTGAGATTAAGAAGCAAATATCATGTGCCTTTATGCATTACGGAAAAGGGTACTGGTGCTGTATACTGGAAATTACGAAAAAGTTAAATATCTCCAAAATGGATGGTTCTACGAAAATTTGTTTCAAACAAAACTTGGAGGAAATATTATTCTCTACAACTTTGGTCCTTACGAAGGTGACCAATTACGACATTTTTAAGGAGATATTTGACGGAAACCGAAAAACCGATTTTTTATAAACAATTCCTAAACAGCTGCTATGGGAAATTGTTTCAAATGAAAGTTATAGGAAATTACATTCTCTATAACCTTTGTATAGAATTGTATATACAATAATGATGTTTTAACGGAGAAATATCGCAAAAACCGAATCGGGTTTCGAATAAACCTCGACTTCCTGTTATCCGTTATTGTCGAAAAACTAATCAGTTCTTCGTGCCCATACCAAAGTGTTATATTTGAAATTTGGTAATGATACGGCAAGTACTTGTTGAGTTAGAGCGCCCACAATCACATACAGACACACTGACAGACAAAATTCCGAAAATAGTCTAAACGTGTTCTAGGGACCTCAAAACGTGTATTTCCGTTGAAATCTCGACGTCGATTTTTTTCGTGATCACAATACCTTCCCATTACTACGTATGGAGAAAGTAAAAACTGACATCGCTTCTAATTTCATGTCACTTCTTTACTTTCTGTCTTTAATACTTGATAAATAACAAGCTGACAAGATAAAATGAATAGCAATGCTATTACATGTGTTCCCATTTTGAAAAGCATTGGACCTCCTGTCACACCAATTTCATAAAATAAAGTCCTTTGTCATCATAGTAATCAATGGCATAATACATCACATATACCCTGAAGTTTTCAGCCTTTCACTTACAGCTTAATTGTTATTTTGATTTGATTGATTGAACATCTTTTAAAATCGCTGAAATGGTATTTGAATAAATAAATCTTGTAGAACTTTTGCATTCTCAAACGATGATTAGCCAACCACCAATAAAAATAAAAACGAATTGCAGAGAAACTTTCATTAGTATGGTAACTTCATTAAAAAATTTGCTTGTATTCCAATAATTGGACTTTTACCCATCAAAATATCAGAAATCGCTTTCCTCAAATATTTCCACGATTGCTTTAGCAATTTTAATATTCATTATCCTTTCCAAGCAAAATATTTTAATTATTCCAGGATGTTTCAAAATGTCTCCATAATTTCAACAATAAATCGTTTAAAAGATCATTACACATCACCAAAGGGTAAATTCAATAAACATTTCACGTTACACACTGAAGCGCGCGCGTTTAAAATATCAGGTTATTTATTCCTCGTAAAATGCTTAATATATATGATCGCAAAATTTTAAATAGAAATATAAAATTGAAAAAACAACAAAATTATTGTACGTTATTGATATTGCTTTATTTAAGCTTCGTTAGATGTACACATAACAAGTAAATGCCGTATTTTAAGTGAGAAACAATTCTGTAGCATTTCAGCTGAGATTGCAAAAAGGTTTTTGCAAACATCACAAATTATTTGCGATATACACTCAGAAAGATGGCACAGTTACATTACAAAGTAGTACCAGATAAAACAAACAGTTGCCAAATCTCAATTCAAACATTAGCAATTCAACAGAGATCACACATGGAAAAGTACAAAATATGTGGAAATGTATCCTCAACTGGTATTACACAAACAGAAAAAAGTGAGACTAAGTATAAGAAAATCTTAACATACACGAAGTACTATAGACAATATTGTAAACCATGAAAATATGCAATTGAACATAGACAAAAAATGTAATATGAACATAATGAACAATGAATTAACAAAAAAGATGTATGCAGGTACATACTAAATAATAAAAGGTTGCAAATTATCTGCATTGCGCTAGTTCATGCCACAAAATGCATATAAAATCATACTTTCTCTCAAAGCTAATGAGAGCATTGATATTAGATAATTTGAAATCACAGGAAGGTAAAAGTATGTACATACTGCAACATCTCAAATGTGTTAATTCATGCAAGCATATAAACAGTGACACCCTTCACATGACATATATACAAGTTCATAATATCATATCAAGGTAACCAAATAAACAGTATAAAAATGAACATATATACACTAAGCAGTGCATACAACACAGAAACCATCCAAATATGTACTCTAAAATTAAGAGGCATGATGTAATACCTGTTCCCAAACCTAATGAGGGCAATGATATTAGGCAGATAATTTTAAATCATAAGAAGTGAAAATGTGTACATACTGCAACATAAAAGGTCGCACAATATCTGAATTATGTTAATTTCCCCAACAAAAAGCATATAGAAATTAAAAGATTGAATAATGAATATGTACATATATATATATTTACAAAATTTAAAGCCTATACCCTACAATAACATATATTAACAAAGAAATGTAAAACCTATACCCTAAAATAAAACATTGACAAAGAAATGTAAAACCTATACCCTAAAATAAAACAGTGACAAAGAAATGTGAAACCTATACACTAAAATAAAATATATTTACTAAGACGTGAAAATAAAAAAATTACAAAATTTTAAACCATCTCGTGGACCACCGCTCGCACACCCCCACGCTCATACATGTCACGAACCTGCCAGTTTTGGCAAAATGAAAGCCATTCCAAGCACCTGCACATAAAGACATTAATCGGTATGAATAATCATAGATTACCAGAAAGATAAAAAAACCTGCAAGGTTCACAAAATTTCTTAAAGAATTGGAAAACCGTCTCATTTAAGAAGCATTGGAAATTGTACCATCGAACAAATAGTGCCATTATACCCCCACATTAAGTTAGTTATTCTTAACATAATTGCAAAGGTGCACTCGGTTTTATATAAAAGGTAATCACGAACATTTTATTAATTTCTTTATAAAAGGTCAAGGAATAATAATACAAAAATATTTCACACTGGAAATTATAAATGCAAATTAATCACATTACGACAATTAGCAGGAATATATGCATTTTAGGAATTGCTGTCTTATTTGGAGTTAAATTAATGCTTTGAAACATACCACATTTGTTTGTACATGAAATTTTCAGTTTCCTTTTATCTCATATAAGAATGTTGCAAATGTCAATATACACATTACCTGCCCTTTGTATTCTATCATATGCTGTAAAAGTTTCTATTAAATTAAAGATAGTTTCTCACAGTTTGAGAGGTTAATAGTAAGTGCAAAAAGACTAGAAGAATCGACATAGTTTTTTAAAAACAAATACGGAAAGAATGATTTAATTCCTACGTCCTAAAGAGTATGTAAGGAACGAATCTCCAAAAGCATACAATAATTCACATTGAAGCTGAAATCATGTAATTTATAATTTACAAAACGTAATAATTTAGGCAGCAACTTTTCCACTAGATTTAATTGACGAAACTCATGTATATTTCAAACAAACCACCTATACATATTTAACAAATGGAGAGACCAATGACACATATATGTTCGCCTTACAAATCCCTTCATTTAGTTAAACGTACTTCCTCAAAGCGGAGTGAATAAATAAAATTCTAAATTTCGCTTATAAATGACAATCTTCGCACTGAAAACAACCGTTGTATCTATTTATAAACTACACTTATAACTTGCAGAAACACTTCAGCATTCACAAGAAAAATATTCATTAATATAAATTAACTTACACTTTTTCCGTCCTCGGGAAATTAAAAAATTTTCTTGTCCCATCGCTGCGTCCCTCACACCCACTCACGGAACACACCTTCCTTCTCACTTTAAAATCTTTTGACATTTTATCTTTGTTGCCACTCTCTGACATAATGGCCACGCTCAGACCTGCTTTGTTTTTACGATTATAACCTACAGATACAAAGTCACAAAGTTCTTTCAAGGTTTCTGTTCTGGCCGTGAATACAGAAAAACGATTATAAATTGTAACCAAATTTGATTCAATATCAATTAGCCAGGAATCCCTTGCATGCTGAACACAATTATGTAAGATATACGGGCAGGGCATTTTATTCCAAGTAATTCCCCAACTTCCGCAGACAAGAGTACATAAACATTGCTCTGTCCATTTCCATCAACATAACCAAAATTGGAGTTGCAGTTATCCCCTCCAAATGCGATACACTCTTCTGGCCAATCATATGTTTTTAAAACAAGGTGACTTATAGTCCCCTCTGATTCATTTTAAACATTTCAATTCAACTAGCTTGTGTGAGTCCTTAAACATGACGATCAAAATACTGTACGAGTATTCAAAAAATTTTTCGTGATAAATTATTGCTACCATCAGTGGAGATCCTGATGTACATATTCAAGTTTAATTTTTATTAAAGGTAGAGAATGTGGAGCTAATACCTTGTCAACTATTGCTTATGTCTTAGCTGTGGCTGGTGAAATTTTAGTAGCCATCTTTGAATCCGCAAATAATCTTATTTGTGCAAATCACTGATCGATAACTCAAAGTGATGTCAAACTGAATGAAAGCCTAAAGTTACAAGCAGAAACAATTTCAGCCTACTTTCTATTTTTAGTAATAGCATCATTTGTAATTTTTCCTCATGTAGTGCCAGAATTACTGTTTCTCATATGCTTGGCTGAATTTAAATGCTACTCCAAACCTAATTTTCCCTTTTCCACTACATATATTGATTTTACAAGTATTGCTTTTGTCACCATCTTTGTGAATCGGTGTAATGTAAGCAATTTTAAAGAGGTCAGAAAAAACGCCACTGCTAAAAGATTTTTAAATAGTATAAACAGTGGGTAAACCAGTGATTGACTGCACTTTTTAAATAAAAAAGGGAGAGAATTCATCTGGGCCAGTAAACTTTGTAACATTTGTAGACAATAATTTCCATAGTACATCCTCAGTTGAAACTGTCATTTTGCCAAAGGAAAACGTGTAATTTATGTCAAAGGCAGGCTTTGTGTCAGGTATCACAGTACTGTGGACCTTAGAAAAGTTCCTTACAAAGAGGTTTGAAATATCGTGGTCATTATTTGCAACATGTTCTTCATAATAATACATTATGCTTGGTATTCCATCCAATTTTCGATGATTTTTAACATGTCTCCAGAAATACTTTAAGTTATAGGGAATATTTGTTTCCATGTTATTTATATTGTTTTTGCAACATGAACCAGAATGTTTTTTGCATTCACCTCGGATTTTAGAAAAATTATGATAATCATCATTACTCCCAGTAATTTTGAAAATTTTATGGTAATGTTTCTTGAGTTTGATACATTCCTTTAATTCAACACTAAACCATTTAGGATAAGATGATGTTTTGATTGTTAAGGTAGGAGTACACAGTTCTATAGCTTCATAAAGAATAGAGTAGAAAATTGATAGAGCATTATTGATCTCCAAATTGCACAATATTCCTAGCCAGTTTAAAGTATCTAAGTAGTTAGTCAATGTAGTATAATGACAGTTTCTATAATCATAAATAGTAAATTGATAATTGTTATAATCTAGTTCTTTGGCCAACTTTACACTGTAATGAATATCAAGGTGATGATTAACACATTTTTAAATAGGATATGGATCCTTTTCGGAAGTTACTTGCCCTGAATTAGAAAAAGCTAGATCTAATAGTAAATTGTACAAATAGTACTCATCTGCTTAAGACCCAGTTATGTAAAACTTTCATTTATAATTCTTGCTTGAGTGGTGAAAGACATGCTATCACAGTCAGTGTTCCAACAGGGATCAAGTAAATTGTAGTCCCCAGTACAATAATATCAAAAAATTGTTATTATTCACAATATCTTCAACCACTTCACAATGAGATAAGTACTTATCAATGGCAGAGGCTGGGGGGATATACACTGCCCCAATTAAAACCTTTGCCTCTTGACTACAAATGTTTACAAAAATGTTCTACATTAATAATTTGGCTTATAACCTTTACAGATTGCAATTTTGTTTTAATAGCAATTAAAACCCCACCACTACGAACTTTATTAGAAGTAATTACACTGCGATCATGTCTATAAATGTCTAAATGAGGTAAGTCCAATTCAGAGTTATGTCTTCACTGAGCCTAGTCTCAGTGAGTACGATAACGTCATAGTCAGCGGTAGAAATAGCTAGTTTAAGTTGCTCTAATTTTGTCCTTAATCCCCTTACGTTCTGATAATAGATTGAAAGCGTTGTTAAGGACATAAGTCTTTTGACACTTTTTGCTTTTTTACTATGTTAGGAGTGACAATACTACTTGATATGCTACTCCTTTACATTCAAAGGAGGAATAGTGGCCTTATGTTTTTATATAAATTGTTAAATAACCATATTAAAAGCCCAGAATTACTTAATTTAATAAACCTCAGAGTGCCTTTAATGTATACAAGGTTAGATATGACTTTTCATATACCATATATGGACAAATTATATGTGCATTTTACCTTTGTATACTATGATGAGAGACTACAACCTTATAAGTCATAAAGTTGATATATTCAATGAATCACTGCAATCATTTAAAACTAAGCTGCAATGCCTAACTTAAATGTGGTAGAAATTTATGCCAACTTATGTCTATTTTAATTCAGGTAAAGTTTTATTAAGTACCATGAATCTGATATAATTTTACTTTATGCCTTAGAATATTTATTTATTTATCATTTTTAAAGTTTACCCAACAAAATAATTACAGGATAAACTGGTTTACATTTTAATAAATACACTTGATTCTAATTATCTTGATATCAAGATGGCAAATTATATATGTAACGAAAAAGCAATACAAAAGCATATACATTCACAAGCATAAAATATTCATTATTCAATACAATGATATATATATATTACCATACACGACCTATGAACTATTTATAAATAAGGCAAGTAACAATGGTAGTTATACAATTGTAGTTATGTATTACCAATAACAACGAATGAAATATATTTATAAAAGAAGTGAGGCAGATAACAATCATATATTCCTTCATTTTCAAGATATGTACATAATTTCAAACAATGGTGAAATTATAAATTCATACATATCTTTTATTGAGTACCCCAATAAAGCCGATAATTATGTTATATACTCAGACTTTCTGATAAAAATGTCTAGATTAGAGAAGTACTTATTATAACTAGCACATATCCTCGTTAATGTTGAGTTCATACAAAGGTTTGTACGATATTGTTATATTGTCAGATGGATTTTGAGTATAATTTTTATAGGATTTGTGATTTTTATGTGCGATAGTATAATTTTTCTTACTCTTGTGCTTTAATGGTTTATATTGTATTAGAACGCACGTTTAAATATTTTGGCTTATTTTTAATACATTTCTGATTGTATTTTTAGGAAAAGGCCTTGTCCCGTAAATAGAGTATTATTATTATCAGTGTAAAATTCATAATAGAGAGGAGTTTACCTTTATAAAATATACGATAATATTACAATAATAAAATTTTATAAATTTCTATAAATTGATGCAAAGGATGATTCGAATATACTTATGTGACAGGCATTAGCTGTAATAATGGGAGATACAAATGGAGAAAGACGGTCGGACAATTGTAAAATTAGATAAAGGATTTGTTGGAAATTGACGCTCGAATGCTTTTTTTGAAAATATATTACGTGAGTTTTTGGATTTCAAATAGGAAATGAGGTGGAAGTTTACCGTGAAGAAGGAATCACCCGAGTTTTTTATGGTTCTTAAGTTCTTATGAAGGCTAATTCACTTACTAAATAGAGTATCTTAGTTAGGACAATTACAAGTGTATTTTTCTACCTGTTCCGGACATCTGTGTTTGTAAATCAGTAGGTTCCTACGGTAGGTACCTACATTTCAAATTTATACGAATATTTTATCGGTATCAATTGAATATACCACAGGTTTCCAAAGTACATGGATAAGATAAAAACCTGAAAGTATTTTCCGGAGTATAATTGCTATTCTTATAATTACACTCGTGAATAGTTTTTAATAACTAATAATTGTTTCCGCATAATTTGTAAATGCCGCCGAAACTACCCATGTAATTGTTTATGAAGACGTCCTACAGAAAAATAAATGTTACAAAAAAACGCATACGTATTTGGACCAAAAATTCGTTATTAATTAATTAATTACATTGTCGGTTATTAAGCAATCTGAAAATATATTTTAATGCCTTATTTTTACCCCTCTCCATGACGAATCCAAATTTAGGTTTGCAAAGCAAAAGTTTAATGCCAATAAATTTGATTTACTGCAAGTAATTTATAACATTTAAGCAAATTTTATCGATGCTACAATAAGTTATAATTGTGTTCCTACTAAAATGAGAAATCAAGATATAAAAAGGAATTGTTTATTTTTTGTGGTTTTTTTGTCGAAATTGTAAATATCCAGGTTTATAAGGGGAAATGTTGGTTAGCCTGCGCGCCTGCGCGTTACTTCTGGTTACTTCGTAGAAATCTTAAAATGGCTGACGGGGTTGTCTGTTATGTGCGTAATACAGTTCGAAATTTATTTTGTTTCCATCAGACCTTTTTAGAAGGAAAAAACTAGACCTTTTTATTGTATTCGAAATTTAATGTTGATAGTTATGATCGTGATATATGTTTGGCCGTGTGTTCTTCGAAAACTGGTCCACGTGATAATCATTTTGACAGCAGAGTTTTAATACTTTTGGTTATTTTATGTGTTTACACCAGAACTTTTTACAAGTAAAAAACTAATCCTTTTTATTGTATTCGAAATTTAATGTCGATAGTTTTGATCTTGACAAAATTTTGGCCGTTTATTCTTCGAAAACAGTGGTGCATGTGACGCATTTTGACATCAGTTTTTAATTATGTACTTTTAGTTTGATTTGTGTACGTTTTAAGACACTTTAAGCGAAGTGAAGTATTATCTAAAGTTTTTTATAGTTTCAATGTGTGTAATCTTCACATTGCTTACTGGACATTAATTAACTTCTCTTAATAGTACTATTTCTTATTTTATAATACAATGATATGTGAATTTGTATATGTAATTATTCAGTATGCCCTGCTTTGCCACTTAATTGTAATTTATGGTGATGTTTTGATGTATTATTGTTTTTCGTTAGTCCACTCGTGCTGTTATATTGTTTTACTTTGTATTTTCTTTTGTGATTGAGTTTGTCTTATTGATTTGCCATGTAACTTTGATCTTCTGGAAAATAAATGTACTGTTATTATTGTGTGATACAGCTGTCCTGGTCAATCTCCTCGAGGATTTATATCTACAAAGGTAAGGAAATCTTAAATAACTTCTCTGTTCATCTTTGATTTATAGTTGAAATATCTTTACCGTATATATATGGATATAGGAAATGTTATATTTATCATATTTATGTATAATGGAGTAATTATTTTTATAAATTAGTCCTTATGTATAACATTTTGTTACTGCATAACATGTTTAATGAGTGATTTTATCGTTGTAAAGTATCATTTTCTGTGAAGAGTTGGTAAAAATTTTTGCAAGGACGGATTTGTTTATGGGCAAATATAGCCAAGATATGGCGTTACACTCTTAACGTAGGATTAATTAAGGGTTTGTTATCAATATATATTGTGTTTTGAACGTAAAAATTATAGTTTACCTCATAAAATGAGAATCTGTGTTTTTAAAAACGTATGAATAATACATTATTAGCCGGTTTCCATTACTTTATAAACTTCAAATCAGAAGTTATTGTTAAGGTTTTGTAGAATTTTTATCCTTTGGGTGCGAGATTTCTGAGTTGGTTCTGTCGTTGTTTCAGATGCGAGCCTCCGAAGAATGAAGTCTGAGAACGCAGCCAGCATGGTAGATCTTCCACAGGCCAGCTCTGCTTTGCGATGTCAAGAAAGAAGATGGGTGAGTGTGATTGATTTTGCATTTCAAATTAGAACTAATGAGCTTCCCGCTTTAAATATATATTTCATGTCCTGGCATGTGCAGAAACTACATTAGTCTTACGTATTTTTACACATAGGGGTATTTTCTCTCTACGGCAGTTTTAATATATCTGGAAGCTGCGGAAGTGCTCTTCTCGTACCAGCATCTGTTATGCTTTTCTCAGTTATTAAAAAACAAAGCTCTACGATATTGACATTCTTTATTA
This sequence comes from Uropetala carovei, assembly GCA_036926305.1. NCBI lineage: Eukaryota > Metazoa > Arthropoda > Insecta > Odonata > Petaluridae > Uropetala > Uropetala carovei. The sequence continues at coordinate 1,345,466 of JAXCHB010000215.1, forward strand.
ATTTTTCCTAAATGTGAATCATCTCGTCGAGTAGCTAATCCGTTTCCTATTGCTGAGTTTAAATTTGTGTCGTTTCTTCGCCTTCCGCCGTTGGCTGCATCGATTCTGTTTTGGCTTCTTCTTATATTACTCCCTTCTTCAGTTTGTTCATTTCTTCTTTGTTACCTGATTTCGGTTATGGTCTCTCTCGCTGTTTGCCTTTGCTCATCTGTCAGTATTGATCTTCTCACTCTTTCTCTTCTATGTCGTTCTTTATCTTCTTCTGTCTCTATAATATTTATTTATTTATTAATTTAGTCACAAGGTGGCTGGATCTGCAGGTGGCGACAAGTAACATAAAATGACGCAATGAAGTACGTTTGAATCAGATTTACATTAAAATTTTCGAAAGAATCAATTTAGATTCACGTCATTGGTACATAAGTAAAAATTACACAGATTCAAAGGCCTCGTTATCTTCTTCTTTCTTCCATTTGATGAATTAATGGGCTATTATTGCCTTAAACTTTAATTAAAAGTTATATTTGTAGTAATTAAAATGCTGATAGTAACAACAACCTGGGAAATTGCAATTGATAGTGCTTTACCGTCAGAGGTAATAATGAGTAAAAGCGTTGTTATGTAAACTAAACAAACAAAATTATAAGTTCTATTTGATGAATTAACGGAGTACTAGCTGTACCCACACAGTGTTTTCACTGTTTTTTCAATTAATTTATAAAAAATTAAGAATTGTGTAGAATAAGTTGATCTCAATATTTCACGTTTAACTCAATAATTCGCATTTAACTCTGATAATGCATTTCCCCAGTATAGGTAAGGTTAGCGGGTAGAAATCTCGCTGAGGGCGAGGCTGTGTGTGCATATTGACAATTAATTATGCAAAGTCAGTAAGAAATCTGTATTTTAAAAGTCAAATTAGAGAGGAAATTAATGCTAGACAGTAATTGATTGCAAACTTTTATGTTTTTAATTTTCTTTGTTTCTTTTTATTGAAGTATACGTCCTTTTTTTCATATATCAATCAATGCAACCGTTTATTTAGATTAACAATGAAGAGAAGATAAGTTTCGGCGAGTTCTAGGTTATCAATCTAAAAGAAATGTTTTCATGCTGCTCCTGAATAAACGTAGCCCGTCGCCTAACATTCTTTGTCATTTAGATTATCTACGAAGGTGACATAACCGTATAACTTTCAATTTGTTAAAAAATAATGTACGTCCCTATTCTCATCTGATTTTAAATTTACGCATGAGACAATTTGCCTTAATAAGCATTATAGATGTTTAATAGTTTTACTTACTGAAAAAGTAAGATTCCAGCATCCGAATGATTTTAAATAAGATCAATTGCTTTGATTAAATTGCTAGAAATGCTTCCCATACACAGTTATTAACTGGATAATTATCCGTAAATATTTGTGTTGCTATCTATAAAGTTTGAGATTGCTACAGCATTAATTTCGATGCTTAAAGTGTGAAGCGAATAACACTATTCTTTCACTTATTTGAAGGTTTAATTGGCACTAATTGAATTGGAGGCAATGCCAGGAATCTTTCTCTCTCGGTCACAGTGCAATCATCATTCATTTGTCTGCTTCATTCAAAACTGGCATCGGAACTTTTTAATTTTTTTGTACCATTTGGCGACAAATGAGGGTTGATCAAAACAACGATTATCAATGGTGATGTTTATAGAGGTCCAACTGTATTTCAAATGTTTATATAAACTCAGATAGCGCTTGCAATTGGGAGCTTTTAGAATAACAAAAGATTGTTTCATTTTTAACTCTTTTTAAGTACTAAGTTAAGATTCCATTATAAGCACCTGTTGGCATAGGTTTGTAAAAGTTTGAAAGGATTGAAAATATACGTTGGATTCGTTATAACTATTTTAATTTTTATTATTCCAGAGCTTGCGATTATATACTTGATACGTTTTCGTGTATGGTATATTCCAAAACGTGGTATTGTACACAGTCCGACATCGCATTCTTTACATACGTACAGTGAAGCCTCGATATATTGGACTAAAAGGAGGGGAAGGCCTGTCTGTTATATCCGAAACATCCGAAGGAAACGTATGTGTTGCCTTAAATTGTTAAAATGCGCATGTTATGAAAGACAGTGTTTTACTCTGCTATATATTTATACAAATTGTTAAGAGCGCATGAAATAATAGCACAGAGTTTTCTAATTAATTTAGGAAAATAGGAATCGTATTAATTTTTATATTTTACTAGTAAAAGGTGCTTGCAGTGTGCTAGCAGGAGCATACTTTTATAAGAACATAATTAAGAATGAAATAAATTATAGTGACCATAAGAAAAATTGATTTTCCCTTGCGTTCTTATTTGAAACGGAATTATTCTTAGGAATGGAACTTGGGATACTTTTTCGAGATTTTAGATTTTTCCGGACCCTGGTGGAAATTGGCAGAAAGTAACAGTGAATACAAAGAATGTTTTAAGACAAACAAACCCCACAAGTAATGCAAGTCAGTCAATTTCAACCAGTCACAAAGGTCAAACGGAGGAACAATTAATTTTTGCGGATTTGCTACACCAATAAATTATACATTGTATCTACCATATATACTCGTGTATAACGCGCTGTTTGAAGACCAAATTTTCAGGTCATAAAGTAGGGTGCACGTTATACACAGGTAACACTTCTCTGCACTTAAAATGGGAACCTACCTCGCACCAGATTCACGCTTTTTGGGTTAATTAATGGGAAAAGCACAATAATTATTGATACTCCAGGTTATACATACATAATTATATGTATAGAACACCTAATTACTTCTATACATTTATAATTCCATCCTCTCTAATTATTCCGCATTTCACTAGCTCATCAGCTGATTGCTGTAATTTTTGCAAAATCACAAGATAGTCTTCCCGCAAAACACACATCAAAAACAAAAAAAACATACAATAAGCAAATTGAAATAATTTTATTTAGTAAATGATTCTAGTGTCTACGATTGACAACGTAAGTAATTTAAAACCCATAGAATCTCGTGTGTGAACTTAATCATACCTGTCGCGTTTCCTGTTTCCAGATTTGTTTGTTAAATTTTTGCGTTATTCCTTCTCTTAAACAGTTTTAGAATGAGATAGGAAAGAGAGAACCAACGTCCACTTTAAATCAAAACTAATTTATAGATCCCTTTTTGTCTGATTGAAAAGGATTGGCAACAGTGGCGCTGCAGTTTTCTACACGGCATCACTTTGCCCAACTTACCATGTGAGGTTGCTGCCATCTCAACTCAGTCGCTTTAATTATTGACGATGTCTCTCTTAGACATAATATGGAGCTTATTGAACGTAATACACTTATGGACAAGTCCAAACGTTTTAAAATTCATATACCTCCCAAAAATCAAGGATGTGTGTCATACACGTGGTATCAGAAAAAGTCGGGATTTTTTGGAATAAAGTACGAGTGCGCATTATACACGGCAGTTATACACTGGGACGCATCATACACGAGTATATACAGTAATTATATACATTATAATATGTATATATATATATCCATATATTGCGATGTATAAGTCGACCTTGAATTTTCAACGTGAAAATACTAGATTAGGTATATGTTCGCAGTATAAGTCGACCCCCTTTGTTTCACTTAAAAATACTTCTCATGAAATCGTTGCCAGGCAAAATCAAGGTCATGTACGATCCAAGTTTTAACAAGATACAGAAATAAACAGTAATAAAAAAATATAGGAATATTTTTTCGAGTCTGTGCTATTCTTCTTGAGCCTTCCATTTGACAGGTGTTTTAATTTCAACCAATAAGAAACTGCTATTCTCAGAGAGCTTGACCAACTAAATAATGGTTCCTAAGATTTGATTGATGTCGGCTGTTAATGATGCTATCAAAATTAACTGCACCTAGTTATCGCAATCAATATCTACGGTGGTGAAATTCAATAAAGTATCGCATGTTGGCAGGCGTGAGGATGGTTCTGATAATTACATTATTCCCCTTTTCAAAAAAGGGAAATGTTTTTTCCGCATATTTTTTGATTATTTTTTTTTGTCTTCTTTCATGTACTTTTTTGTACTTGATTTATTTGCATATTCCACATATAATTATAACTTGCAATTAGTATGGTTAATTCCGATCGAAGTGTACCTCTTCTATCTCACTTACTTCTACAGCATTACAATACTTTGGATGATACAATTAAAAAAACAAGGTAATTGTCCGTAATAAACATTTCATAAATGTCGTATTAAAGAATTGATATTTTAATAAACAATCAAGTAATGATTATAACATTCTAAATTTTATTATTTATTTATAATTATAATATCATAATTATATGTGGAAGGTGCAAATAAATTAAGTACAAAAAGGTACGTGAAAAAGACAAAAAAAATAATCACAAAAAATTGAGGAAAAAAACAAAAATACAAAAAAGACATACTAATAATACAATTTTACTAGTTAAAATATATGTACAGACCACTTCTGAAAGAAAAAAATGCTGGCTGCTGGGAGCGAACCCCAGCCCATCCGATACTAGACATTCATTCTACCCATTCAGCTATCGCTGCTTCTGTTTGTAACCTTAAGGTTAATGGTATATGTTGCATCCGTGCTTACACCTGAATTTAAATTGTTAAGATCTTTTAAACAAGGGCCCATTGGCAAAAACGCAGAGAGATATAGGTGATGTTTTAGTTCTAGTTTCACCTCCTAAAAGGGTATTACGAATTTCAATATTAATGTTATGGCCTCCCCTTGTTGGTAAATATCGATGTTATTCATCTGTAATTTAAGGTTCACAATTTTATATTTGTCGTATAAGTCGACTTTAAGTTTTAGGAAAATTTTTTTAAGCTTCAAAGGTCGACTTATACGCCGTGATATACGTTAGTTATAATGTTGCGATGTATTCATTAGGCCTTCCAAATAACGCACATGTGATAGGTCCGCATGAGACACAATGTAGTAGTGGCGTCATTTAACTGTTTTGCATCGCCGGACATTCTGTCCATTATATCCTAAGTACGTTCCATCAAGGTCCAGTATGCAGAGGGTTCAATGTACTGTGGATTTCTTCCTTTTCATTGGCTTCGTGGTACTTTTGTTTCGGATGATACACTTCCTCATGGCTAATCTCATCACAATTTACCGAAAGAAGTGAATAATATCAGTCAGTCTCTCTTTTACAGTAAGCACCGCCTCGAAATATTCCAATTCATTTGCATCAGAATCAAACCATTATCAGTTTTGTCTTTTCATTGGGAATCAGTGGTCTAATGAAGTTTATTCTAATGAGTACTTGAAGTTGTTTTATTTATTTAACTAGTTTATAATTTTTACTTTGCAAAAGCCATAAATAATGACTTGAAACGCTTACAGAATGCAAGTACCTTCTACTTGTATATTGAACAAATAAGTAACATATCATTCTTGTCATTAAAGACAATTTTTAGTAATGTATGTGTATCTGTAAATGTAATTACATGCAAGGTTATTTGTCAGGTGCGTTTCGCTTCCAGCATAAGCGCCTATTAGTATTAGTCTCCATCTGGTCTGTCCGCATGTTCGTTATCTGCTTCTACCAAGCAGATTTTCATGAAATTTGATATTAAGGACTTACGGTCAAAGATAATAAGAAAATCACATAAATGAGTCACGTAAGCCAATCAGGGGTACCACTTTACTGGTGATAAAATATGAACTTTCCCTCATATCTCGTAAAGTATCGGTCATATCAAAATATTTATCAAGTAAAACTTGTGCAACTAATAAAGCAGGGTATTTCTTTTCCTCTACATTTTTATCGTAGGAGTCGCCGTTTGCGAGAAAATCGAACAAGAGTCGTAATTTGAGTTGAACTTTGAAATTTTCTAGCATGGTTACTTCTTCATTGTTGCTAACGTAAACAATCTCACGGAAATATGTTTAATTTCCTTACATATGCATGTAATATTTTTAAATGGGAAGAAAATGGATTATTTATGATGAAGAAAAGAACTTTATAATGTTATTTCCCTTCCAAACACGTAAATAATTTCTTTCAAATACTCCATTGCACAAAACGCACCCATTTGTGTTACGTTGTACACTTTCCTAACTTGTTTATATCTTAAAATCTCATTATAAATATTAGTGTTATTTTAAACTCTTGTACTAATTTTTAAACGAAGTAATCAACTGATATTTTATAATTATACAGTTTGCGTAAGCACAACATTAAATTACCATAACTTTAATGTATATTAACAACAAATTGTTGACAGCATATTTGTAGTGATTCTGAGATAAATACAGAGTTCATAAAATTATTTCTAACGAAGAATGTAAATTAAACTACAAAATATCCTTCTAATATTTAGTCACATTAAACGTTTATTAGGAAAATTACACTGTAATCGTTTTTGTGCATCAAATCTTGGAGTAATTATTGGAATTTATTTTACAATGCTACACAAACATCTTTATATAGTTCTCTGGTGAATAAATTAAATTAAAATGGTATTGCAAAGTTCTTTGCTTATAAATAACTAGCAAATTTACCCAGCGTTGCTCAGGTTATGTTTTAAATCATCGTGACTTCAAATTATGGCAATAATTATGAACAAAAAATTATATCTATGCTTGAATTAAGTTTTATTTGGGAAATTTTTTCATATTTTAATTGATATAAATGAAAGAGTTGGAAAATATTTTGAGGATACGTAATTAAAATTGACAATCAACGCAGTCGATTCATTTTGTGAGGTGATGCTTTTTGCCAGGTGGAGTTCGTTCTCTAAGCTTCCGGTAGAGAACGTGCATGTAGAGTACAGGTAGTTCCGCCCAATGTAGCAATTGAAAATTACTAGAAGTTACCTTACACCTCAGTGATCGGAGGTAATATGTAGAGTGGAGGGGAACGAATTCCATTAGAATAGAGGGGCATTGAAGGTGAGCGCGCTTCCTAGAAGGGAAATCCCCTTGCACGCAGAGTAGAGAGGTGACTTCTTAAGTCAGTTACCATACGGTAGCTTTGCTTTACGCATGGACAGTTATATGCGGGATGCTCAGGAGTTCAAAATAAACATTCTTTAAAAATTCAGATAATACCAGGTTCCTAGAAAGGAGCGTCTGTCTCACACAACATTGTACGAGGGTTTCCCAGAAAGTAATGCACCACATGTTTTGAAATTACTCACATTTAACGAATATGTGACAGATTTTGACTTTTATCGATAAGTTTCCTGGACAACGAATGTCATTGTTGAGACTCGAGATTCATATTATTGCCTAGCGAGGGATAAGGGGGGGAACAGCAGAGGGAGGGAGGGGGATAAGGCATTGTCGAGTACAATTTGTAACGTGTTAACAAAGGTATTGCCCACTTATTGTAACAAAGTATTATTCACTTGACATAAATTTATTTTAACAAAACTCTTTGCTTAGAGAATCGTTCTAAGAGTCAGAGCATTGAATTCCTGTGTGATTTTAATTCTCTTTTCTACTGTTTTTGTTTTTCGTTGCATTAATTCTTTTTGTTTGTTCATCTGTTGTTTGTCGTGTTGTATTAACCAAACCACATCCAACACAGTGTAATGTGAGCAAATAAAGTAAGTGGTAAATGTTTTCACTTGTATAAATTGTGTAGTATCGAAAGTAAGATTGCGTAACCCGGCCGCTGTGTGGGTTTGTTGTCTAACTAAGTAGGCTGTTATGAAGGGTTGGCGTTGTAATAGTGTCTCATCGCACCGTCAAATGTCATGGATGCCTGTGTTGACCAGCATCATAGCTAATCCTAATATACAATAAACTTTGAAGCTTCTTTGTTTATTGTAAAAAATTCTGTCAACATTTCAAATTTGAAATGCAGGCATCTCCAGTGGAATTGTAAAATGTTATATTCCCCTATATTATTATTATTATAGCACTGACTATAATTAACCAATTGACCAAACCTTTTATACATTCATCAAGTTAAGATGTTAATAATAATTGTACCAAATTTTAGTTATTCGTGTCTTATAGTTTATGGCATGCATAATGAGACACGCAAACAAACTTTTGCAAATATATATAGATTGTGGGAAGCTCATTCAGTTCTATTTGGTATAATAATTATAGGATATTTATTTTGTTTCTCAATTTTGTAGTTATTCTTTTGATTCTCAGGTTGGTCTCTATGTAAATATTAACGTTGTCTCTTGTTGGTTGAGTTATATTTTAGATTACTTAACAATTTCATGGCTGTTGTTTAAAATATCTTCATTAAGTTATCGTAACGATAATTTTGGTAAACTCCATATGAGATTTTGACTTATTCTAACATAAGCGTTACTGAAAAGGAATTCTTTAAATTTATTAACATAAATAACTCAATTGTATACAAATATTTAATGAAATACTTTAGTTTTTCGTGCACTCAATACTTTCATAAATTACAATCTGAAAATTCTTCAAATATAAGTTTTTAAATAAATGTTTTGTAATGATAATGTATTGCTACTTACAATTTGCACATTTATAATGTTAAAAAATATAATTATTGATAAATTTTTAATGATTTGATTTGCTGATTTTCCTTTTAAATTTGACAAATTGGCCATGAAAGTGTTAAGCTATCGATAAGGAGCACTGTGATTTGTTAACGATAGTGAGTTGAGTCACGCAATGCAATTACTACTTAAATTTAAAGTAAATTAACCTCAAGTCGTTAAATTTTACGCACTTACTGTACATTACCTGGAAATATAAGACAAACTTTGAGAATATGCTATATTTTTTTCATAAATAGGGTGTTTGCTTTGATTAAATCAGTTATATTTTGCATAATAGCTTTGAATCTGAACTTTACATTAGAACAAATATGTTTTTGATGTTGTAAATATAATCTCACCTTGATTAATCAGTTATATTTTTAAATGCAAGATAATTTTTAAAGACAAAATGTATTTAGTTCAATCTTTGCTGTTATAAAAATTAAATTGCTATCAGAAGTAAATCTTTGTTTATATTATGCTATTAATCTTTTTCAAAAAACAGTAATACGTCTAATTGAGGTAATATAATTTGTGCGTTTATACAATAATTAATTTGGCAAATATAAAGGTTTAATTTTATTAACATTTGAAATAGGTATGACATGAAATTTTAATATTGCATTTTTGAAGTTTATTTCTGACTTGGAATAGTTTATAAAAATGTTATCCTGGCATTTAAGTAATTCCAATTAAGCATTGCTTTGCGAGATTCATTATTTTTTCGTCATTTATGCAAACATTGCTCCCATTTGGAATCAGTTGCGTGCATTCAATTTTACGTATTTCTTGACCAATAAGAGACATTGTTAATTGTAATTAAGGTCATTGATAATGTGAAATGTTTCTTTTTTAAGTGTTTCCAGAACAAGTACTTTGAAAGATTGCTTGCCTCAGATAAAAATAGCTGCGACAGAGTAGTGAAAAAATTAATACATGCATTTCGACTTCAGAGCAGTTGTCGTCAGTGGCATTTCGCCACTGATGACGGCTGTTCTGTAGTCTAAATGCTTGTATTAATTTTTCCACAGCTCAGTCGCAGTTATTTTTATCAGAGGCAAGTAACTTCTTCAAGTGCTTGTTCAATAATTTATTTCAGCTGCAAAATGTGTTTGATGGTTTATTTTTTCATGTTATATATCATCTATTTATGTCAGCTGTTGAACAACAGTTGAAAATATTGTGTTATATGTAATATGTCAGTTGTTGAATAGTTGAAATGCAGATAAATTGTCGTAATGTTGAATAATTTGTTCAATAATCAGCAAAATTTGGCTGAATTGGTGGTCAAAAATGTCATTTTTAGGTTAAAAATGTGCTAAATTTAGCAAAAATATACCTAAAAAAACCCCTTAAGTCCAACGATACCTAAAAGAGGCTCCGAGAAAAAGAAATTATTCCTATCTAAAAGGAGTCAACAGGTTTTGATCATAATAAAATGTCTTTATTGCAATTAAAATGTACAGTGTATACATACAAGTTCAATAAAAATTTTACAATCTGAAATAATACATTTTGTCTACTTATTTTATCCTGCACCTGAAAATAAAAATTATACTCGACTTAAAAGAATTTTTGAATTGAGAAAAAAAATTGATTTGTTTACAATTTGTACTTAGAAAAAACTTTTGAAAAAGTCCCAATTCCAGAAATCTTTCAAGTCTAAGAGTTAAAAACTATTGTCCAATTTGTAAAGTAATTTTGTTTACAATCTGGACAATAATTTTTAACGCTAGACTTGAAAGATTTCTGAAATTAGAACTTGAAAAAAATTAATTTGTTTACATTTTGGACTTAGAATAATATCTGACTTAAAAAATTTCTGGACTTAAAAAGATCTGAATATTAGCACAAATCAAAATTGCCATTTAAAAATATTCATGAACTGCAGAAAATTTTTTAAATATAACAAGCACTAGAATAAAAGTTGGACATTTTTACAAAGTACTTTGGCAAGGATAATATTTCTTTAATCATTTCTATTGGTGAGAAAGTAGAGAGGAAAAATAGCATGGCTTAGAAAAAAATATGAAATGAGAGACGATAAATATATACCCAAAAGCGCTGCTAATTCTGGTTTGTTCAGATTTAAAAAAATGGCAATAATTATACAGAATGGAAAAGCAATAGCTTATATACATTTAGACAAAAGAATTTGCAATTGTTCTGAATAATATATAAATAACACAACACTTTGGAAACGTATTTACAAATAAATAACATCTAGCAAATTGGATATTGATGGAATTATTAAAAGAACTTTTTTCTGGATGTTGACTTTAATTAAGAATAAAATAACCTGCACAATTTTTCTTAATTAAGAAATTTAACTCTCCACAAAGTTAAATCTTTTTCTAAATATCGTCTAGAATCAAGAACAATTAAACTACCATTTCCGATGCATGGCTTAATAATTGGAGAATATAAACTTTTCACAATGAAAATACTTTACATAGTCTGGATTTTCAATCAAAACTCTCAAAACTAACTGAAATTTCATTTGCATTTTATCTCTTTATCTGATTTTGATAACTTGAATAATGAACTGAATTTGTATTGCCTCAGAATTTTTTCTGCCTTGAATAAACAACAATAAAAACCCCAAAGAATATTTTCTGAATTAATTCAAGCAGATCCTACATCTCCAAATTTCTTTAAATTATTAAATTAAATCTGGAATTATTTAACCACGACAAACCCTCTTGGTAAAATATTAAATGTAGAACACCAAAAATCCCGATACAAATAATCTTTTTTAATGGCTGCTCCTATTTTAAGATTAAATTTAATTAATTACTTTCCAACATCCAATTTGCGGAACGATATTCACATGACAAGTCTGCAAACATGAGCAAATACAGTGCTGTCTCAGAAGTCAATACGAAAACTTGGCATTTTATAAGTTTTCTAAAGTTTTTAAATTCAACATCTTCGGAAATTCGTAAATAACTTGTTACTACATTTGATTCTTATTAACGGAAGTGAATTTAACAAAAATTTAAAATTTATAGAAGTACGCTAATAAACCTTTACAAACAAAATGGAATATTCTTTATAAAATCAAATTAAAGAAAGTTTTCAGAGTTCAAACTGAAAACCAACACCTTATATTCTTGTAAATTTATAATAAAAAATTAAATGCATTTTATAAAAAAGTTGAGTTATCAGAAAGTTTTTAAGTTCAAACAGAAAATTGATGCCCTACATTCTCAGAAATAAAATACTCTTACGGACGATATCAGATAAAACTTTTTTTTCAGACGTAGCACTATATTTTCCATTTACTTACTTTTAGTGTAAGTTGATTAAACAATATTTTTAAAAGAAATCAAATTCTTGGGGAATCGTTTAATCCTATCGTAAATTTCTGCTCATTCTGAATGACAGGAGAAAAACCTCCTAAAAATTGGAATTCTTATTGTATTGTATTTATTTTCATTGGTTGTGAGCATAAAGCTATAATAATGCCAAATTTGAAGCGTTTAGCTCATCTGAAAGGGACTTATAATTTACAATCTCTCCTACATCCTCCGTAAGATGCAGCTACATATTATACAAGATATTTATCGCCTGACATATTGAACAAACCAGAATATAGCAACATATAGGTATAAAAACCTTCTCTCATCCCATATGTATAGCCTCCAGCTCAGATTCCTCTATACTCTCGCACCCAGGTGTATCAATTGTCGTCTCAGCAAAGCAGTACTCTTCGATTCATGGTTCCTCGACGCCTCAAACCATCGCATTTTCACTCAGCATCAACTGTGAATGCCTACAATGAAGAGGAAAAATGGTTGTGGTGAATTCAATAAAGAAATATTAACTAAAAAATCTAAATATAAAAGATTAATTTGCTTAAACAACATGAAAGAGCACATTCACTTATCAAGGTCTATTTAGAATCTTAAAATTTTAAATTCTTTACGAGTTTATTCAAATTATTATGTGAAAGATTCGTTTGACAATTAGTTTTAAAATTTTAACCTTCCATAAGGTGTAGTGCTTAGCGTGTCAGCTTCCCATTACAAAGCTGCGGGGTGCGATCCCCGCAAATGGAGGTTTTTTTCACAAAAAAATTAATTACTTAATTAATAATAAAAAACTATCATTGGTGTCTGGCAGTAGGCAGCAGTACTGTCGGTACGGTATAGAGATGAAAACAAATGATGTTGGTTGGGTATATATTCAATAGAACAGTAGGCATGATTTGATCGGCTACAGTACTGCGATGTGGAAAGCAAGAGGGAAACTACCACATTACATTTCCCTAATAATGATTATATTATATAATATTCCGGAGGTAAAATAGTCCCCCAATCAGATCTCCGGGCATGGACTGCCTTGAGGAAAGCAACTGTCGAAGGTAACTTATGCAAAGATACTTGGAATTTAAAAACCACGAGGAAGGCAGAAAAGCTAGAGAACCTGAAAAATGAAATAGGATTGACGTCATAGGGCTGAGCGAAGTCAGATGGGAAGGAGAAGGGCAGATCCGCTCGGAAGAATTCACGGTAGTTTACACCGGAGGAAATAGTGAGGCAAGGGGAGTAGCTCTGGTACTTAAAAGATATGATGAATAGCGTGACAAAAATAACAGCAACGAACGATAGGTTGATGGCAATAAAGCTAAAAGTTGTCCCAGTTAACATGTTGATAATCCAGGTATATATGCCAACAACCGCTATTGAAGAAGAATAAATCAGGGAGATGTATGAGCAAAAGAATGACATTTATGAAGTAGAACTGCACAATAATGGGAGATTGGAACAACACAGTTGGAAAAGCCCAGGAGATAAAATGAGATGCCAAATAGATTACATCCTAGTAAAACAAAGATTCAGGAACAGCATAAAAAATACTAAGACATTACCAGGAGCAAACATTGATTCAGATCACATCCTTCTAATACTCGATGTAACCACAAAGCTGAAACAAATAAGGAAAACGAGAAGAGAAAGACAGACTTGGGACCTAAAAAAACAAAGAAAGGCAGAATGCTTTCAGCATGAAGTCGGAAGGTCGCCTTAGAAATTTGGAAAACAAACCAGAGACCGTGAATACAGAATGGGAAGAAATTAAAGCCAGCATCAAAGACACCTTGAATAAAGAGATTGGGAAACAAGAGAAGAAAATCAGAAACCCATGGATCACTAAGGAAATGCTGGAGATAATGGATGAGAGAAAAAAATGGAAAAAAATGTTAACAGTGAAGAAGGTAGAGCCAACTATAGATGCACAAACAATGAGTCGAGAAGGGTAACAGATAAAGCTAGGGAAATTTGAATAAAAGGAAAATGTGAGGAAATACAACTGAGAAGTTAGGACGGTATGATATGATGTATGCTAGGGCACTGGAGTTAGAAGATTAGAAGTCTAATGGGATTTGTGGTAAAGCAATTATGAACGCAGATGGAAAAATAGTCGCAGAACCAAAGGATGTAGCACAGGTATGAGAAGTATACATTAAGGAACTATACAGCAAGCAGGCAGGATCAGCACAAATAGAACGGAAGAAGAGGATAACATTGAAGAAGACAAACTTGGGAACAAGTAATATGGAAAGCGAAGTACAAAAGGCAATTCTGGAACTGGATAAAGGGAAAGCTACAGGCAGCGATGGAATACAGGCAGAGGTACTTAAAGTCATGGGATCGGAAGGACTAAAAGTGATTACGAAACTAATTAACAAGCTTTACAACTCGGGAAAGAGGCCTCAGGATTTCTTAGATGTGACAATGATCCCTCTAAAGAAGAAGCCAAAGGCAATGCAGTGTAAGGACTACAGAACGATATCAATACTGTCACACACTTCGAAGATCATCACGAGGATTCTTAATAAAAGACTAGAGAAAAATGCCGAAGAAATGCTAGGGGAAGATCAATTCGGCTTCAGAAAAGGACGAGGAACCAGAGATGCTATCGGTGTAGTGAGAATCATATCAGAAAGGGCAATAGAATACAGTCAAGATTGCTGTGTATGTTTCCTCGACTGGCAGAAGGCCTTTGATAAGAGTAAATTGGGTACTGCTGATGAGGATATTAAAGGATATAGGTGTAGACTGGAAAGACATGAGACTGATCGGTAATCTATACGTAAATCAACTGGTAAAAGTCAGGTTGGAGAATGCGGATACCAGCGGAGTACATATCGGTAGAGAAGTAAGACAGGGCTGCTGTCTATCGCCGATTCTATTCAATATATATGGAGAGAGGCTAATGCAGGAACCGTTAGAAGGCATGGGAGATTTCTAAATCAGAGGAAGGATTATAAGAACAGTGAAATACGAGGACGATAAAGTACTCCAGAAAATGATAAATAGACTAGTGATAACAGATAGGAAATATGGAAATTAATACAGAGGTTTAACTACTGACAAGTATTAAATATTATCTGTTAATAATTTCAAGTAGTAACAGCAATATTCATTTTAATTTATGCTATAAAATCAACTAAATTGATCAATTAACTTTATAAAAATCATTCCATGTACTCTTAATTGGAAATTATCGACAAATCACAGCATTTATTATAATGTCTATATCTATAATACAACCTAAAACCATTGTCATATTGGATAAAATTACAGTTTGTTTTTACCTTTAAAAACGATCAAAGAACATGAATTCAGAATTGAATTTTAAGCCAAAGAATAGTAAGAAAATATTTCTAATCTTCCTAAAGCTTGCATTGTGACAAGACTGCACTTAAAGAGGTAAAAACTGACATTATCGCTTCTGACTTGATCTCACTTCTTTATTCATTGTCTTTAATACTTTGTAAATAACAGGCTAATAAGATAAAAATCGTTATGTTAATGCTATGAAATATGTTTCACATTTTAAAAAGCATTGGACCTCTTGTCGCACACCAGTTCCACCAAAAATAAAATCCTCTGTCATAGTAATAAATGGCATAACACATGACATACACCCCGCAAACATCAGCCTTCTCTCTCTTACAGTTAAATTTCTGTTTTGATTTGATTGATTGAACATTTATAAAATAAAATGCACTAAAATAGTATTTGAATAAATTTTCTACAATTTTTTGATGCTCAACTGATGATTAGCCAACCATCGATGGAAATAAGCATAATAAAAACCAACTGTCACGATAAACTTCCATTAGCATAGCAACTTTCCAAAAATTTGCATGTACTCCAAGAATTCGACTAACTTTGACTAATAAATCTTTTTCCTTAAAATATTTCCTTGATTGTGTCAACAATTTCCGTTCAGACACCTTTTCCAAAGTATTTTAATCACTTTCAACTGTCTGAAAATGTCTCCATAATTTCAACATTAAATAGTTTACACATCACCAAAGAGTAAATCCAATAAACATTTCACATTACACTGTCGCTACAAAACTAATATTTTTGTTTCTATGAAAATATCTCATATTTTTAATTGATTTACGTTGAATTGGAAGTCAGTAGACTGAAAAGTAAAAGTTCTCCAGCTCAAAGTATTTCATAAAATATGCCAAAAATTGAAGCGTTGATAACACTTATGTTAACGATAATTAGCAAATCTTTGAAGGTCTAAATTATAAAATCAATTTTATTCTATCAACAAAATATCCACTTAAAAGATGTTGAGATTTATCACTTTCCGATATACGCTGAAGTTACTACATTTTCACCGTTAATAGATGAATAACTAGCACAATAAGTATTGAACATATAGTAAAAAAACAAATGCATGGTTACACGACTAAATTCCTCCTAGCTATTCATTCAAATAGGTCGATAATTCTCACTGGGAACTTCTTGAGGTAACAGCCAACAAAAGTATCACAAAACAACCAATATGTCAAATGCAATAGGCAAACTACTTAAAAGAAACACACGGAATATACTCACTGTTATTATTTCTTGTTATCACACACAGGAGAATATAACAGCTCAGTCCTGTGATGTCTGCTGCAAACATTCCTATGAAACGAGAATAAAATCTTAAAATATATACTGTAATTTCATGCTGAATAATATTCCAGATTACATTATGTAATGTCTCTCGTGCTAAATCACTGAGGTAACATTGGAATCTTATCTATTGTAACTCAAATTCAAAGATTTGTAATGAAATTAAAGACTTATATTACTTAAGTGGCTTGGTTAAGCTCAATACTTATTTCAAAACCACCTGACTACCATATATTGATTACGGAAATGAATATCAACTAAATAAATGATTGATTTGAATGAATTTTTCGGTAAAGGGTTTCCAACATTTAATAAGTCTAGACAGGAGTTTGCCCGAAAATTGAATACATACTTGGGAAGAAACCTTGTCAATATACTTTCAATTATTCATTAAAATAAAATCCTTCGTCATAGTAATAAATGGCATAACCACATTTCAGCCTTCTATCTCTTACAGTTTAATTGCTATTTTGATTTGATTGACTGAATATTTATAAAATAAAATGCACTAAAATAGTATCTGAATAAATCCTGTACAATTTTTGCATGATCAACTGATGATTAGCCAACCACCGGTGGAAATAAACAGAATAAAAACCAACTGTCACGATAAACTTTCATTAGCATAACAAACTTTTCAAAAATTTGCATGTATTCCAAGAATTCGACTAACTTTGACTAAGAAATCCCTTTCCTCAAAATATTTCATTGATTGCTTTAGCAATTTCCATATAGATAGCCTTTTCCAAGCAAAATATTTTAATTACTTTCCTCAAAATGTCTCCATAATTTCAACATTAGTTTACACCTCACCAAAGAGTTAAAAGTCAATGAACATTTCACGTTACACTGTCACTACAAAGTAATAATTTTGTTTCTATGAAATCATCTCGTGTTTATAGAGCATACTTAATTGATTTATGCTGAAATGGATGTCAGTAGATTGAAAAGTAAAATTTCCCAGGTACAAAGTATTTCATAAAATATGCCAAAAATTGAAGCATTGATAACACTTATGTTAACGATAATTAACAAACCTTTCAAAGTCGAAATTATAAAATCAATTTTATTCTCTCAATGAAATATTCACTTAAAATAAATTGAGATTTATCACTTTCCAATGTAAGCTTAAGTTACTAGACTTTCACCATTAATAGATGGAAAAATTAGTACAATAAGTACTGCACATATATAGACGCAATTAAAACACATGCGTGGTTACACGACTAAATTTATCCTATCTATTCAGTAAAATACGTCGATAATTCTCACTGGAAACTTCAAGTAACAACCAATACAAATGCAATTGGCAAACTACTTAAAAGATTGTACTCACCGTTAATATGTATTTCTTGATATCACACAAGGGAACATGACAGCTGTTCTGTGACGTCTTCTGCAAACATTCCTCTGAAACAAGAGAATGAAATCTTAAAATATGTACCTACTGTATTTTAATTCTGAATATTATTTCTGATAACCTGATTACATTATGTAGTGTCTCTCGTGCTAAATCACTCCGATAATATTCGAAAATATTGTATTGTAACTCAAATTCCAAGATTTGTAAAATATAAGACTTATATTCCTTAAGTTGCTAAGTTAAGCTTAATACTTATTTCAAAACCATGACACTAGTATATATTGATTACGTAATTAATATCATTTCAATAAACGAAATACAGCATTGCTTTGAATGAATTTCTCGATAATGGTTGCCAAAATCAAATACAGCTGCACACGGAGAATTCTGTCTGAAAACTGAATAATTAGGAGAAAACCTTATCAATATATTTTCAGTTGCGCATTAAAAATATTATTATTTTATCAAACATACGCTTTAACGAGATTAAAATACACGAAAATGAGATGGATTACCTCAGAAACTCATATCAAACTCCCACCGTTGGCCAATCCGATCATAGGCTAACACCGTATACATATATCATTTCTAAAAATCAAAGTTGATAGAAAACGAACCTTTACCTTCAAACTATACGCTTACACAACCACTCGACAAATTAATAACCATATTCATGTCTCAACTTGACTCAGTTCACCCAAAATACACGTGATTAACTTTCACCAAGGAAAATAATTGCATAGATCCACATATATCTTATGTAAAGGTCTCTCCTAATTAATGTAAAGATTATGCCGACATAAAATTCAGTGAAGAGATCAACCATTTCGTTTAATTAAGAAATAATTTCACAAAAGCTATGAACTAAGGATCAGAAGAAATAATGACCTTGAGACAAAATTGAACGGTAATATTAACCCTCAAGTACAGGCATTGACTTTTGTCACACTTTCACAGGCATGGAGTCTCACAGACTCCAACATAAGTTAGTTATATTCTGGCATTGTTTATATATTTCTTTCACTTTGACCTAGTAGTTTGGAATAAAGGGTGCTATGGATAAATTAAAACAACCACTAAAACGATTATTCATTTCAAACAACTGTTTTTAACAATTTTTCAATACACCTCCTGTCAAAATGTATTTTTTTTTCTTTTTCTGTTTTGATATTTATTTAAATGTTTAAATAGACACTTAATGTCATAAATGCATAGGAGAAAACACAAAATAACCAACTAATCGAACAAAAACGGAAAAAACTAAAAACAAATATAAAAAAAACACAAACTTCGCTTACTATTTTACATTTGCAGTCCTTACAAATACAAATCGAACACTAAACATATAGGACTACTGCATAAATATCACTGGTAGGCTGTCTTGCGTTTATTTGCTGGAGGACAAAAGCAACAGTACAATGGCGCGAATGTCTTCCATGTTTGATTTAAAAATTGCTGTGTAGTACAGGAGACCAAAAATGCTCGTAGCTCAACTGCATCAACATCGGACAAATCTCTAGACCGATTTGTATATTGGTCTCTCATTTTAGCCATCTGAATGTTGGTGAAAATGACGATATCATTTATCACCTCTTCAGTTAGCAATAAATCCCAGATTGATATGGGTTCAGCAGTAACACCTATTTTTGCTTCATTTTTCAGTCCAGGCAACTGTAATACTATGTTATGTTTTAGAGTTCTGGTGTTGACTGGAACAAATGGTTGCTTCATTCACTTGAAACAGTTCTTTTCCCATAAAATGCTGTGCCAAGGTCCTCCATTTCATTTTGGTCTTCATCATTATCGCTTACCGCACTTTGTTCAGACTCACTATTATGATCACTATCAATAAATTCGTCTTCCTTGTCACTTCCCACGTCACTATCTATTAGGTCGTCACTTAAGGGGCCCTCTAACATCCCCTCGAAATTAGGGTCGTCGGTATGAATCTCAGATGGATCCATTGTCGATGGAGTGAAAAATTCACGACAGAAGAAAAAATCTCTTAATCACAGGCTTGGAGTCTGTGAGACTCTAGCAGAAGTTCAATACGTTCTATCTCCAAGACAGTTGTCCACCGACTGACGAAAAGTGTTTGCAAAATTCAGCAAACATAGAGATAAAGGTAGAATACACAAAGCGCCGGATCAAAGTCACCGTTAACAAAACAAACTAGAAAATAAATATGGTGGAGTCTGAGAGACTCCATGCCTGTACTTGAGGGTTAATGCGATGATGCTACCCCGATGCGGCGTTCCGACAATTAAATTTTCGCTTAATTCTAACTAAAGCATTTAAAACCGACAATCAATCACAGTAACACGAGGTCGACGTAAATCTCTTGCGAATTACGAACGGAAAGTTACTTACCCGTTCACGACCCTATTCTTCCTGGGCGTAGAATTACACCCAGACCCCCCAGACCCATCCCCTCCCCCACTTTCATTTTGAAGCGCACCCAGTGACACCTATCAACAAAGATGAGCGTAACTTGAAACTCTGAAAACCGTTGAGTGGCCAGGGGCTGATCCTAGTCGTTCAATAAAATGCGTCGATACATTCTCACTGAAGACTTCTTTTGACAACAGCCAACAAAAATACCATTCAAAACGGCCAATACGACAAATTCAATATGCAAACTACTAAAAAAACACGCTGATTATACTCACCGTTAATATTTCTCGATATCACACACAAGAAACCACGACAGGCCAGTTCTGTGACGTCTTCTCCATGGGCACTGCAACATTCCTCTGAAACGAGAATATTCCTGATAACTTGAGTACATTATGTAATGTCTCTCGTACTAAATCACTCTGCTAATATTCGAAAATATTGTATTGTAGTGAATTTAAACTTTAATTCAAAGATTTTTCAAGTTGCTTAGCAAAGCTTAATACTTATTTCAAACCATCCGACTAATCGATAACAATTTCTGTCTAAACTTGACTAGTCCACTCAAAATACACGTGGTTAACTTTCAACAGATTTTAACACGGAAAAAGTATGGCATAGACCCTATATAAAGGCTTCTCCTAATTAATGCAAAGATTATACCGCCATTAAATTAGTCATCAGATCAACAACTGTTTAATTAAGACATGATTTCACAAAAAGCTATGAACTATGGATCGGAAGAAATAATTAGAACTTAATACAATATTGTACGAATATCAAAGATGCTCATACGGCAATATTCATGCGATAATGCTAACTCGATGGAGCGTGCTACTAACAAATGAAATTATATTTTCGCTTAATCCTAACTAAAGAATTTAAAACCTACAATCAATCACAGTAACACGAGGTCGACGTAAAGCTCTTGTCAAGTATGATGAGAAAGTTTCTTACCTGTTCACGATGTAATTCTTCCTCAGTGTAAAATTAAATTCAACGAGACCATCGAAACCCAACTAACAATTGTACATCACGCAGCTAATACATGCGCACGTTCGAACTTCTTTTGTCATAGCGGTCATAGCTATTCCGTTCTATTTTCATTTATATTAAATACTTTAAAATAAACAAGGTATCTTTCATTGGTAATATTAGAAAATGTATTAATTAATTATTAATCGGTCTTTTTATTAATAATGCATTTTAAATTAAATACATTACCTGTGTAAAAGTTTCCATCGGGTCACTTAACAAAAAAATCAATGTTTGTTATCTGATTTGAAATTTTACATTAGAAAAGTCCGGAAAAATTTTAAAAAATCATTTGTTAAATATATACATATGTATTATACAATATATATATATATCACATCTTATTTACTTCTTTTACTGCTAAGATTGTGTATGTTGGCAACCATGGCATATTCATACATGAATATTTTAAACTTAACTATGAATTTATAGCTGGATTTTCTTGAAAATGGCTGCTCCTACGATAAAAATGTATAGGAAAAGAAATGTTCTATTTTAACAGCGCTACAAATGTTATCCGAAGACTTTTTGGTATAACAAATATTTTAAGAGAAATGACGGAAAGTAAATTTTTTATTTACAGTAATTTGGCTCCAATGATTGGGACAGTGAACCATGCATACAATATATTAAAAGATGAAATCAATTCATTCCTCAGAATTAATAACGGTTAAACAATTAACGAAAGTTAAACTTCCTCTTTAACCTCTTAGCAGTCATAGGGTGATATACTTCCCATTAACTTATTAACATAATTTTTGAGAACTGCAAAAATATATAAGTTCGGATTGAGACTACGGCTGTCACCTCTCCGGTTTTCGTAGTTCATCTCCGTTCCCCGTTTTTAATAACTAGTCTCCGTTTACGGGACGTTTTTCGGCCAATTTTCGTCAAATGTCCATCATCCTGTGTGAAACTAATATGGGACTGACTTTGTGACAAAGTGCATCCAGTATTATTAAATTATAGTCGGTTATATCAGATAATCATTCATCCTGCCAAAATTCAGATTCTTAGCTCTTTTAGAAATATCTAAACATTTATATCCTTCTATATCCTATGTAAGAAGCATCTATTTATAATTGA
Source organism: Uropetala carovei (assembly GCA_036926305.1). Classification (NCBI taxonomy): domain Eukaryota; kingdom Metazoa; phylum Arthropoda; class Insecta; order Odonata; family Petaluridae; genus Uropetala; species Uropetala carovei. The sequence goes on from JAXCHB010000215.1 coordinate 1,367,796, forward strand.
TACAAAAAATTGCATTACTCAGTTTCCTCAAACGTTACTATGAATATTTTTACTACCAAATTGGATGTGGGATAATTTTTTGGGGCAGATCCTGTCATATGGGGATTGCTACTTTACACAGCAGAAAGGAGGTATTAGAGCCATTGGCAGCATAAATAACCAATCAACATGCATACCATATTCTTCCTCTTCCATGCATACTGGCACTTGAAGCCACATTATTTGCCAAAACTCAATCATCATCTTTTCATTCTCAATAGACAAGAGCAATGCCATTCTAGAAGACATAACCTAAACTTACATCCAGGGGCGACTGGCACCAAAATTTTAGTGGAATTTTTTCAACCAGCCCCAATTACTGGCAGCTGTTTTTTTAGTATAAATATTCATTTTGTTAGCAATATATCTGTATTATATCTCAAGTAAATCTGCAGCAAAACAAGTGCATAAAATAATACATAAAACCATATTTTCAAAATAGTAATTTATTTATAATAAAATTAAAATAACATTATTTATCAAAAAACCAAAATAAATATAGAAAAAAATTGTGATACATTTTTTATACTGCAATATAAAAATAGAAAAGGTATTCTAAGAAATATATTTAATTATAATCATATTGCGAATATAAATTTGTGCTCACTTATATAACACAATAACTAATTATGTATATTTGAATTACAATTTTATTACTTAAAACAGTAACTTCTCCTTCAACAACTCACTCTTAATAGCCACCAAATTAATTACATCTTCTTCTGAAATTTCATGCAATAAGTCTTTTTCTACCACCATTAGTATGAAGGCTTCCACATGTTCCTATGCAAGTGTTGAACAGAGTCATTTTTAATAAAAATTTAAAATATAAAAGCTTCTTTTGCAAGAAACTTGCATAATGGATAACGTTAATACATATTTGTATGCTTGTCCCAAGATAGCATACGCATCACTCAACACGTTGTAACGATGCAGGTCATTGTAACAACAATTCGCACAATTTTTGCAGGCTTTGTAGAGTTCATATAATTTAGGGTTGGGAATGTCCATTTCTAAATTAATTTCAATGTCATAAAATGTATCTCGGTCTAGTTTATGAAATGTTACTGATTCTTTGAGTATATCCCTGGCCAAAACAAAATTTTCCAGTTCTATTTTAATACTCTCCTGGGTAGTTGCCAGATTAAACTTTGATAAAATTTTACTCGTTTCAAAGAAAGCATTTTTAGGAATACCTCGAGTAAAATTTTTTGGGTCCAAACAAGCAAAACCGCAATAACATTTTTCATTATTCACAAAGGGTGCCTCCATGCTCTTGACTTCAATGTCGAGCACAGCATTATGAATGAATATTTCAAATACTTTCAAAGGGTCGCGTATTGGTTCATCAGATGCATTTTCATCATCCATTCATTTCTGTTTTCGCAGTCTGATCAAGGGTAGATTTGCTTCGACTATTAAAGCAAAATCAATTTTATGAATTTTCTAGATACATCTTTTAACAAATTTATTATGTTAATTGTCATCTGATGAGTTTTAATAAAATCAATTTCTTTAGTTTGTAAATATTTTGAAATAGGAGTGGTAATACTGAAAATACGCAGATACAGTTCAGCCGTTAATACAGTTTGATATTTAAGTAAGGAATCTTTAAGTGCTTTTGCCTTTTGTCTGATGACTTGTTTTATATTTAGTGTTTCTGTGGTCTCAATCTCATTTAACCCATTAGCAACCAGCATCCTATTTAGAGGACACTTAGTTTTCTGGGATTTTCTGATCTAGATTTTAAACACAAATGACTACATTGTATCAATAGTAAATGCTAGGGACTGGTGAAGCATTTTTTCATGTTATTCACTTCTGAGATTTGGTTCTGAGATAATTACACCTCTGCGAACCTCAGCTTTCTTCGTGCAGTGTGGTCTTGACTTTACACTTCGAAATAAACTTTATCTATACACGGTGAGTTATGAATATTTTCACTGAATCCCTTTGTATATAAGTCTAACATTACTGTAGTAATTTGTAATATATTTCTGAGGGATTATAAAAATAATATCATATATACTCATGTATAACGTGCCCTCGATAATAACGCACACCCGTACTTTTTGCCAATAAATCCTTTTTCTTATACCCCATGTATAACACGCACCCTTGATTTTTGTGGGCTATAAAAACAAAATTATATTGTCAGGCTAAGTATTAACTAGAGTACCATAAATAAATACGTTAAAGCATTAAATTATAGACAGTTAACAATTTTAAAATACTTGGACTTGCCCATAATTATTACGTTCAATAAGCTTCATATTATGTCTCAGAGAGACATCATCAATAATGACAGTGAATGAGTTGAGATGGTAGCCACTTCATACAGTAAGTTGGCCAAACTGATGCCGCGTAGAAAACCGCCAATCCTTTTAAACCCGACAAAAAGGGATCTATAAAATAGATAATAGACAGAGTTTTGATTTATAGTGGATTTTGGTTCTCTCTTTCCTATCTCATTCTAATACTGTTTAATAGAAGGAATAACGCGAAAATTTAAGAAACAAATCTGGAAACAGGAATGTGACAGTTAAGATTAAATTCATACACATCATTCTACGGGTTTTAAATTACTTACATAGTTAATTGTACAGGCGTCCCACGCTATTTGTTCCCCCTGATTTTCATCTTTTTGCTTATTCATCCATAACCAATTAACCAAACCCCCATTCATTCGTCCATTCCCCCACTTATTTCAATTGAAATAGCTGGGACCTACGAAGAGGGACTCTCAGACAATTACTCATCAATCAATGAGACTCTAAGGATTTGTCGTTCTCAGCAGTATAAACTTATAACCTTACAATCGAGAAATGAAAATATCACGTAGAATGTCTGCCTTCCCCTTGTGACTGCGGCTAAGAGCAAATTAAAGCACACCGCTGAGATGATAAGAGTCTGATCGTCGTTCTTCGCCATATTTTTTCGTATAATTTTCAGCAACAAACAAAAGAAAAGGAACTCAATGGGCACAATCACCAGGCAACTGGCATGACCAATCATAAGCAATGGGTCACCAACAGGTTACGTTGCCATCTCATCATAGTCATCCCAATGGGAGAAGGCTTTAAAAGGGTTGGAAATGATAAACAATGGGGTCGGAAGAACACCTCTAAAAATAAAATTTCTTTTATTTCAAATTTTTTCATCAGTTGTACCAGATAGTCTTTCATCCTGCCAAATTTCAGATTCCTAGCTCTTTTAGAAATACCTGAAGATTTATATCCTCCTATATCCTATATGAGAAGCATCTATTTATAGTAGATGCAACAAATTTGCATACTCAGTTTACTCAAATGTGACTCTATAAATTTACTATGGGTAGTTTTACTCCCAAATTGGATGTGGGAAAATATTTTTTTGGGGCAGAACCTGTCATATGGAGATTGCTACTTTACACAACAGAAAGGAGGTATTAGAGCCATTGGCAACGTAAATAACCAATCAAAATGCATACCGTATTCTACCTCTTCCACACATACTGGTACTTGAAGCCGCACTATTTGCCAAAACCCAATCATCATCTTTTCATTCTCAATAGACAAGAGCAATGCCATTCCACTAGACACAACCTTAACTTACATCATATATGATATAATAACATATTGACCATCTGTTGAGGAAAATTAATTCCACTTATTACCCCATTTGTACCCTCAAAATAATGTTAATGTTCATGTTTTGTTGATTTTCTATTATGCTTATTAAAAACCACATGATTCATAGTCACCAGACCAGAAAAAAGATGACTTTCATGCATTATTTAGCAAGTGAAATCAATTTATAAGGGCCTAAAATCAATGGGAATAATAATTTCCAATGATCTACCTAATAGCAGCTCAAGAACAAAATTTTTATGAATAGGAATTGTAGAATTTCTAAACTAGGCAGCTCACATAGAAATCCTGAGCAAAAGGATTGCATCGGGTTCTTTCCTTATTAAGTGACTTATACCAGTTACAAGCCTGAAATCTGTCAGGCATTTTTATTAGGCATGTTTCGCCTCCAGTGTGAGCGCCTATTGTCGTCAGCCTGTCTGTCTATCTGTCCACTGACTCTCTTTCTTTCACTTCATTCCACCCTGCAGCAAAAGATTTTATATCATGGAAGACAAATTCTAACCTTGGTCACCATTCCTCTATGTGCTATTGTATGTCTATTCTGTGAATTTCATTTTGCTTACTGAGAGTATATGGTAAGATCATGTTATTTTCTGGTAGAATAAAACTAAAATACATGATAGTTCTGATTATCAACTAATTACTACCTGTGTTGAATAGTATCTGGTAGAATAATGTTATTTCCTGGTAGAATAACAATAAAATACATGATAGTTCTGATTATCAACTAATTACTACCTGTGTTGAATAGTTTAATTAAGAAAAGGAATGTATGCCATTATCAGGATGTGGTGGTCTTTTTGTTGCTCACTCATTCTTGTTAGCCATCTATAATTGAAGGGGTACTATCTTGGTATTATAAGTTTCTTGCAAATGACATTCTGATTCCTGGTACAAATTTTTGTACCTGAGATTTATTTGTTCCCACTGATTCGTTATCTTTCATCAATCGACTTGCTGCAGTTCCTTTTCATTAATGTATGACCATTAATTGGCAGTAGATATTAAAGGGGGTAGACTTGGTAAGGACTCGGATTCATTTTCAAGGCTATGTATTCTCAAATTAAGAGAGCTACAAATCTGGTATTTTTACATTTACTATCATGATCAACACTTAGGCTGATATTCAGAAATTCCTATAAATGTTTTTGGCAGGAAATATTAGTTGAATTATGTTTCTACAAATCTTTGAAAATATTGGTTTGTGCATTGTTCATGCAATATACTATGGTATAATTATGAAATAAAATCAAAAGCAGAGAATAAATTGAACTGAAAATATAATTATAATTTCATAATTTAAAACACATATTGTTCATGTCACTCAACTTTTTAGTTTTTTAATGAACATATTTTTACTAGGCTCACACAAAATGTATGACAAGAAACAGGTGCTTCAACAACACATATTGCTTTCTAGGAAAGGAACAGTTAATATTCTAAATATTTCTAATGTCTCCTTGCTTAGCCTCAAATATTTATCTGTTATCTCCCCTTCCTGTCAAGGGATTTGAAAGTATTTATTAAATAGTTAAAGAAATAAAAAGACCCTGTTTATGCATCATAACTAAAAGCAACACATTCTTATTAAAGTTGCTGAGTTTGTAAAAAGACAAAAATATTTACACGTTAAATCTCATTCCTTTGTGATTATTTTTTTAATATTAGGAATTTCAAAGTCTAGATAAATAATTTACTATATCTTTTTCTTGAATATTAAATGAATACGAGAAATTATATTTTTAAAGTCTAATCATTTCATTGACTAAACACAATGTTACATATTTACCTTTTGAAAAATTTAGTACTTAACCATGAAATCAGTATGTACTGAACTATTATACGAAAATATAAAATTATTAGTAGTATGCATTAAAAATTTTCCATTGGTTGTATTTAAGTTTGATGCATAATAGCACATGCCAACATCCCATCTAGATTTTTTGGACATCATACCTTCAGCTGAAAATAAAAGAGTCCCACAATACCTGCATGCCATTGATGAGATGTAAAAATGTTGATTTTTTTAAACCACTGGTAAATATTAACTTTAAAATACTCCTGATAATAATATTTTCCTTTTAGCTTGGAATTCCTTTATAGTCATTCTTTAAAACCCTTATGGCATCAAACTATGTTAAGATAAAAAAGTTCTGTTATATTTTTCACACAACATTTAACAAGAACTTAGCAGTATCATAAAATATAGAGGAGGATGATTTTGGCATATTTTTCTTATGAAAATGCATAAATGCTGAATCTGTACTTGCAGATTTACATAATTTTAAATGATAAATTACCCCTTAAAAGAAGTTGAGGAGAATTTTGACCTGTAGACTATTACATATTTGAGGATTGCAAATAAAAGATATAACATTTTAAATATAAAAAAAATTTGCAGTTAATCATTTGGGACTTGGATATCCAGAGTTATTGAAAACAATGCATTTTCATTAGCAAACCAAAAGTTGGATAACAGGCATAAAACTCTATTTGAATGTCCATATTTGAGCACAATTTTTCTTTTAAATCACTGTACACTACAGTCAGTCTTCATTTTACACAGGGAAGGGTTAATTGTTGGGGGGATCTAACTGATTTTCTTTACAGTTGTAAAGATTTTTTTCTTATCCTGCTATCTTGCAAATAATCCTAAATTTCAAGTTCCTCATAAGAAGACTAAATGTTTTTCTCCATAATTTTTTCTCCATTTAATGAAACCAAGATGATTTTTCTTACTCCTTTGATAGAACCAATATCAAGGCCAATGCAGATGAACCACAACACACCAACCATGGTACCAAACATAAGCATAGTGGGACCCACAGGAACTTCTGCTTCACCTTTCAAAAGAAAAACAGTGATAAATCTAATGAAAGAAATTAGTGAATTAATAAACAATTACTTATTGATAAAATTAACTGAAAGGAGTTTTTCAGGTGAACTAAATGGGGGTAATCTAAAATTAGACAAAAGATGAAGTTACAAGTTATACTGTAATTAAATTTACAGAAAAATATTGATTATAAATTTACATAAAATGTATCTATCAGCTGAGAGTAATAACTACAGAAACTTTCCCGTAAATTCTTGAGAAATATGACTACACAATTATTTGATGAAAAATTTTAAGCAAGTATCCCATGAAGGTATTTTCTGATTGATGTGCTTTTAAGTTAGTAAGATATATCTAAGAATCATAACAATGTTCCTTAAAACACTGCTCATAGATTGCTAAAGCCAAATTTTTGTCATATTTGTGATGTTGGATGAACTAGATGAACAAAATAAAATTACACAAAACACCTAGTAATTAACCATATTTTTATTAATAATCCATATACTTTTCCTGTTTGAAAGATTGTCTTATAAATTTTGAACAGTTTAACATCTTTAAGCAAATAGAGGTCAGGTGGTGTGCTGTTAATGTACAGCAGAAATAGCCATTCCCATATCTTGTTCACTTCATGATATTTTCCTCATTTCTTTTTATTGTCATTTTGTGTGAAAAGGTTCCAAGTATTAAGTGAATTTTTCAATAATTTTATTGTCAGTGCTGCATGAGCCAATGTTTCAAGAAGCATACTAGAAATTTAACAATGATATAATGGATTGTGCAGTCCCTATTTGATTATTGGAAGTGTTCTAATAGTTTTTGAACAGTCTGATACTTTGCAGGCTCATGAAAGAAATTGGAAAAGAATATGCTACACAAACATTTTAAATTATCATAGGAAAAAGTACGCTATTTCCATTTTAAAATACTTTCCTGCATTTTGGTGTTTTTAACAAGATTGAAATTTAGACTTTTTACTTGATGGAAAGTTCTCATCCCACTCTAATGAATGCACTGATTTTATTATTTTAAAATGATTGTACATAACTGGTCCTCACACGTATTTTGTAGCCTACAGGAAAATAAGATTTTTCCATAAAGTATTAACATTGGTGCAATGTAGTTTTGTGTTTTCCAAGAACATTGCACAAGGGACTACTGTAGTGATGATTAATTGAAATTAAAAGATTTATCATACCTTTGCTTGTAGTGAAATGTAGAAATTTCATTCACACTCTCAATTTTATTCCAACAAAAACACAAACACCTTATTGATCTTGATGTTCTTATTTTTTAAAATAGTATTTTCTTCTTCCGATTCACTCTCCAAAGACAAAATATACAATGTAGTTGTAACATAAATAGAAGATACTTTCATATTTTTATCACTTTGATGGGTGGGTATCCTGGTATTCGAAAACCATTGACTGATTAATGCAATGGCTCCTAAATATAAGGGCGAGTTAATAAGTAACCACAAAGTGCTCATATTTTTTATTGAGATTGGCCCCACTGCTGAATGTGTGCGCAATAGTAAGCACGAAGCCTCTCTGTTGTTGTAGTGACATATTTGACCTTGGCCATGCAGTTGACTTCCTACAGTAGCAGTGTCAACATGGCTGCTCGGCCTACCACATGCACCAAAGAAGAACAGCGTGCAGTGATTTGATTTTTATGGGCTGAAGGTGTAACGTGCAGAAATTCATCGAAGACTATCAGCGCAGTATGAGTGGATAGACATGATCAAAAATGGCTGAACAAGTGTCACAGACAAACAACGTCCACATTGACAACTGATGACAACAACAAGTCCGTGCACTGATTCTTGCCAACAGAAAGGTAACTATCGATGAAGTGGCAGATGAGTCACGATTCGGACTATGACATCATCCACAACAGACTTCTCTTCCATAAAGTTTGTGCAAGATGGGTTCCCAAACATCTCACTGAATAGCACAGGCACAACCATTTGGACATTTGTAACCGACTTTTGAACTGGTATCAAGAGGAAGGTGAGATCTTACTGAGTAGCTTTGTCGCTGGTGACAAAATGTGGGTCCACCACTATGGGCCAGAGAACAAATGTCAGAGTATGGAGTGGAAACACCCTATGTCCCCTGTCAGAAAGAAGTTCAAATCTCAGCTGGCAGCAGGAAAAGTGATGCTCACACTTTTCTGGGATTCACAAGGACCAATCCTTGAACATTACCACAAAAGGGATATGATGATAAACAGTGTAGGCTACAGTGAGATGCTGCATGACGAGCTGAAACCGGTGATTTGGAGTAAAGGTCGAGGAAAATTTTCCCAAGGTGTTGTGTTGTTGCATGACAATGCCCGTCCCCATAATGATTTCGAAAAAGTTGAAACTCTCCAGCAGGTACGCTTTGAGGTCCTAGAACATCCACCATACAGCCCTGACATTGCCCTGTCAGACTATCATCTGTTTGGACCTCTCAAAGATGCTTTAAGAGGCAGTCGTTTTGCCAACAAGCATGAGCTGAAGGAGACAGTGCATATGTGGCTTGCTGCTCGGCTGAAAGCATTTTTCTCTAACGGCATACAAAACCTTTTGCAACACTGTACCAAGTGTGTTAAAAAGCAGGGTGACTATGTTGAAAAATGGTGCACTTGTGAGTTCTGTATTGTTGTGTTAATTTACATAAATACATTGCGGATACTTTTTGACTCACCTTCGTACCTCTACATCACTTGAGAAAATAATTTTTTTTAACTACAAGTAGTTAGACAGGAGGTATGTTTAGAAAGTTTCCCTGAATATTAAAGAATAGTATCAATTTGAACACTTGGAATAATTTGTTGGATAAAGGAAATATGAGCCGTGAATGTGAAAAGCAGTGAAAATTACAATTTCTGATACATGGGCTTGAGGGATTAGATTGTATTTTGCTTTAATTTACTATTAAAAACTGAGATATAAGTTAAAATGGTATAATTAACAAGACCATTGACTCCTTTGGTATAAATTTATAAAGTTGATTGACACTTATGGATTATTTTTCAATTTAAAAAGACAAAATTAACTCCTATATAAGAAAAATAATCAGATTTGCTTTAAACAGCAATTACTTTTGAGGCCTATGAGACATAATAAATTTGTGATTGTAATTATTTTAGTTGTTTGTTTGCTTATACAAAGCTTAATAGTAGGCATAAATTAGCTTGGAATTTAGGGAATTATAGATATTTCTTTCTCTAGTTACCCTTGAACTACATTTAACATTTTTAGTTTTTGTTCAAATCAACATTGATATTAAATGTATCTTGAGTTGATGATAAGAAATAACATAGATACTAAATGTATCTTGAGTTGATAATAAGAAATAAGCTTTCTTATTTGGAAGGAAATAAATCCTATCAGCATTGGTCATTTGGGAAAGAAAGGTATTATATCAGGGAGGAAAATCATCATTTCAAGAATAAATACACATTTCAAATGGTACTACATATTTCTCTCAATTAAATGAATTGATTGCTTGAAAGCAAAACCCACTTGATGAGCATTTATCCTCATCTGCAAGAAAACATTTGTAATCCTTATGAATATCATGTTTTGACCTCTTAGATACTGCAGCAACTCCCAACCATTGGTTTATGACATAATTTTTTATTGTCTACAGTAATAATAGGAAAAATTGAGTGAAACCATAAGTTAACTTTTTGCTCTTTTTTGAAACAAGTGCATTGCTTTTTCAAAATAATCTTATTATTTTGTTTATGAAATTAATGGTCATGGGATGCTGGTTGGTATTTTACTGGTCCTCAAATCCAAATGTCTTGGAACCACTGTGCTGCTACATGCAATTAAAATGGTTAATTTATGCAGCAGTTGGTAGAATTTTTGACAATTTAACAGCAAACAGGCTGACTAGAATATAATTTACAAATTAACAGAACAGAAAAAAACAGGACTCGTCACTATTTTAGAATGCATGTATGTTTCATGAGATATAAGTCATATGCACCTATAATTCTTATAGTATTAATGATTTATTATTATTTTCAGTTTTTAGGTATTTAACTTTATAAATGATAATCCTGCACTAAGATACATTTTTTTTATCAATTTAAAGTTTATTTAGTTGTAACAGTTCCATTTTCATGTGCTCTGTGTAAGATGATAACTGCAATTTTTGGACATATATTTTATTTATATTTGTAAATCTGAGTAAGCTTAAATGTATCACATTCCCAAATTACTAACTTCAAGTAAATCCTTATTTTATCTTAACTCATATCATGTAGCGTTTATGGTAAATTTCCTTTATGAATATAATTTATGATGATACATTTTTGAATATTTGTGCAATATTATCATAATTGCGGCTCAATATTTCTTCAATCTGAAAATCAGGTCTTTTTGCTTAATTAGGGGGAGGTGTTTGGATGGAATTATATTTCAAGCATCTAATATAAAATATAATGAACCCTGAAATGTTTTTATTAAAAAATTATTCAATGATATTGCATGACTCCACTAAAGATGAATAGATGCCTTTTACCTGAAAAGTTGTTGATTGGGTCATAGAGAACTGCATTTGGTTGAAAGAAATTTAACATTTTAGAGAGTTTATACCAGTGGTTCTCAGGAGATATTTTCTTGTGACTGCAGATGTAGTCACAAGCATGCCCTCGTGGCCGTATTAAGGAAAGATTACAGAAAATGTAACGATAATCATATAAAAATTTCCAAATACCTTCTTATTTATTGAAAACAGCTACTTATTTGTCATAAACAATTGTTTTTCTTTAAATAGTTCGAATTATTGAAATTTTCTTGTCGCCGCACCGAAATTGCCTGGTGGCCGCATGTGGCCACGGTGGCCACACTTGAGAACCCCTGGTTTATACCAATTTTCATCAGGCAGAAATATATGGCAAACTGTCTGAAATATGATATTTATTTCAACAAGATGTTGTTCTTCCAGAGCTCTTTGACAACATAGCATTCAAGTTATAAAAACGAATGTAAAACTGAAACAGTCAAGATATGATTGTAGCAAAGCCAAATGGGCAGGTTTTAAGATTTTTTCAAGTACAAAAACATTATTCTAACTAACAAATTAAATTTTTTCATAAATTATAAGTTATTTAGTTGAAAATTAAACCTATAATTTTTATAACTGATATCAAAATAGTATTAAATATTGATTACCATTTTAAATATAAAAACATGGAACTTTTTGTATTCCAGTTAAACATTTTGCAGCATCAGGATTAAAACAGAAAATCAGAACTGCTCTAGATAAAAATGGAACAGATGGGAGTCCTCACTGTAATAAATTGTCAGTTTTCCTTGCTACTGTAACTTATGATAGTTTTAATTAAATTTAACCATCAATTTCTAAGTTTTAAGTCCCTTTTGAATTTCACATGAGACTGTAATGTAAATGACCATTTTGTGGCAGTATTAGTACATATAGAGATAGAAGTTTTATCTGTTGATATATAGTTAGTATTTGGTCAGGTATTTAATTACTCAGGACTGCATGCATTTTAAAGTAGTTTATTCTGTTGTATGCTATTATTTTTTCTATTTATACAAAGTCAGGAAATTTAGCATAAATGATATTAATATTTTTAGTGTTTTAAATATCACCTGCCAGTATCTCTCAATCAATGACTTAAACAGTTGGTTAATACAAGAGCTCTAAATTTTGATGTATAGTTATTAGTGAAAGTTAAAAAGTTAAATCCAGATTTATTTCCTGTTACACTTTAAAAAATAAGTATGCCTTTCTACATGTTTGTCTTCTTAAAGTATAAAGTTCTTGAATGTATATTATTTCAATTTGCACCCTCTATCATATTTTCTATACTCTTGTAAAGCACATACAGCTTCTGTAAGCAAAACATAATTTTTAAGGAATTTGATATTCATATCACTGACCTTTACAATTACTTATAATTATACTCTTATAGAAATTGTATGAACAATGAAAGATTTTTTACCCTCACAATTTCTATTCCACTGTTAGGCTATAAAATTATTTTATTATTTTAAAATAAACTATGGTAATGGTTAAATTATAAGGAAGGAGAAAACTATTATTTTGAACAAATTAGTAGTATGAAATATCTTTACAGTAGCTTCATAGATATGAAAATAAGTATGTGAAAGTTGAACTGATGAGGAACTCAACCAAAATGTTCTGTAGTGTTCATTTCCCTCTAATGAAAGCTGCTGTCAGTATTAAGGATTTTTATAAAAATGCTACTGGACCTTTCAAGAGTTATTGTTTCATAATCTTATAAATTATGCATAAATAAAGCTGCTCTGTAATAAAGATTTTGTTTTACATTACCCTTCCCTTATGGATAAAGACTGAAGTACTCAGGAATATTTGAACAAAAAATATTTTCTCTTATTTCCTTACCTTTCTAAACTGCTGTAATGAAGTGCAGCATCTGGGTTGTGCATTGGAAGAAATGATTTTGTACATCAATCACACTCTCTTGAACTTCTTATTATCATCAATCCATTTCTTCAAAAACTGAATTATGAAAAACACTCTGTACTTGTAATTCACATTATCACTGGTGCGCACTCGTACACACATTTTGCAAAGAAAAAACATATCTTGTTTTTAGGCATTTTTATAATTAACAATTAAAACAAATCTAGAATTTTCTTCTCCACCCATGACAATCTCTTTATAAACAACCATCAGATTAAAAGTTGACTCCACTATATACCAATTAATACTCGATAAATCCTCTCCATGTCACTCGATGGTCTATGATGCATTAAAAGATTAAAAAGAAGCACAACTGTTTTGTAATTTAACTCTCAAGCCATATATGGATGAAAGATGCTTGAAAAAGCATCCTAAAATTCCTCAGACTTTTGGCACCAATTCAGAAAAAATAACCCATTCCATCCTATATCACATATTTTAATGTAATTTTACATTAAATGTAGTATTGCATTAGACAGCATTCACTTTGTAGGCATATGCTACTTAATAAATGTGCAATTGCAAATGGTTAACATAATAATATCATTTTTCTAAACCTGCATATTAAATCAATTTTTAATGACAGTAACTAAAAGTTATTCATCAAATAAGTAATTTAAATTACAGAATCATTGAGTATTTATTGGGTTACTTTCATTGAATTGAAACCAATTTTCATATTAGCCATTAAATATCACATGGAAACATGATTTAACAGATAAATACTTGCTTGAAAATTTTTTATGAGTCTGATCATATAACTCTTAATTTTTTAAGAACATAAAAACACTACATGTGTTATTCTTTTATGCTAAACTACACATTGAAAAAATTGCTGATGATTTTTCCTTAAGATACTTCATACTGATGGTGAATATATTTTTTAACCATGTGTATTTCTCATCACTGGTTAAACTAAACAATCTTTGGTAATGAATTCAAAATGACAGTCATGCAGTAGTTTATACATTATAACCACACACCCCCAACATCCATGCATTCTTGTGCATGAGCAAATGATCTGAGCCCAAAACAAACTAATTACTGGACATTCTGGAGAGATGTCACAGAGAATGGTCAACAAATGAGCCCTAGGTCCCATTCATGAGAGCATTAGGAGGATAGAAAGGCCAAGCAACAGAAGTACACTTGTGTGACGTGCTCGTAAGGAAACAGGAGACGCGTATGCACCACCTAAAAAGGAAAAGAACACATTTCACTAAATTTTACTCATTGTTAGACATTTATCAACTTTTAAATCGATTCCACAATTATTTCAAATATTTTAAGAGGTATTAATCATCAAATGGATTCTGTAGTTTTCTTTCAGTTTTCAAAAATGAAACTAAGAAATCTTAGAAGTAAGAAAAATGAAAACAATGATGCAGAGTATTATTATAATCTTGTGTATCAATATGAGGGTGCCCTGACTGATGATTGCTAAGTGTACTGCAAAAAATGTTGCTCAACAAATAAAAAAATTCTATTTGGACATGCTGATGTTTTCAGAAGAATAATTTTTAGTCTAGTAAATTGGTGAAACTGGTTTAACCAGCTGAGTGTGTCCATATGTTAACTGAGATACCAGCGGGGGTGGTCAGTCTATGCAAGCACTGCTTGCCTAGTTAAACAATAAGATTTTTTTAATTACTTAGAATAAATTTAGTTATTATTATAAAATTGATAGAAATATATTTATTATCATCTTCAAATTAAATGAATTTCTAATAACTTGATTGCGCTTGGCATTACTCAACTGTTATTGAGCAGGCATCGAGAAGCAGTTTAAGATCTGCTTCTCTAGTGGCAATATGTATGGAAATGAGAGAGCAAGGAAGAGAGTCCCCTTTATGCATACCTATTGGAGGGGAAGTAAGCAGAGTTTGAACTGATTCTCGGTGCTGTGGAAAATTTTGACCAATAATACAATGAAAATACTGCTTTCTGTGTCCATCTATCAGGAAAAATTGGTTTACATATTTTTAGAGATATATTTGTTTAGGTGTTTTGTGGCCTAATTGACAGTGCTGAATGCTTCTGTTTCCATAAAGTAAAGCAGCCATTCCTTGCCTTACTCAATAGGTCTACCATTGCTTGCCTTACTTAATAGGTCACCAACTGCCCCTGGATACCAGTATGTAAACATCTATTTCTTACTTTCAAAGTGGGGTGCTGTGAATTTTCATGTATCTTTTTGAATAGTGGCATGCACATCAAAATGCTTTTGAGTAATATTATAATCTATTTACCATTTTCTTCTATGTATCTGTTTATCAAGAGTATAAGAAACATTTTATTATTATGCACTTATTTTAGCATAGAATATTCAACTTACAGTTTGCTTCATCAGAGCGATCGTCATAACCACAGTTAGGTACTTTATTGCAAGTGAGTCTTTCAGAGATGCAAAACCCACTCCTAAGGCATACAAATCCTCCATCGCATGGTTTACCCACTGCACCAGCCTGAGTTTCAATTGAGTCCTTAATTTCTGTCCACACAGCCCTAAAACCTTGAGCACCCACAGATTTATCTGCTGATATGAAACTGAAAGCAAAGGCAATAAATTATGCTGTATAATTTTCATGAATTTCTAGCCATACAATGGAAGATTAAAGTTAACACAGTTCGATAATTTTCTGTGACAGAAAATCAGTGGATATTTTACTAACATACATTTCAACAGTCATCTTGGATTAAAATTGCAAGATTCAAGTTACCATTGTAAAATTTAAAAAATGCTTCAACATTAGCCAATTGTTTTTTATCAATTAATATTTAATATCTCACTTAACCTAAACATAATCATGGTTCCAATTCCATTGATGCCACTGTAAAATAATAAGGTTGATCTCTGAAAAATCATTGGTGTTTCAATTTTTAAACTGGCAATCAAGGACATTATGAAATTGGAGGTTTTTAACGAAATTATTACTGCAATTTGTGTTGGGACTAGAACTTGAGTATGGTTTTCTATTTCCTCTCTACTGAGCATGACCTAGTTTTCTACCATATTTACCTGATTACAAGAATAAGCACTTGAATCACAAGATTGAAAAAAAACTACCATATATTCCGGCCTAAAACTTAGAGTCGACTTATATGCCGGACACAAAATGTGAACCTTAAATTACAAATGAATAACATCGATATTTACAGAGACTGTTGATCTTTCGGTGGAGGTGATCACTATTTTGAATCAGTTGTTCGTGTTTACATTTTATGACATTTATTTTATAAGATTTATAATAATTAATTTTAATATTGTATTTATTCACATAATCCACATCCTCATGTACCACACGCATCCCTATTTTTGGACCAGATCGTGGAGAAAAAATAAATTCGTACTTTAGTAAGTTGATGTCTATGGCAGTGGAAAATTAGAAAAAATCAGAAAAATGTGGGGATTCCCCATAGGTGTGTTCTCTCCATGGTTCCCTCTAAGCTGCGCGACTACTCGGCCATGCAGCAGTTTTTGAAGTGCCGTGCACTAAATTTTTTAAGCGTGCATGATTGTGTGTATTTTTGAATATATCGGAACAGGGCCGTGTCAACCCCAGTGAACATCCGCACACTAGCATCATGTAGGCATGCATAACAATATTCATTCTGCCCATGGATGAAAAAAAATTAGAGGGAACTATGGTTCTCTCCTGGGTTAAAGGAGCATCAGCTGTTCACGACGAATATGGTTAATACAGATACCAGATGCCAACTTATTCTGGCAAAACGTGTAGGTAGAAACTGATAGTAAATTTTTAATGACAGCACTGCTTTTTTTGAGCAATAATAATAACTTCAAAACTCAATTAAAAGGTACAGCTTTAATATTATAAAAATATTACGTCATCTCAATGTTGAAGATGCACCAATGGCAGTATAAACCGCGCATTTGAACCCTAAACATTTCTTGGTCATGTAGATATGCGTTAACTTCGTAGAATTCTTCGTCTTTTGCGAGTATAAATGTAGACACAAGTGTGATGCAGTAAAATTAATATCAAAACTCGCAATTTCTAAAACTTGGTCAGAAATCTTCATGCATGATGCGCTGTCTCTTTTTTTACCTACATTTTGGGAAAAAAGATGCGTGGGATACACATATGTGATATTTTATTGAATTTCACCACTGTAGAGATCAATCACGATCACTTCATTTCAATAGTATAATAGCACCTGACATCAATCGAATTATAGGATATTTTATTTAGTGCTTCAAGCTCTCCAAGAATAAGTTTCTTATTGGTTGAAATTAAAACATGTCACATAGAATGCTCAAGAAGAATAGCACAGATGCTAAACGGTATTTATATATATTTTTATTATTATGTTTATTTCTGTTTTGTTAAAACTTGGATTGTACCTGACTTCGATTTACTCTGAAAACAATTTCATGAGAAGTACAGGCGACTCCCGAGATTTGACCGTTTGAGATTCGACCAACTCGAGAATTCAACCGGTTGAATTGACCCAGCCGATTGATCGGTCGAATTAGAAACTAGTTTACGCAAAGTAATTTTCGGCCCGCCCAACCATGAGAGGTTTAGTTTCAGTTTAGACATCGTTATTTCTGCTCTAATTGTTTGAATTTGCGCTGATTCGACATTCAACGGTTCGAGATTCGACCACGTTTTCAGGAACGCATCCCTGTTGAACCTCGGGAGTCGCCTGTATTTTTAAGTGAAAAAGTGGAGGTTGACTTGTACGGTGAACATATGCCTAATCATGTATTTTCATTCAAAAAAGCAGGAGTCAACTTATACGCCGGAATATACGGTACTTAACTCAGGTGTCAGGACAGATACAAGGTCATGAAAAACCAGATGTGCATTTTGGCAACAATGCAGACAAATTACTCATCTGGTTTTTCATGACCTTGTTGTGTCTAATGGGATTCTTGAGATAACTGGTTTTTGTAATCTTTTGATTTTTATGTGCTTATTCTTGAAAATTTTTAGTCATAAGATGCGCTTGATAATTCTCCTGTGAATGTTTACCTAATTCTCATGGTATTTCCATCAGATGTAAACTGGGAGCGATCTAATGGAAGTTTTTCTCCACATAGCTCCAAAGGCGGGCCATCAGATGTATACCAAATTCGGACCACTGCTGCTGGACAGCCTCGAGCTAAAAGTAGTAAAAATGAATTCCATATTTAATTGAGTAAGTAACAAATTTTCTGGCTATGTAAAACTGAAGAATATTATACTTGTTCTTCAGTTTTACATAGTCTTCAATTAAACTTAAGTTGTTCTGATACAATGTTTTTCTATTAAAGCTTTTTTTGTTGAATACTTATAGGCATACTGCAGTTAATAATCAGCTATGTTCACATTAGAGAGTTCACTGATCACTATATCATTATTTATGGAAGATTTTTTAGTTTACCTAAATATGAATTTGTGCAGCATAAAATGAACCATACATTTTTCTTTAGATTGTAAATCGATTAAATGAAATGGACAGAAAATGAAGTTTTCATTAAGGAAAAGAGTGAATTATTATTATCATAAAATACAGAATTTGCCCAATATATTACAAAATACCTACCTAATGGCTCACCCTCCACAGCAAAATATTCAAAATTCAGCAGTATTTTGTGTCTGGGACGAACTCCAACAAACCAATTGCAAGTTTTGCTCGCAAGTCCTCTTTGTGGTCCATCATAATTTCCAGGCCAGTTGGGACTGCTAATTACTCCAGATTCTTGACTACTTAAATTACTTCCACAATCTGAAACAATTAATAAATGTGGGGTAAATTTGAAAATTTCTCAATAAAATTTATAAAATATATAATTATTCCATTGCAATAAACTGTCTCTCAAAATCTGAAAAATGAAAATTTAGCATTCAGTGAAACAAATGTTGTATAAAAGTCATATGCTAGCTAAAAGAATTTCTATATTTCTGCATGCCTCATGAAGTACGTATATGAGTGAGTTATATGATTCTTTATTATTATAATTGAGAAATACAACAGATTATCTTCTGAAAATATTCGTTAACTTTTTATAGCTGTTGGAGATATCTTATTGTGTCAATTTAAACAGCACCAAACTTATTTTACGTAAAAACTACTATTATAATCTAAGAAATGATGACAATGACTTAGGAAACTTTTGGATCTCCTACTCTCTCTTTTAATGAAGAGGTTATACAAGTAGCATGTTTGGGTTACTAGGGCCATTGGCTATTATTAAGGTGGAAAATCTTACCTCCAAAAATGGATTTTGCAATTTCAAAGGTATATCGGGCTTTAAATCCACTGAACACTCCTTCTCCATCTGAATGAAGAAGTACTTTTAAGCCAATGGCACCACGGTTTGATTCAACAGGGCCAGGAGCTGTAACACCACAGTAACGTCCCACTTGCCTCTCTGTTCCGTCTTTATAGACATTATAAACCTCTAGCCAATCTTCCTGACAGTATGACCTTAGATTTGAAATAAATATAAAGAAAGCAAGAGTTAGCATGACATCAATAACCATACATGTAAATATTAACAGAATCAAGTGCAAAGGAAAATTGCAATGATTGTAATTCTTGAGACATTGTTAATTTCTTATGCCATATTCATGCTTAATTTTTGTTCCATTTTGGATTAAAAACATGCTTTTGAAAATGCCACAAAAATCAAATATTGAAAAATTACCCATATGATCCAAAAGTTGCATTGGCAGTATCTGCTCTTACTTTGAAGTGGTCAAAAACAATGTTAACTTGCTCATTAGGTGTTGCTAGGAATAAGTAAGTGCAGTTAGTTGTGGATGGGTAATTAGAAGGATATCGAGGGGAATTAAACTCTCCACGTTTACGACTGGTACTACGGTATGTAAAGGCGCAACTTCCATCTGGTGCTGCTGTCCCTGGGATTCGATATTCTGAAAGCAAGAAAATAATATATTGGCTCCAATTTTAGTGAATTTATACTTAAAATGTACAATACTACTAAAAACCTATTTTGGAGCAATTTAAAACATAGCTCTTGGTATTATTCAAAGCATTATTGCCATTAACTTAATCATGATGCAACCCATAAAATATTTTATCCACCATCAGGTGAAAACTTAAATATATTAACTTTCATTCATGAAACTTTGAGATCTAAATTTAATCCACCTTTGATTATTATATCTATAAATGACTTTAAAATTCAGATTTTTGATTAATCTTAATGTACGCATATTTTTTAAATAATAAAAGGGAGCATGAACTTATTTCTTGATTCACAATTTTTTAAAAAACAAGTGTTAGTATGTTTCATGCGTAATATGATCAACAGTTTCATTTTTCATGCTGGTATGCTTTTCATCTTAATGTCAATCAATTACGTTTCTCTTTTAGGCAAAATCTTTTTTATCATTGTGCATTGAATGATTATCTCACCTGTTTCAAATGTATATCTTGCTTTAAAACCTCCCCCTTGAAGCTCACCACTACTAAATACCATTACAAGGCGTGGACCATCAGAAACTACTTCAGCTGGCAGTGTTTCACCACAGAGCTCATGATCAAATTTATCATAAGAATCAGTTGCCTCTTGGCCCTTAAGATATAACTTGAGGTATCCATCAGAGCATCTGTAAAATATAAAGTAACATAGAAGGAAAATATACCAAAAAATCCATGTATAGAAAAAGATCATTGGAAAAAGTATAAAGATGTAATGAGAGTTTTTCATTTCATTAAATTTCACAATTTAGCTGGAAAAGAGATTTTAAAATCAAAATAATCATTAAGATAACAATTTCCCATTGAAATGTATTGGACTCGAAAATGCTGAAGCAATGTGTGTATTCCAAACAGGGCCAGATTAAGCAGTTTTCAAAACACGCAAGTGCATGGGGTCCATAGACTAAGAAGTCCTACACTGGGCTGACCCAATCTCGTCTCGCCTTGCCCTTTCCAAGCGTTGGTGCACATATCACAAAACCTGCAATAATCTGGAGCCTTAACCTTCATTGTACATGCGTACCATATATTGTACAAAAAATGTTGGTGCTCTTGGCCGAGTGTACACTTAAATGCCAGCCAGTCAGACGGTCTTCTTGAATTCATGATATCCAGACTTCTTGGAGTGACGTGATGTTAGCGGAATGTGTAAAACATCACTTTCTAAGTAAAGACTGAAAACTGTAAGATCGAATTGTTGTTGAAGTAGAAGTTGTTTACCACTTTAATGGGTGACTAAGCAGAGGCCCAGTTCATAAGTTTGCTTCTCCATTTCCTTTCTCCTTCTTCGTAAAGCAACGTAGTGTCTCTCGAATACATGATTCATACTGTTGGCCCTATGTTCATCTCGTATTCTTTTTTATTTTCTTTTTAATGTCACATGGTATTAGGATGGTTCTTGGTCAGTCCCATTTAGTTGTCAGCCAGCACCTGACTTGTTTGGCAGCAAATAATAGAGCTCTTTAGAAAGTAATTTTATACTCAATGGCCTCAGAAAGAAAAGTGGGGAAGGTGGAAGAGTACAATTATGATAATGATACTTTTTATTTGAAGGTTTTATCATTATTAGTTCCCAAGATATGATAATTTACTCAAATAGAAACAAAGCATTTAAATATCCCAAATAAATCCGGCCTACAGCAGGAATTTAAATCCATATGATAAAGGTTAAACATGCTGTGACCCATGGATCGCCTAATCCAGCCCTGATTCCAAACTAATTTTTGGGCCAATTTTGAACAGATTTAAGCTCTCACAGCAATAAACTTATTTATATTTTCAGTACATAAATTACAGTCCCGGGTTCATCTCTTCATTTAAAAATTTAAAAAAATGTAAATGAAATAATATTCCAAATTCATTACTGTTCATTTTACCGCTAATTTGGCATTCTGGATTTCATATATGTTCCACATTAACAGGTACACAGATATGGTGAACTGGCGTTTTATACAATTTAATATGTAAAAAGCAGCTACCTATTTATAATAAAAGATACAATACTTATAAAGTAAAAAGAAGTTAGTCCACAACATAAATAAAAATATATAAAAAAACTTTTAAAATTATACTCATTTTATAAAGTGCACGAAAAATATCAAATTAATTTTTGGATTCAACAAAATATCTGGATCTTAAGGAAAATTTTCATTGTATATGATTTATTATTTATTATATATTACAGAGATGTCCAAACTCTGACACGCGAGCCGCATGCGGCTCTTTTAACTTAGTTTGCAGCTCTTTAAATATTCATTCAATGTTTTCCGCCAGTGTAAAGTGACGTAAGACGTTTTGGGGATGCATAAGGGACATGCAATATATCTAAATTGCTATGGATACAGGTTATGTACTGTTCATAAATTTATGAGTACAGAATGTATGTCATGTGACTCTGAAACTTTTGAAGATTATCATATGCGGCTCCGAGGGTAAGTAAGTTTGGCCACCCCTGATATATTATCTCTTTAAAAAAGAGGTATGGCATATGCTGATTAAATTATTCACTACTATATAAATAGTCAATAAATTCTTGTTTAATCAAAATATGCCATACCTCTTTTTAAAGAGATTCAAGATCATATACAATGAAAATTTTCCTTAAGATCCAGATATTTTCTTGAACCCAAAAATTTATTTTATATTTTTCAGTGTGCTTTAAAAAAAGAGTATAATTTTTTTAAAATTTTAATATATTTTTATTTATGTTGTGGACTAACTTCTTTTTACTTAAATTGTGATGTATGAATTTGCATCAAACAAAACTATTCAATACTGAAATTTATAATGTAGCTAATATTGTTATAAAACTTTCATAAGGAATTTTTTTAATGGTAACATTTTGCCAAACTTTGAATTTATGCTGCGCTCTTTGCACCCCTTTCAAAATGCTTTTCCCAGAACTGAACTAGGACATTATTTAACGTTGAAATGATTAAAATATATCTGAACTTTTAAAATAGCAGATGAGACTATGAACACAATATGAAACTTAAACTGGAGATGCTCAGTCATATTTTTAAACATGGGACATCCTTATATTTTTTATTATGTACAACTTTTGTTTTAAATGTATTAATATACATTTATATTTTGAATTTGAAAGCATGTATATATCTGAGTGAAGTTAATAAAAAAGAGTATATATAAATTAATTAAAAAAAGGTTTTTTAAAAATATCTTTTATATTATGCACAAAAAAGGAAAAAATAAATTTTTATTTATTTATCGATCGTGAGTTCGGCTGGTAAGGAGGAACAAAATTTACAACAATTTCAGTGGAATAAATTCCTTCTTGCTCAACAATGTTGATTTATTAAACTTGATTTAGAACTTTTGTAAAAGTTATATGGCACAAAATAATAAAAACTGTAAGGCTCCATACAACTTTTACATAAGTACTAAATAAAGTTTAGCAAATCAACATTGTTGAGCAAGAAGAAATTTATTCCACTGAAATTGTTGTAAATTTTGTTCCTCCTTACCAGCTGAACTCATGATCGATAAATTAATAAAAATTTATTTTTTTCTTTTTAGTGCATAATATAAAAGTTATTTTTTAAAAAACCTTTTTTAATTAATTATTTTTTTCTTTATAGTCTCAAGCAATGAAATTTCACATTCTTCCATGGTTTCTATAGGAAAGGGTGTTAAATTACAAATTTTATCTCTAACTAATTGTTGATGTAACTAAAAATGTTAACATTCACCTTCAAGCCCTCTAAACCAGTATGACGTAGCATAATTAAAAGTGTAAGTAAGTTAAAAGCTCTATAACAACCCGAAATAAATGAATGAAGACAACTGAGTAACTACATTTACGAGTGTCGGTATACTTAATTATACATAAGAAATCGTTGCTCTATCCTTCACTGGTTCTCAGTTATTAATTATAGTAGAAAAAGTGTCAAACTATGAAATAGTTTACTTTGTAGAAATATATGATGTAATAAACAAACATTTCTTCAGTTTTTCGTAGTTCCAATCTGTGTGTGTATGTCACCATCTATCATCCATCCAAACAAGCTCTGATTTTTTGATTATCTGCTAGATGTTAGGAAAAGATGGGCAAAGACGAAACACTAAAATTTGCATGTAACTGGCATTTTAATGGGATATACTAGTGATTTTGAGTTGTTAAAATAAAAACCATATTTATCCCAATCTTATTAGTTGCGTTGGTGGCATCACCGGATGTATTTGCACAGTTCCCGTGGGCTGCTACCAATCTTGCTAGGGTGATATAAGCCTTCATGAAGGTGGCACAAACTGCTATATATACCTACCTATATATATATATATATATATCGAGTGAGGTTAATATAAAAGTTATTAATAATAAAAAAATACTTTTGAAAGGGAGTTTGCCCCTGAATATTATGCCGCCGGTGGTGCATTTCGAGCAATTGTCCAGTGCAGAGTTTTTCAATCTTTAATTAGATTGGTACATTGCTATAGTATCAGAAGAATGTTGGTATATTCAATATTTACTGGATATTTCATATAAAGTGTATGGTTGTTGCGCTGTGATTTTTACTTTCTCATATACGAAGTATATTGAGAAAGTACATATTGTTACCGCGAAAAAATTCGATCTTGAGATTTTGATTGAAATATACGTTTTAGGTGTACCTGAGTCCGAAAAAGTGGTTTTCGCAATGCCCTCTGTCTGTCTGTTCGCGGCTCTAGACCCTAAACGGTAGAGCGAAAATTAATGAAATCACGTACTTAGGCATTTTATCATATAGAGTAGAAGCTAAGAAGAAATGGTTGACATTACTCAATAATTAAGGGAAGTTTATTATATGCATTTTAACAACAATTCGAATTCCTCAAAAACAGGGCTAACGATTTTGATCAAATTTCGTACAGTTACTTGAGTTTACGTCTGAAATAATACTACATATCTCATAATTCTCAAATAATGAATATAAGGCTAGTTTATTCTTGGGAAACTTTAATAACAATAGGATTTACGAAAAAACGGCTCATACGATTTTCATCAAATTTCGTATAGTTATTTAAGTTGATGTTTATAACGATTCTACATAGTTCATATTTTTCAAAAGATAAATAAACGACGCATAAGTATATGAGAAAGTGTGTACAATGTATTTTGTACTGATTTTTTTGTAGTAGTCTTAATCATTATGACTGTATAACGACATACTTATTGAATTTACATGAACAAAAATCAAATGTATGATATAATTAAATCCAAAGTTCTCATTAGATTCATTCATTGCTTAAATTTGATTTTTCCACTTACTCTCCACTGTCTCCTTTTGGAATGGCAAATTTTTCAAACTCCAGCCGCACACGTTCCAAATGCTGCATGTCCTGCATCCCATAAATGAAGTAACGACAGACAATCTTTGGTATGTAGGGGAAGGGGTAGTTGGGTGAATATACAGTTCCTCGCGACTCCTTTTTGCTGAGGATCTTTTGGTCACACTCCGAGCCACGAATGTGCTCTCCATCATTCTTTCCAATGAAATCTGAGGCATAAAAAATAATGAGGTTAACTTAAATATTTGCTTTCGATACACATCTCGATACAATGGTATACTTTTCAAAATGATTTCAATGGAGTTTTGCTGAATTCTGTATATTTATGTATAAAAATTATTATCATTATTTTCGATAACTGACATAACATTAAGTACTTTTTAACATAATGCCACAGGTTATTTTTACTTTTTACTTTCTCATATAATATACAATGAGAAAATATTGTAATCACGAAAAAATTCGATCTCAAGATTTTGATGGAAGTATACGTTTTAGGTGTACCTGATTCCGAAAAAATGGTTTTTGCCATGCCATTTGTCTGTATGTTTCTCTGTTCACGATTATCGATCCTTAACGGTAGAGCGAAAATAAATTAAATCTCGTACTTAGGCATTTTATCATACAGAATAGAAGCTATGAAGAAATGGTTGACATTGCACAATAATTAAGGGCAGTTTTATTCTAGGCAACTTTAACAACAATTTGATTTTCTCAAAAACTGCTTCAGCGATTTTGATCAAATTTCGTGTAGTTATTTAAGTTGAGGTTTATAATGATTCTACACAGTTCATATTTTTCAAAAGATAACTAAACGAAGCATTAGTATATGAGAAAACTAGTACAATGTATATTGTACCGATTTTTTTATTAGCCACCGATAATTTCATTTATTTTGTGTGTTTATTGGATACTCTGTTTTAATAATTTATGTTATGTGTGTGTTTGGTATTGTTTTGTATAGCTATTTATATTTCCTTGCAATCAGGGTTACGGCCTTCTTGCAATGTAAAATAAATAAATGACATAACTTATTACTTTACAAGTTATTCACCATAACCATGTGCTTTTTAACCATAGTTTTTTGTAAATTTCATACAAAATTTAACAGCTAGTTCGGTATCATTAAATATAACGATAAATACTTATAATTTACCCAATTTAGCACCAATGGAATGATACGGACTAATTAGGTATGAAATTTTCAAAAAGAAATCTTTGTTTAAAGTACCAAATTTACACAAAAAGTCCGAGCAAAACATATCCTCCACTAATATTGAAATTTAAGTAATTAATTAACCTATTAGTTTTTCACATGTATGTGCTTTCGATACATATCTCGATACAATGGTATACTTTTCAAAATTATTCCAATAGAGTTTTGCTGAATTCTGTATATTTATGTATAAAAATTATTATCATTATTTTCGATAGCTGACATAACATTAAGTACTTTTTAAACTGAGACTTTTGCAGCCTCTTTGAGAAAATCCTATGCGTGCTATTACATACTTACCTAATTTAACGAAACTCTCACTGAACTCGAAGATACCTTTGAAGCCTCTGTTCTGTGTATTCGCTGTCCTCTGGAGAGTCACAAAAGTGACGATGAGAGAGGACTCACTAGAATAGAGGACTAAATTCCGTTGCTGGCCACAATACGTTCCAATGACGGCGGAGGTATTGTCAGGTCCGTCGTGCACTTTGACGTAATCAAAAGGGCAGCTATCAAGATAAGAAGTGTCATATGAATATCATTTCAAGGCGACCAAAATATATACAATACATATAGTTTTTTGCGAGTAATTTACCAAAATTTAGAGAAAAACAAACTATCCGGAATATAAGAATTAAGACTTGTATATATATATATATATATATATATATGTATGTATATATAATTTTACTAGAATTTAATTAGGAGAGATTCAATTTATAAAAATTTTCTAGTTATATATCGATAAAACGTATTAAAATAAACGTATACATAATCAGCCGCTATTTAAAATTTAAAAACGTCGATATTCGTTGTCGATTTTTATTAAAACAACATGTAGCATCGGTAGCGGGAGCTATGGTCTTGGTGACTTACGCAGAGATAGAGAGAACAATACTTAAAAAAGAAAAGATAGAAGAGCTTTACTTCGGTCACGGACGACATTATGTCGTCGACACAATGCAATTAATTAGTATTGTTCGTTGTTAAGCGCAGGGCTCAAAGCACGTGCCTTTTGGGCCTAACGGGAAATCTGCTACTGCATAATTCCATTCCTTTTATTGTCACATTCCTCCTACAATGTAAGTTATGTAACATCAATGGTTGTCCTGTTCTATGTGTTTAAGTTTATATTCAACTTCAATTATAAAATTGACGCTTAAGAATAAATTGGTCCATTTAAATATCTTTATTAAAAAGAAATTATGAGATTTTTAAACCATGCCTTTTTATGAGAGCATGTCTTTCATTTAAGACAACTTGTCATAACTTTCATTCCACATATTCTTAGATGTTGCCCTAATTTTTTTTATTTCTTCTAAAGCTGTGCTCACGGATGAATATTTGTTATTTAAGACTATTTGCTTTGGATCTCTAAAGGACATTTTTTTTGTTTTTCATTGAAATTTTTATGAGATAAAACCTTTGTTTTAAAATATATCCAAAGCAAAAATTATAATTTCAGACTCGATATTAGGTCTGTCCAGCCTTTTAAGGTCAGAGGGAAACTTCAACTAAAAATTTCAATGCAAAGTGCTACCTCGCTTGAAAACAATATAAATTTGCCTAATGTTTAATTTAAAAACAAATGAGAAAATAAGTTACTATGTTATAAAATGACCACGCTTGCTAAATCTCCTACTGAATTACATCTATATTAAATATGAACGGAGGGCGTACACTGAATACAAAAATTAATAAATTACTTCCACGTCTTTGGCGTCTACAGCACATCGTTGTATTTTGGGTAAAGTTTAAACGAATTAACAATGTGCATCATGACTCACATCGAAGCAATGGATACTCACTGCGGGCCACCGAAGAAGAGGTCAAAATCCCTGAACTCCAGACGGACACGCTGTCCAGGCAGCCCATTGAACCTGTACGAGCAGGATAAGTCCTTGGGATACACGCCTGGGTATGTTGGAGAAAGTATCACACCTTGGCGTTTATGCCTGGCATCCACCGTGAAAGAACAGATGGCACTCGGCGCTGGAGTACCAACTTCAAACTGGGCTGAAAATAGCATTGAAATTAAGAAGTGAATAAAATCATACGAGAAATGGCCAAGGATATTTTTCTTCTGTACTGGTTACTTATTTTCCCCCAAAGATATTCTACAACCGAAATAAACGTTATTTAAAAAATATCATAGAAGATATTTACCATTTTCCACATTGGTATTCACACAATATGGTTTTAACTATGTAATTTTACGAAGTACGGAATCTTATTTTTGTAGCTGTGCATTATTTTTACGAAACTGTAATCAGATACTCACCTAAACAGCATATAGAATTTTTTCCTTCGTGACAATTTTCTTAAATTTTAATCTGAGATGTTTGTTTATAAACATTTATATTTTAAGCATTACTTTTGGATAAATTATCACCCTTACGAAAGAAATACGGAGGAGTACTTTCACGATGTCTTCGAAGAAGGATTTTCGTGTAATCCTAATGCACTTGACCTCGAAACTATAAAACTAGCTATTTCTGGATTCAAGATTAAAGATACCAACCGCAGAGTAGAAACTGGCCAGAGGGCCATGTGGTTTTCCTTGAACCTGTCCTTTGCAGGAACTTTATCGTGAAAAAGAAGGAAATATGTTCTAGTTATCTTCCTCGCCACCGAAAAGTTGTTTAACTTCCCGGTTTGAGTGATTTTTAAAATCAAAACATAGAGATTATCTATGCTCATTGTCCGAATACAGAAATCCCTCAGAGGGTTGCTTACAATTGTGTCGAGCAATATAGATCTGGAATGGGCTTACTGTTTACACGACTGGCCACATAAGATTTTGCGACTACCCACGTTGCTCCCACTAAATGGGTGTCTGCACACGATAGGTAAGTATGCTTGCATTCACGCCGTCAAGTACTGCTAAGTTTTTATTATGGTTATTTTTTCCAAGTACCTTACTGAAATAAATGTCTTCATTTTTCCTGATAGAATTCTACTACAAAAGACTTGCTCGCAATAAACTATTATTTTATCTCGTTTTAAGACAACTCCAGTATATAGTAACTTCCATGATCCGGAAAATATTTTTGAGATATTTATTAAATACGATTCTGATGTTTTATACTCGACCAAATTTCTTCAAATTGAACATCTTATAATATTAAAATTCTAATCATACGTACATTAAGCATTAAAGCGGCGTATTTCTTGAGAACCGTTCGTCGTAAAGATATGTGGTAAACGGTGTTTTGTTTCTACTAGCTATGAGGATGAGTCCCGGGTTCAAATCAAGGAGACAATTATATTTTCTCATAAGTTTACACTGGATTTTCGATTTTTCAGAGTGCAAGGATTTTTTCCTTCATTCATCAAAATACGTAAATATTTTTCTTTGTTTTTGCTTTATTCGGTGGCTAAAACTCTATACTATCTTATTATTGCGATGTTTATATGTTACACGGTTGAAATGTTCAGAAATACACAATTCTTTTAAAAATTTTGCGGATTCTTCGTACTCTTTCCGGGCATTGTCAAGGCGACCATCATTGTTGTCTCCGATTCAGTTAGTGCCAATTAAATCTTCAAATAGTCGAAAGAAATCGTTATTCGCTTCGAATTGTTGTTTAAGCATTGAAATTAATTAAGCATAGCAACATAAATATTTAAGGATAATTATTCTGTTGACTGCATATGGGAAGCGTTTCTAACGGTTTAATCAAGGCATTTCATCGTTTGTATGCTGTAAGTAAAACCATTATATTATACATCTGTAATGGTTAGTAATGCAAATAGTCTCATGCATGAATTTGAAATTAAATGAGACTAGGGAAATACGTTATTTTTTAAAACATATTGAAAGTTACATTGTTATCTTCTCTTCGTAACTAATCTAAATAAACAGTTGCATTGATTGCTTTATATAAAAAAGAAAGGTAATATATTTAAATAATAAGATACAAAGAAAATTGTAAACATAAAAGTTCGTGATCAATTAATGCGTAGCATTAATTTCCTCTCTAATACGACTTTTAAAATGCAGATTTCTGACTGACTTCGCAAAAATTTTATTCTACAGTACTCTCAACAATTCGGACGCTACATCTACTTTCACATATTTTATTTATCAAGTTTTTATTTTTTTAATTATGGACAATTTATAAAAGTTTGTCAGTTTTCTTTGCTGATTCTTTCTGACAATTTTAATAGAATCGGCGGACCTTAAATAAAATAAATGAATGTGTTACGACACATAAATTACCTTCTTTCTACTATATTAATTTGCTATTCGTGAAGCCGTGTTAAAAATGCCAATAACTTGATAAGGATCGAGACTGAAACTCTGAATTTAGCAAGAATGCTGGACTCATATATTGTAAGGTGGCGACAAAAACAATCTCGGAAAAAGTCCTGGGTTAGACTACAAATTAGGCATTTCTATTTCCTATAAGGTAGGAGGGAGGGAAGGAGAGGGAGGGTGAGAGAGGGTGAGAAAGGGTGAAAGAGAGAGAGGGATAGAAAGAGGATGAGAAAGCGAGGAGGAGAGAAGCAATTATTTTTTAAGTTTAACTAACGAAAAGTCGCCGCTCGGAGCGTGGCACAGGGTTGGGTTGGGTTGCCGGAGGCACCAGGGGCAGAGCCCCTAGTTTTTATTTTAAACGTTTAATACTGATAGTACCTTACTCACTTTTTAAAATAAAACTTGATATTTAATATCCTTCAAAAATGTGAAAATGTTAAACCTTTGTTTGATTTGAAAATTTCAGGAAAAACAAATATGAATTTATAAAAAATTCTGTTTCCAAATAAAAGATAAATAGAAGTTAGATACCAAAATAATAAATAGTATTTGTTTTGTTTGAAATTTTGGAGAGGATAAATAGGTTTCAGCTGAGGCCATCCAATTTTACAAGTCAATCAAAACTACCAGCAATTTTAAAATTCATTGACCAATTATTAGTGAGAAAAATAAAAGTCGCTCCAATTTAGTATTGAGTGATTATTTGGTCGCGTTTCATAGAATGAGACTTGAATAAACCTATCATCCCCTCTCTCGAACAACCAACAATTTTCGCTCTATTTGTCTCTTGGAAACTGTGGATATATTTTGCGTTAAAATATGTATCTGAAAATAAAAACTTTCCTGCGGTGAAGTTAATTTAACAGTTGCAGGAATTATTTTGATAGAGTCCCATACTGATAATAAGTACCACGATAAAATAGTTATGAGTAAAATTTTAGATCGTAGTAATAAAATTTAAAAAATAAAATAAAATCTCGAGGTAGTTGGATAGAGGCGATGAGCTAGAAAAAATTAATGGGCTGGATGAAAGAGAGAAAGAAAAAGAATGAGGGCCAAGGCAGAATATGGAAAAGGCTGGAGAAGTTTCCAATTTAAATTTCACTTGTCTATACTTTGCTGACAAATTAAAAATTATAAAAGGATGCTAACATTTATTACCGGTTGTTCAGTTGAGAAATCAAAGGAAGGTTAAAACAGGATGCCCACTAGTTTGGATCGAATTGGATCGGTTCAGTCAATAAAAATTAAAACTAACATGACCGGTAAATTGAACAGTTGCAAGGAAATTTTTCAAAATACATAGTCCTCTTGCCCATTTCATACAATGAATAGAGCATTCGCTTAATTAACCTTTTTATCATTCCACTGAAAAAACTAACCGTAAAATTAGGGAATTTTTTGCAAAGGTAGAGAAGCTGTTCCTTTATATAGCTGGTACTACATCGACAGGTCCTTAAGGTGACGTTGAAAAAATATGGCCCAACACGATGGTCATCAAGAGAAAATGCTGTGAATTCATTGAGGTTACAATTGAAACAAGTTTATAGGATGTTAATAAAATTAAAGAATGAACCTTAAATGAACAGATGCTGAAGGTTCGCTAAAACAAATCGACGTGCATTTAATATTTTCCTTGTTATTTTGAGATGGTTGTCTTCAGAAGATCAACCGATCACCATCCTAAAGGTGGTCTACTATACTCTCGTCTATTCTAGGATGGGAAGCCCCATTATGTTGACAATTCGAAACCCGGTGCGCTACCTGGAAATCTTACATCCTAATCATTCTCTCTCTCTCATCTGGATCAAGTGTCGACAAAAAAACACCTCAACCGTTTTTACTTTCTCCATACGTAGTACAGAGAAAGTATTGTGATCACGAAAAAAATCGACTTCGAGATTTCAATGGAAATACACGTTTTGAGGTCTTAGAACACGTTTAGACTATTAACACCAAATTTCATATATAACACTTTAGCATGAGCACAAAGAATTGATTAGTTTTTGGACAATAATGGTTAACCGGAAGTCGAGGTTTATTAGAAACCCGATTCTGTTTTTGTGATATTTCTCCGTTAAAACATTATTATTTTATATACAATTCTATACATATGTTATAGAGAATGTAATTTCCTACAACTTTCATTTGGAACAATTTTCCATAGCAGTTATTGTTTAGGAATTATTTATAAATAATCGGTTTTTTTGGTTTCCGTCAAATATCTCCTTTAAAACGTCGTTATTGGTAATCTTCATGAAGAACAAGGTTGTAGAGAATACTATTTCTTCCAACTTTTGTTTGAAACAAATTTTTGTGGAACCATCCATTTCGGAGATATTCAACTTTTTCGTAATTTCCAGTATACAGCGCCACCACCATGCGGTGAATTCTGTAAAAATATTCAAAATATAATTTACGGCATAAGGACGACTGTATTCTTTTACGATATGAAATGATAATTTTGCCTCATAATGCTATTCACGATAATTTAAATATCTATACCCCAAATATGGAGAAAGTCATGTTGGCCACATCAGATTTTTACTTTCTCCATACGTAGTAATGGGAAAGTATTGTATTCATGAAAAAAATCGACTTCGAGATTTCAACGGAAATACATGTTTTGAGGTCCCTAGAACACGTTTAGACTATTTTCCGAATGATGTCTGTGTGTGTGTATGTTATTGTGGGCGCTCTAACTCAAAAAGTACATGCCATATCGTTACCAAACTACATATATAACACTTTAACATGAGCATAAAGAACTGATTAGTTTTTGGAC
This sequence comes from Uropetala carovei, assembly GCA_036926305.1. Taxonomy (NCBI): domain Eukaryota; kingdom Metazoa; phylum Arthropoda; class Insecta; order Odonata; family Petaluridae; genus Uropetala; species Uropetala carovei. The sequence continues at coordinate 1,401,290 of JAXCHB010000215.1, forward strand.
AATAACGGATAAACGGAAGTCGAGGTTTATTCGAAACCCGATTCGGTTTTTGCGATATTTCTTTGTTAAAACATCATTACTGTATATACAATTCTAAACAAACGTTATAGAGAATGTAATTTCCTACAGTTTTCATTTGAAACAATTTTCTATAGGAGTTATTGTTTAGGAGTTATTTATAAATAACCGGTTTTTCGGTTTCCGTTAAATATCTCAACAACATCGTTATTGGTAATCTTCGTAAGGACCAAAGTTGTAGAGAATAATATTTCTTCCAAGTTTTGTTTGAAACTAATTTTCGTAGAACCATCCATTTCGGATATATTTCGCTTTTTCTTAATACCAGCCTACAGCGCCAACACCATGTAGCGGTGAATTCTGTAAACATTCAAAATATACGTAATTTACGGCAAAAAGGACGAGTCTTCTTTTATGATACGAAATAATAATTTTGCCTAGTAATATTATTCATAATAATTTAAATATCTATACCCCAAATATGGAGAAAGTCATGTGTTGGCCACATCAGATTTTTTCTTTTTACTCACAGTCATTGATGAAGAGGTAGCGTCCTCGAAACAGATCGGCGGATGTGGCATTCTTGTCGGTGTAGAATCCAAGGGCAAGCGTCCTGTGAAGGGATATCCTGCGTCGTGGAGGTATAGGGCCGCAGTATCTTCCCCCGAAAGGAGAATTTATCAGCTCAGCCGCTTCCGCTTCCTCCACTTCGGCGTACACGTCCAAGTATTCGTGGATGCACCTTAGGTCAGACAGGGCGTAGGTTAGATTTGGGAACAATGGTTTACACCCGCACTTGCCATCCAACTCGCATTTTCACCGTGAGAGAGGATTGGCAACTATATATCAACCTATGCGAACTGGCTTTATTATAATATTTTTTGTGGGAGGACTGAACGCAAACGATTAAATATTAGAATTACTTTTATACGAGATGGCAGAGCCCTTTTGTCAATTAAACTTTGTGCCATCTGGTGTTTTTTTAAAATGAGAATTAATTAATAAAATATGAAAGCAAAATTTTAAGCGATCCAAAACGGGAGAATTTTTGTCAATATTTTTTTTGAATTTAATTATTAAGTTTTAAGTTAAAGAGCCTTACAGATATTTTAGTGATTAATTGAAATTACTATATAATTATTGATATTAAAAGGATCACGTTCGCAAATTAAGTAGTTCCTAACTATAGCATTTTAAAGACTAATAAAATATGCATCTTTTGCAAATGACACATACAAACGAAAAGATGATTTAGCTAAAATCGAACGAAACAAAAATATGGCGAAAACCATTGCATATGCTTCCTACTTTCCTTGTTTGATTAAACTAAATGAAGACATCTCTAGACAGAAAAATCATATATTAGTACGAGCGAATTAAATTTAACTCAACTTCTTCATTATTAACTTAGAATTACGATATTAAAAAGTCAATAATTAGCAGCCATGCATAACATACATGGAAGGCAGGGAATCGTGTGAATTTAAGAAAGAAATGGGTTTCTCTGGGTTTTAAAAAGCTATAGATTTTTATATAACATGCAATGCATATTATCGCTAAACCATATTTGTACCCGGTACATTTAAAATGCAATTTTATAAGCGAATTAAACAATTCCATATCAGATACCAAAAAGCAGTTGTGCAGAGATTTTGGTAAAATATTTTTACTGAGTACTATTGGAAGTGATCGTAATATAGGGATATAGATAAAGATAGAATATATATTTCTTGAAATAGAAGACATTACTTTTTACTTTCTTAAATAGATAAATAATTTTTATTCCAACGTCCATGAGCACCACAAAAATATTAATTAAAGTATTATAATTATAATGATATTTTTGAAGTTTATTGAGTAGAGATTTTGTTAATTTTTCGATTTTATTTCAGAATTATTTAGTAATTAAAAGGGGAAACGTATTATTTTTATGGCGTGATATATATCATGTGAGTGAAATGGAAATTATGCGCTAGTATAAAATTTCTTGAAGGACATAGCGTTCCTATGCATATGACAAACTAAGTCCATAATGGAATAATCAAAAGTGAAGGAAAACAGTGTAAATATATAAGCGCAAGTTAAAACCAGGTTACTGAGAAAAATGACATTAGATTAATAAATTCTCGGAATGATTAATTACAAGTAAACCAAAGATTCAGTCAAACCTCAGATAACGCAGTAGTTTCTATCTTTGTAAAAAGTCACTACATCCGAAGCGGTGCAATTTTGGCAACGCAAGTCATACTATGCGTTAATCGGCACTAACTTTTGGAGTGCAAACTCAGTATTTTTGTATTTTTAGAAAAAGAATGTTGACTGTAACACTGCCGGCAGCGTTACTTGAATTTCAATGGCGTGCGTAATTAAATAACATCAGTGCAAAAGGTATTATATCTGATAGATACTTTCGAAAGGGATATTAAATATTTGAAAAACAATTTTATCCGATTTTAGGTGATTTATCTATGCCAAACAAGAATTTTAAACGTGAAAAGAACCGCAGAAAATTGTCAAAATATTGTTATACCTTGCCTAAGACGATGCTACGATGACGTTTCTTTAGAATGTTTGCCACCACTTTCTTTTCAAAGCCACAAATTCTCTTTGCGGTTCCCCGTAAATTGAGGTCAACCGCAGTTGCAAATCGCGTTATTGGAGGTTTGACCGTAAACGGAGAAGGTGATGACTGAGTATTAATAAATAATTTGCATTAATGGAAGAAAACGATTTTTCAGTTTCAAATAATCAAGATGAAAAAATAATGCAATATGTTTAACGAATCTGAAATTTATAAGAAGTTATACTAACAACAAATAAAAATGTTTTCTTCCTGAAAATATAACTCTTAAAAATGATAAATTCTGTTCTCACTCTCTCATAAGTTTTAGGTGAGGCTAATATGTCTTACTTCCATACTATAAACAATTTCATACATTGAAAAAATCTTCGAAAAACTTCAAATAATGAAATTCCTGAAAAGTTTGCATGAGAAGTCTATAAAAAAAAATGAGTGAATTGGAAAACAATAAAACAATGTGATGAAGAATAAAGAAGTTTATTACAGATTCTTTGAATAGAAATATAGGGAGATAGGAGTAAAAATAACAGGAGAGTGTAAAAGAAAGAAGGTGAGAGCGGAGAATGTGGAACGAAAATAGAAAGTAGAAACTGAAACTAGAAAGATGCAAATAATGGAGAGAAGTATAAAATAAGCAGAAGAAAGTCAGATGAAATATCAAATAAAGGAGAATTGAGAGATAATTTAACACTTTGAACTCATAATATGTGCTGTGGGATTCTCATCCACACAAAGTCCTTTGAATTTATTTTACATCGATCAAGTAAATACAAACCATTATTTTAGGCAATATTGGCTCAACTATAAGTCAGATCATGTAAAGTTAGTGTATATGTGGTTCAACAACTGAAAAAACAGAAAAATTTGGGATGTCAGATGTGGGCCTAAATATGAGTACAAAGGATTAAAAGAGGACTTTGATGAGAGGATAAAAAAGAAAAACGAAAAAGAGAGACAGAGGTCAGAATAGAAACGTGGTGAAATAAGGGAGAATGGGAATGGAAAGTTAAGAGAGAATAAAATATGAGAATGCGAGGGAGGAAAAGAGATTTGGAGGGAGACAAGGGACAATGTACGAAGAGAGGGAGAAATGAGAGGTCGAGCAGCATAACAGAAGGTAGAAAAGGAAAGGAGCTGAGCGTGGAAAGGGGAGTAGAACCGTGAAAAGGGAGAAAAGGAAATTAGAAAATGACGGAACAATAAGAGAAAAAAGGGAAGAGAAAAAAAATAGCATGGAAGAAAAGAAGAATAGGAATGGAAGATTTGAAGGGTGAATCAAAAGAGAGAATTCACAAGAGAAAAATCAAAATATGTGATGGAGGGTGATCAAGTTGAGATTAGGGCAAATATTATAATTAGCAGCCAGTGGCAGAACTAGGCTGGGGCTCTGCCATGGAACCTGGACTCTCAGAGTTGCTCAGTCAGATATAAATATTAGCTACAGACACAGCCAAGCCCAAAGATAATCATAAATTTGATGACATGGACAAGCTTACAATAATGGCTTTAATATGCGAGGAAATAAAAATTGTTTGCAAAAATGAGTTGTCAGTAAAAAGCCATCAAAATCAGTAGGGTACTGAATAAATCAGTACAGTTGGTCACCTTCGTTAAGAGGGATCTACCAACTTTTCTTGCCCTGGGGCCCTAGGCTTACTTGTTCCACCACTGTTAATAGCATAAAAAATATTTCAGAGTGAAGGGGAAAAGGGAGAGTAATAAAAGAAAAAAAAGATGTTGATAGAGACCACAGAGGAATGATATACATTAGAAGTGACAGAGAATAATAATGAAAATGTTTTGGAAAAAATTGTTTAAATTTATAGAAAACCTAAAAAATAAAATAATGATACTTAGGGAAGAAAGATATTTTACATTAGTGATACAATAATGATTGACAATTCTTCAAAATGAGAAAGAAATAAACAGAGTGAGCTGTCCAAGGAACAGTGTAATTTTTGGGGGAATTATTTCAGAAGTATTAATAATGTTGAGTATAATTGATGGATTTAAGTAAAACTTTTACCTGTGACATGATTTACATTTCTTGCATTTATATTTATAATTTCTATGAAAGTAGATGCTTTTAAATGAAGGATTTAAGTAGATTTTGAAGAAATAAAAATGGCATCGTGATGAAACTTTTAAATTAAACATAACTTATTTATTTTTATGAATGCATTTGCCCTATTTCTTTACTGACATTATTGATGTGAATAAAGAGCTATCTTACTCTTTACACATTATACTTTATGTAAGTTGAAATAATACAACAAAAATGCTTTCACCAAAAAAAGAAAATATTAATTAATTAAAGATCTTTCATTGTTAATGGGTGGTTTTTGTAAGCAATTGACATATTTATTAAATTATAAAAATAATTCAGTGTGTGTTGCTAGTGTATGGGAAAAGTAGGGAAAGGCAAGATGGTAGTTTTGTAATAAGCAAATAAGAAGCAATGAGGCTCGTATGAGACCTGTCTAAGCAGTGTTAAAAGGAATAAATTGATCAATAATTGAGGAATATTACATTATCCATTCACGTTATTGTTCTCTGGAAGAATTTTTGAACTGAGATGTACATTATGGTTTAATTTTTAAACAGAGGAGAGTCAATTAGGATATTCCTATACATTTTTGAGCTTCATATTTTAACACTGAGAAATTGCTTCTCTGTTATAAATGTATAATCAGCAATAGTTAAAATTTGAATAGTGATCCTGTAATTTTCATTAAAGAACTGTATACCTATAATATTATTTTTGTTTTAGCCATACTTTAGAAAATTTTATTTTGAATAATTACAAATTTTTAGCAAATAAAATATCATCAAAAGGAGTAATTCATTTAAGGACATTCTATGAGTATTAGTCATTCAAAGGCATTTCAATTCTCTTTTTTAAATGAGAAAAATAAAATGCACTATGCTCTACCTGAATTTTTTGTATCCCAAATAATCTTCTGCATTTCTTTTTATATGCCTCATTCTCTGCAGAAAAACTAAGACTCATTCATCATACATCTAATGAATCAACCTATAAAACAGTATTCTGTATGAGGGACAGCAATACTAATTTACACTATGTAAGGTATTTTGCTGCATAAAAAATGTATATTATTGTTCACGGTTTTGGACTTTACATCACTAGCACTTTCTTCAGCATTTTAGGCCTTGAAATTTGAATTATGATATTAAAGTACTATTAAGTTCTATATGATTTAACATGAAAAAAGTTTTGTAAAAGTAATATTTTTGTTCATTATTTCTATTTTTGTGTTTTTTGTTTATAATTAGCTGAAAACAAATATTTTCATTTCGATTAACTAATAGCTCCCACAAAGGAAGTAGAATCAGATGATAATTCATATGATTATAAGTTGTCAGAAAAACTCTTGATGTACTATTATGTAGTTTTTTAAAGTTAAAATCACATTGAGCATTTTGAATGATAAACTAGTTACCATTACAACATATAATTTTAGTGAAAGTAATTTGTCTTACAATACATGGGATAAAATGTCCTCAAACTTCTCATTTTGGTGGTAGTCATGTGAATTGATCTGTAATTGTTATAAATATGCATAGTTGATAGAAAAATGTTTGCACAAATAAATAAATAATATTCTCTTTATATACTTAAATCTAAAAGGACCTTACTAGGAACATCAATAAAATAATATTTCACTGAATATATTATTAATGCAGAGGAATGTATCATAGAGATTTAAAAATTTAAAGAATGGCACTTTTAAGACTGTTATGTATCATATCATTTTGCTATGTGAAAATACCATGATGATGTTTTAGAAAAATTTCAATTCCTTTTCCAATATGTTAGGTAATGCTTATTTCTTTAGCAAGAAATGTGTAAATCGATTCTTATTCTTAACAAAATATTATTAAATTCATAACCTCATGCTTTTCTTTTATGTGTGTCACTATAATTATATCATGGACGTGGTATATTAAAGTATTTTGAATTACTTACATTATTTGTGTATAATGTATCACGTGACTGAAAAAATCTATACCAAATTCACTGTTACCTCCATAAATTTACATATATGAAAGCTGATTTCTTATTACCACTTTTATATAAAACTTTGAGTGTGAAAGCGAAGGTGATACATATATGATGAATATATAAAATGAGAAAGGGCTGTTAATATATATTTTGATGTTGAATTCACAATCTAATATTTTAAGTCGTTGATCAATCAATATCATATTATAACCATGGATGATGTTATAATAGTCTTAAAGAAATCAGTAAATAATGAAGAATAAAGGAAAACTTTCTGAGAAATGTTACCATTATATAGAGTCAAAATTATAGCTTTCGAATAAATCATATCTGATTTTGACACATAATGGACATTATTTCTTTCTATGAATGACCAGTTTTAAAAATTATGCCAGTTTCACTAACTTTGGAAGTGAAAATTGAAGCCTATAAACGCTTGTTCAAAAATGTTCTATTAAGAAGAAGAATCTCATAGAAATTAAAAGCACCATCATAATCATTCTTAGATTTAACCCATTTATTTATTTTTTTTAGTTTAGCACCTGAGAGATTATGACAATATAATAAATATTAATTCAGTCATTTAATATTTTAGACAGAAAGACAACAGTGCTGGGGAAATAACTGCTTAAATTACGTAAAATACATGATATACAATTACTGAATGACCACTCTTAGTAATAAATTATAAATACACAGATGCAAATATTTAATGAATAAACTATATACATAGAATAGAAAATGTATGAAATTACTACTAGAACTTGAAATTAAATATTTGTAATATTAACTGTTTATAGTATGAGCACCACTGAGATACTGGAAAATAATAGGTGCTGATGCTACCAATTAACTATAGAAATTTCAGTCTTATAAATGGTGTGGCTAATGCTTCTAATGCTAGACAAATTGCATGCACATACTTTTAAGAACCTATTTCAGGAAAATGCAATGGAAATTCAAGAATATTTTAAAGGTTTATTACAAGAGAGAGTTAACATTTTTCAAGACTAATTTCGTGACTGAAATAATTTCAAAGTTGTAGGGAAAGTTAGTATAAAAAGGGAGAAAATACTACATGAAATGTATTCAGAGCAAAAGAGAACAGGATTTTAGGATTGAGAAAAGGAAATGCAGAAAAGTTCATAAACTTTGAAGTAATTTGAGAAGTTAAAATATGCAAAGAATGGAGAAAACTTTTTCTCTAATTTGAGCACATACATTTTGGATACTATTCAAACTTAAGTGAGACATCTATTTTTGGTCAAAATTTTAAAATTCCTTCATAAAATAGAGATTTTTATAAGAGGCTACAGTTTAGCAAAGTGGTTTAGAATCCTTACCAAAAGCAAAAGCCTCACTGACTGAGTATATGAATAATTTTAGTAATTTCCCACAATGGAATCTATTTTGCTGACAGACAATATTTATGCTGATAATTGACAATAATATAAAATAAAGGAAAAAATATTCATAGCCATAGTATAAAACAGCTAGAAGTCTGTTTGCTTGATTTCAATTCTTAAGTAATTTAGCAAGTAGATTTTAAAAACTAATGATACACTGATAGGTCGCTGCTCTAGCTAAAAGTATTAAGAGAAGAATATAAAGCCCAGTTATTTAAATACTGTATATATTATATATACCTTTATGTTATAGGTGAATAAATATTTGGGTTGTTTCAAGAGATGTTAGGCAAATATTTTGAATACTATTCGGAGCCAACAAAATAGACATCTCACAGGATAGTTCATTCAACCAAAATAATGTTTGAATTACTACAGAAGAGATTGAAGAATGCCAAGTAGTGTGATACCTTTGTTGGTGTTATGACAGACTAGTCACATCTATGAGAAATATTCTAGGACATAGAAAACATGGTACTGATGTACCTTTAAATGGAAGATATCCAAACTAGATTTGTGCATTTGAAGAAGAAAAATTCAAATAGACTGATACCAATAGTTTCACTCTGTAATTTTTATCTACTTTCTCCCTTCATGCGCACTATATATTTTCATTATTTATTTTACATTATAATTTGCCTATTCTATTCCTTCTTTATGTTTCCCAATTTAATGACCATGCCCCTTAACTCCTTATTTCTTCTCACTTCTCATTTCATCAGAAATCAATTCATTTAAACTCCTATCTGTTTGTCTATTCTCGGAACTGCCATTTTATTATTTTCATACCTCTTATTACTTTTCCAGCTTTTTTACACTTTTTCTTTCCCATGATATCATACATTCTGCACAATCTATTTTTTCTTTTCATCCCCTTTTATGTCTTATTCATTAATTAAACATTGTCTATGCTAAGTTATAATATAAATTAGGTATTAATTCAAAACAGCCTCAAAGTTTTAATGCAACAAATCATATAGATAACGTTTATAACCACCGCACAGTACAGAAAACAGGTTTACACAACTGTTTCATAAATATAAGAATTATTTTGATTATCTGTCATATTCTTCACTACAGTGACAATATCTCATTATCCTTTCATGTTATCCTCAAATGAATAATGTTATATCTTCTCTTCCCTTTTCCAGACTTGATTTTATATTCATACTGCCTATCTAACTAATATTTTAAATTAATTCTTTCATATAATACCCTTAATTTCATTCCTCTTTATTTTTTTCTCACGTATTCTGTTTTTTAATGCAAAGTTCTGAGTTATCATTTCCTTCATTTCTCATAACTCAATTTCCTCTCTTTTTATTTTTTAACTTCACCTATTCTGAAAAATTCCATTTCATTCTTGTTTACATAAAGAATGGATTACTGGTACAGAAAATTTAAAAAAAATGTAATTTGAAATGGTGATCCTCAACAATTGAAACTGATTTTTTGGAGTCATTAAATGGATGGCTCTGAAGCATTTTTTAAGGTAACCTAAAGTTGTCTGGGCTTAACAATAATCTGTGTTCATTCAATCAGAAGAATTGCAGGGTTTTGTGATGATAATGTTCAACCATTTAACCTCAAAAAGTGAATTGGTGTTGTGGTATCATGGTGGATTACAACCTTAAATGAAAATACCCCTTAAAAGAGTATTCGATCTTATTGGTCTAAATTTTTAATGAAATGTGGAGTAGAGAATATGTGCGAGGTTAACTGGAAAGCAAGGCAACAATAGAATAATTTTATTGACTGTTAATAAGAAAAGGAATCTGGTTATGAGATGTGCATTGTTGATGTGGTAAATGGTAGAAATTTTATGCCTTTTTGGCACATTCATTATTTTGTATTTTATTTTATTTTCTATAAAATATTATTTGAAAATGAAGTTATAAATGGATATAATCATTCATACCATATTACACATGTGTGTAGATGTATAAAATATACATATACATACATACCTATTTATATATTAATATAAAGCATACAGTAGTAGCTTGGTCATCAGAATCAGACTTTGTAAATTTAACAGATTTAACTTTGAACTAAGTATACAGATGCACACATTTCAAATTCACATGTCAGCATTTTAACATTGCAGGTGAAGAAGATTAAAGATAGATGAGTATTATCTAGTACATGATTGCTGATCTAGAAGTAATGAAAATTTTAAAAATAAACATAGCTGTCTACATTAATGAACTGATGATGGTAACAGAGTATGAAACTAATGTTAAAGATAATCACTTTTCACCCACCACTTCAAGAAACCCTATTCAGTCGGAAGAACATGCATTGGTTTTTTTTTAGGGAGGTCGCTGATCGCCATCCAACTTGAAAGGAAAGAAGTGGAGCAAAGGATGCAGCTGCAGGTTGAAGGTCAACAAGGTAACTGCCTACCCACACAGTCTCTCCAAAGAGAGAGTATGCATGAATTGGTAGCCGTGCAGAGGCAAATGAGCTACCACAGTCTCAGGATATGAGGATAACAACTGAAAGCCTAGATACCCAATCAAGAAACGTATCGTCCCTATGCAGCCGTTGTTCATGCACATGGAAAGGGACGCTGATACAGTGAAATCTAGCGGGAAAGAGGTTTTCATTGGCTCAAGGTCAAGAAAGGTTAAGGATTGATGAAAGAAATGAAATAATTGGAGACTGGGTAAGATAAAATATGACTGACGTCATACTCACGCGGGCAAATGTCCAATTGATGCTCCACTGAAACAAGCAATGAATTAGGGAATGGAATTATTTTGCGTGCAATACGAAGGTTACATAATAGTTAGACATGTATAGTGGTACATGGGATATGTTTGCTAAAATACACACAATACACTTAAAAGGGTGGGGTTGATTTGCTAGATTACAAACAGGAGGCATTAATGGAAAAAAAACAATTCAAGCCACGACACACAGCTAAGGGGACAGGGGTTGTTTGATTACCGACAGCAATTCTCAATAGAGAAGCAATTCTCTTTCAGATAGGTGACCTCTACGTAGCTCATAAACTTAACTTTGAGCTATATCATAGGAGTAAATAGTTATAAACTATTGTTAATGATGGACTCATCCCTTAAAAGTTTATTTGTAATTCCCTGCAATGTTAAGCTGCTGCAAGGGATAGGTTATGTATATAGGGTTTCCATCTAATAAATGGGAAAATGATTAAACGGAACATTATGATACATGCTTTACATGTGGCCAGAATATTTTCCCTGTACTTTTTTAGTTGCGTGTCGTGGAGAGTCCTTGGCGTGCTATTGCAAGGACTATGTTCAGAAGATAAAAATCATCCCAATTGAGTGCTGGTTAGGCACATCAATCATCCACTCTGGTTGAGGGCAAAGGGGTGACATGGAGACCTGTACATCTACCCAAGAGAATATATACATTAATAAGCTCTCCATACAAATCAGGCAAAATTGAACTCATTTGACAAGCAATCCCATCTATTCAACCTATAACAATATTGATTACAAAAATCACAATTGAAATACTTATAGCTACATTTGGAGGTAAATATCTAATGTGTAAATTCTATTTATTAATGTATTAGATAATAACATACCATGCAAAAGGGAGTTTTCACTAAATATTTTTATAACCATTCCAAAAATTGAAATGAGACTGGGAATAAATGGAAAATGGCTGTTAAAAGTGATAAAACCTCTCAGCCCTATTCAGAATAATCACCTATTAAATTATATTTTTGGATAAGGTAAATACTCAAAAAAGAAATTTGATTAAAATTTCTTTAATGAGGTTCAGACAAAAGTAGACATTTTTGGTAATTTATTTTTTATAATATTGAACCATACTTTGATTGACTGGTTGGCATTTAAAATTCATAATGAGAAAACAGGGCTCAAAAAGGTTAATTATTATGCATAACAAATAATTCAGGTACATTTTCTTTGTCAGTCTGACAAATGACTAAATTTAATACTCATCACTTATTATACATGTAGATAAAGTTAATCATATTTTATTTTAACCCAAACTTACAGGATAGAATTTTATAAAATAGTTCTATTAAAATGGAATGAATTCAAAGGAAAACATTTCAAAAACAATTTTTATTATATAAATAAAGATAATTTGATAAATCTATTGGTTAAAAATAATTAAAAAGAAACAGTTGCCAAATTTATGGCCACTTACTTCATTAACCTAAAAAATACGCTACACCTATCCAATAAAATAAATTATATTTGCTATTTCTATAAATCAGCATTTACAGTAGAATGAGAGTGAGATGAATTTGGTACAAGAATAATGAAGTGTAAGGTAGCTTTGGTTCTTATTGCCCATAACTAGAAGCTAAATGGAGTATCTTTAAAAACTGTTGAACTGAGAAAATTATCATGAAATTACTAGAGATCTGAGGATTAGTCTGAGTCTATTGTGTGCAGGTTGTCTAATGTTTTATGATATGATGGTATTGATGGATTTTTGATGGGTGGCTGAGAGAGCTCATTCATCTTACATTGTGTATATTAAAAAAATAATATGAAGCTGCCTTCATTTCTTATAACAATTTGAAAAATCAAATATTTGAATGTGAGGTTAATTAATTTTTATATTAAATCATTCACTCCTACTTCGTACCCTGCAAATTACTGGCATTGTGGTACCTATGTAATTTTAATGTTATAAATTGTATTTTTTGTCATAATCATAATATTTATAAATAATATAGCTCTTCTAACCTTTTTCCATATCTTGTATCCAGAGTTTTTCACAAAATCACATCATAAGGCACCTTTAGACAATCATTCAAGATGATTAAATAACTTTAGATAATGAATACTGATAGTAATTATATTCACAGTAACCGAGTCTATATCGTAAACATAGAGTTCATAGTTTCATCTTGAATGATAGAAATTCACATTATTCATATTTATCTTTCTCACAGATCACAGGATAGTCATGCTGAGTGCATTGGCAATTTCAATGACATAAACTTAAAATTATACAACATACAGACAATGTTGTCTGTAATAATGAATTCATCGTTATGTTAGTTCTAATGCTTGCATTTAGACAGCAGTTTCTAAGCTGTGGAGAGAGGGGGGGTGCAAAAGATTTGACATATATTTAGTGTCTGTTTAACCATCCTACTCATAAACAATTAGGGCTGGGACGAGGGTGGGGTGAGCGGGGCCTTTGCCACGGGTGCATCATTCAAGGGGATGCCAAAATTGTGATTATATGTATTTTATATAAACATATTTTTACAACCATAAAACAGGCAGGCAGTGTTGAACGTTATTGGACTCCATGTGTGTGGCATGACAGCAACTGCACGAAAGCAATTAAACTGCCCGCCAACACTGTCTGCCACATATCATAAAATACAGAGTTTGGGCTATGGGCATGATTCACATTCTTTGAACTGGGTGCCAAAACACCTGGTCGTGGCTCTGCCTACAATATACTGCCATCAAATTCTATCTCTCAAGTGCCTAGAACATATCATTTGCATCCATGTTTTTCTTAAGGTGGCTATTTGACACCAAACAGTATTGGCAAGATATTTTTATGATTATTCTTTTTAAGTAACCATTGCTAATGAATTTGTAACCACCAATAGCTTATTTTAAGAGATTCAATGTACCTCTATGATTTAATAAGCATCAAATAATAGGCAGTTAAACAATCGTTTTTGCTATAAGAAAGTCAAGAATTGTTTTTTGATATTCTGAGCACCTTATTAATTCCATGGAAAAATGGACTCACCTTACCTTATTAATTCCATGGAAAAATGGACTCACCTTAGTCAATATCCATATAGTTGACTCCCAACAAATGTATTAGGTTGGTGTACATTGTGAAATTTACACTGCAAACTTCTAGAATCAAGTTATTTAAAATATTCTCCCAATTTGAATAAGATTCAGTCTAGATAACCACAATTATATAACACCAGAATGTGAAAAAATTGGCATGTTAATGCGAATTACTTAAATATACACAATGCAAAAGTTTTATTTTTTCAATGCACTCAGCAATAACTGCTATAACCACCCACATTTACGTATTCAATACGAGTTTAATTTTTAGGTCATATTGTGTGGCTGGCATGATTTTTGGATCTCTCTCTCTCTGAACATATTCATTACATGGACTACATATTTTTTATTTTATTATTAATTATTTAAACACAATTGATGTCTTCTCCATCTCGATGGAGGTATCATTTTCATATCCATCTGCATTCATATTCTTTTCAATGGTTTCTATTTTTATTATTTTTTCTACTGAAATTGTTCTTTATTAATTATACTCTTGAATGGATTTTCAGCAGCTTTTACGAGCATATCCGACCGTGGTGGGATGATATGAATTACTGTTGCATGATTGGTACTCTAATTGTTAGGGCAATTAAAATGGATTTGAGTTAACATGAATTAGTGAGTAGTTTCTCTTTATTTTAATAGTAGTTAAAATGGAAGTTGAATTACATGAAAGTGTTCGTCTTGTTTGAGCAGACATTTGATTGCATGAATTAAGGATTTAGAAAACTGCCTTCATTTGATGTAATGAATGATAATTCAGAAAGAATTATATTTAAATCGAAAAAGAATTGAAAATATTACCACATAAACACAGAGATGTAATGTTTTTCTTATCGTATTTATTACAGTTTTATAAAGTAAATAACAGAATAATTCTTAGATTTAATGGGGTTCTTAATTAATTAATTTTACGACATGATTAAATACACTCCCTGTAAATGCACATAGGATAGTTTTAAATATTATCCAATAAAATTGGGAATACTTTCATTTCCCAGAATGTAACGAGTTTGATATTTATATAATATTGAAAAATAATTATTTATTTACATTTCGTTATTAATTATTTCTATAATTAATTAGTTCTTACGGATTGATGAAATTTTCCAACTATTTTCCAGGAAGCTAAACAATACATTACTAAAAATATTTTCCTTTGGAGAAGTTCAAGTTAAGCCCACTCAAAGTTATATTTTTCTGTAAATTTTGGAATTTATCTTATAAATAAAGAAAAACATGGAGTAAAATTTCTCGAGAAAACAAATCTAAACAAATCGTTAAACATTATGGTATAATTGGTAAAAAATGCATTTTCCATAGCTTGGTTTATGAGAAATAAAAAATAAACCTTATATTCACTCAGACATTTATATTCCTCTAAGTAAACTCAATAATTTTACTTGAAACAATAATTTTGGGGCAATGATAAATTTAATTTTTCCTATTTATAGACCGTTTTGACCCTTTATAAAAATAAAAATACAAACTTATAACAGTGAGCGAGCTTCGGAAGAAATCATTTCCTCATTAAAAATAGCGTCCTATCCAATAAACAAGTTTATCTTTCTCGACGGATTAGTAATTTTCGCTCAATTTTCCCTATCCTTATCGAAAACTACGAACTTTTCAAAAGGCCCAAAACGCATTTTATGCTAATTTAAAAACGTCTGCAACCACAAACCCACCGCAGTATTTTTACTGTACGCTAGCTTCATTCATCACCATATAGTCACCCAAATATATTTTACGGGACACCAAAATTTCGAGAATCTCGTTATGAGAATTCACATCACTCAAACATCGCAGATATAATCTGTAATTCGCCGAGTCTTTTCGAAGATATATTTCAAACGTACAAAACTCCCTTCGCTCTATGAAATTAACGAGACATCCAAATAGAGACGAATACTGAACAAAACTTTTTTGTCACGTTTCATTGCATTCGATAAATCTGGCTATACCCAAAACGAAATTCAGAGTGGTGGAGAATTCATTTTCACATCGCTTGAAAATATATTCAAATCCAAAGGCCGACAGAACGAAAAATACCTTCCAAGTTCCTCTCTATGCATGCAGGTAACTCTCGCTTAAAAGTGTGCGCGCAGGAAAAAAAATCTTAATAGGCCTGCTGTCACACCGATCGAAGGAGCTAAAAAACGCGCCGCGTAATTTTTATTTTAGTCGTTAAAAACTGGTACGTTACGCCACCAAAAACGGTCCTATATATCTTGGCGCTAATTGGAGCGTGCAGCCTGAGGGTGTGTCATATATATATAAAAGAAAGGAAAATGAAAGGTTTTTTTATACAACAGGAGACTGGGAACAATTAATAACTTTTATTTCCATAATAAATAAATGAGCGATGAATGAAACATTTAGTTTCAATAGGCAGTTGATATTAAACAAAGAGATGCTCAATATTATGCGTGCCGTACTAGTAATATTTTTTCATTGCAGTATGGGAATTGAAGCGATTGAAATTCCTCGGATTATGTGTATTTTTAATCGTTCACGCGCTCAGTTTTCAACTTTTCAGAAACCCGACATTTAAGCTAAAAAAAAAAAACCCTCCCTCCTAATTTTTTCTACTTCGACAACAACTAACGTGCCAATATTCCGCCATCGCAAATGGTAACAGCTATCATCCCACTATCCACCTAGATAAAAATCCCCTTTACCTCGTCGACAGTATTTTTTCCCCAAACTGCGACTTTTTTTTTCTAATTCGTACGGTATTCGTTACTTGCACGGTTCAGCTCCAACTCTTTCCCTCCGCAGAATTTCTCCTCGCCGATTCCGAATCTTAATTTCTTTTTTTACCTTAAATATCTCCCCTTGGTACGGTGCTCCTGTTCTCTCTCTCTCTCCCTCTCCCTCCCGCAAAATTGCGCCACCGTTTTGGGTACAAATAAAAACAAAAAAATAAAATAAACTTATAAAATTATCCCCGTAATATTCGACACCTCGGCTTCCATCGCTCGCCCCGCGTTCTCTCTCATTTTTCACCTCAGTTTTCTCCTCACTCGACACGGATGCATTTTTTCTCGCCCTCTCGCTTTCCCATCTCTCTCACTTCCTCTCTCTGTCTCTCTCTTCCCGTATCCAAAATTAGTCCCAACTCTACTCTTTCAAGCTTTCAGAGTAGTGCTCAAAAGTATCTACTTCGAATGACGTACGAGCGCAATTACTCACTCGGGTGGCGTTCCGCGGAGAGCGAATGAAGTGAACACGAGCTCCACCCGCTGCTTGGGGCCAGCGATGAACAGGTAGATACACTGGCGGGAATGTCCGTCTGGGTTCAAGAAGACCGGCGCCGAGAACGATCCGTTCTGCGATCCGCTTTCTCGGCTCACGAAGGTCCGGTCGCACTCTGACAGTATCCATGGAAGGAGAATCGAAGGAGAAGGAAAGGATAGTGGAGGTTAGAGTGGAGAAGCAGATAAGAAGAGGAAGAATGGAGTCGGAGGAGGGAAAAGTTAAAAGAGGCATGTCATTCGTGGTAGCAAAAAAAAAGTCGAAATGATAGAGTGAGAGAGAGGGGGGAAAGAGAGAGAGAGAGAGAGAGAGAGAGAGAGAGAGAGAGAGAGAGAGAGAGAGAGAGAGAGAGAGAGAGAGAGAGAGAGAGAGAGAGAGAGAGAGAGAGAGAGAGAGAGAGAGAGAGAGAGAGAGAGAGAGAGAGAGAGAGAGAGAGAGAGAGAGAGAGAGAGAGAGAGAGAGAGAGAGAGAGAGAGAGAGAGAGAGAAAAGTGAGGAAATTGGCAGAAATGGTGGCAAAGGGATGTAGAATTACAGTGAAGTAATGCGAGGGATGCGAAAGAGACGGTTTTAAAAGTAAGGAGAGATTAAAATGTGTGTACAGAAGAAATAAAAATAAACATATTCAGTGGAAGCGAAACTTCAATTACTTGAACTGGGCAAGTAGTAGAAGTTGAAAGGAATAGTATAGGAAGTAGGATTAAACACATTCTGTGATTATCATCTTGAGATGTTTAATCGCCGGCTGTTATCTACCCTGAAATCTTTCAACTCCTGATTGCTTCCCCAGTTTAAGTGATTAAATTTTCTCCTCCTAAACACATACCTTTTTCTTATACCTACCACTTAATCTATATAATCCAGAATAACTGAGTCAGTTCAATGTAACAGTACTATTATTTCCAATGTTGAAAAAGATGGCGTAGCTTCAATATATCTTGCTGTACTATGCAAGGATATATCGATTTTGTGTGAGGAAAAAAAAACATTCGTTTCAATCCTTCGTCCACATTTCCAACAAAAGCTACAAGTTCGATGTCGTGAGAACAGGCGAAGCAGACGGGACAGCTGCCTCATGGCAAAGGGAGGCTGGAGATCTGTCCAAAGAATTACAATGGTGCTGTGAAAAGTGTCATCGATCTATTTCGGTATTCTCCAAAGGTTATCTTTTCTCCTGTCAAAGAATCAAACTTTCTGATAGTCTTTTGGAAATATGCGTGGAATTCGTGTCATTTTTTGGCAACGTCAGTCACTGCAGCGAATATCGAAAAGTCTATATTTTTAGTTATAAAAAATAATAAAAACTCACCGAGGAGTACCTCGGATCAAGAGCGCCTGAAAGGAATTGTACGACTTTAGGTTGAAGTTGAGTGCCCAAAGAATATCGACTCTTCATTTCGTTTTTATAACCATAACAAGAAACGCTCGAGATGTATTCCTCTTAGGACGGCGCCAGACTAGAGGAAATTCCGCGGGCGGAATGGACGTTCTAGCAGACGGGCGGAATAACCGCGTGGAATTCATCGTTGAGCTGGAGATAACGAAGCAAGCTGCGTTATATCTGTCGAGGAGAAGTGCGGAATGTCAGCAAGTCTTGCGCCTTCAATTTATTTCCTCGTGTCTCGTTGGAGAGGAATTTCTTCCGACGGAATCTTCGCGTGGTATTTCCACAAATATCGACTCCTGCCTCAAGCTAAAGTTTTTTTTTTATGTTTAGAAGATATGCGATTAAAATGATTATGGATCCGATAATTACACGTTGACTCCTACTCGTGGTTGAACACCGCCAGAGAAATTCCAGGTGCTTCTAAATCTAACGCTTGCGATGGATGTGAAGAAATAAGCGTTAGCGAAGAACAAGGAATTGAAAAAATCACAATTCTTCGAAAGTTTAACTGCTCAAACATTCGTGGCTCGTCGGACAAAATTATCACAACGAGGTATTTAATAAAAAAAACATGTTGAGGGAAGAATTGCAGAGAAAACTACTTAAGACCCTTTTTCACAAAAAAATATCGTAAATAAATATTAATGTGTCTCACCAAAACAAAAAATTTAAGAATAAAAACTTTGATATTTAAAAATAAACTCCCGCGAAATCGAACACCGGTACTTGAAATCCGATGCTCTATCTATTATACCAACATTTCATTCATAGAAGCTTCTCCCTACAAAAACCATCTTTTTATACCATTAATTCTTCTCGAATTATTTCGTTTCATACACCGATTACTCCCCATCAGCAGAACCCAGATCCTCCAAATTTTTACTATTTTTTTAGCTCTCATATAGACCGATATATCCTAAAAATTTGGCTTTTCCAGGTTGCAGAACTCCAGATATATGTCCCACAATATCGAACACAGACAAATCGAATACATAAGCGATATTTTTAGGGAAAACAAAACGATAAAAATGCATGAGCGGCATTATGAGTAGGCAGCTCTCTTCTGCGAGTTCCGGATCCTGCCGATTACTTTAAATTACTCATCCATTCCAAAAAAAGAACGCCATTAATCGGGTACGTACGATATTTAATAATCGATCTTATTCGCTATATTATTAATCATGGTTTAATAACTCCTTTAAACAGGGAAAAAGTACTTCGAGCCCTTCGCCTAATATCCTGTGAATATGCAATTTCCATCACCGACCGTAGCGGAATTTTTACCTTTTATCGGCTAAGTAAACATATTTGTTCGCTCGTTTTAACTCCTCAGAAATTCATTACGGTAAAGCTGCCTCACGTCGATTCGGGTTTACTTTTATTCAATTATCTCTCGCCCCGGCGTTGCGAATACCTGTCTAGATTATCATGACGTCAGCGCATAATCTAAAATAGCTACTTGTTGGAGAAAATAATTAATAGTTAACATGCAAAATAGGCTTCATCGCGTAACCTCCAAAACTGACAATATGAGGTTGGGACAGCTGAATTTATCATGCCTGGTTCCGGCGTTCCATCATCAATAATTACTATCTACTATCAATTTATAAACATGCTAATACCTAATTAATGAAAGAGTAACTAACGCACATAAATTATAACCATAAACTAATTTCTCATGTTAGATTTTATCGAAGACTTTATTTAAATGAAAATATGCCGCATCAATCCAAATATTATTCTCGCCCGATTTCAGTTTTTTTTAAGTCCACCTTTATCTCACTTAATGTTCTTTTCCTTAAAGATTAGGTCTTATTAATTGGCGAATTATAACACTATACTAGGGAAATACATATTTACGTTATATATGATAATGATTTGTTTGATTTTTTTGTTGTATTCTCCTCGTAATGCATCGACAAATTGGAGTGTGTCATTCTCCGGATAAAATCCCTTATCGAAAATTATTTTAAGGTTATGTGCAATTTCCTTCACTTAATTCCAGAGTAAACACGTCAGTACCGGTTCCCAGAAATGCCAAGGAATGTATCGGTGAGCTCCGCTTCCTAGTAAAGACGATAAGTATCCTTTCTTTTTTACTTTCTCATACGAAGTATCGAGAAAGTATTGTTTTCGCGAAAAAATTCGACCTCGAGATTTTTACGGAAATATACGTTTTAGGTGTCGCTGAATCCGAAAAAGTGGTTTTCGCAATGCCGTCTGTCTGTCTGTCTGTTACTGGCGCTGGAGCCCAGACGGTCGAACGAAAATGAATGAAATCTCGTACTTAGGCATTTTATCATACTGAGCAGAGTATACATAGAAATGGTTGAAATTGATCAATAATTAAGAGTAGTTTATTGTACGCATTTTTAACAACAATCCGATTTTTTTGAGAAGTATCGGCTAAAGCAGTAGTAAAATTTCCAGAGAAAGAAGGAACCACGCAGGAGTATAATCGATTTCTGCAGTAATAACTGACAGAATTTGAAATTACCATTTGGAGCCAACTTACCGGACTTTCTATTTGAATCTCCTTTTAAAATCCATCTTTAATGAAGTTTTTAAACCCTTTATAAATTTCAGTTCAGAGCTTAAATCAAAATCGATACCTACTACGCATATAATATAGGAAATTTCTCGTGGAAATTGCAGCGCAATCTGCTTAAAATGAAAGTAGAGAAATTGAATGACGTAGTTAGTAAAACAATAGGGTATTTTCTCATCTGGATGATTTTATTTTGGACAGTGACCATTTCTCTGGCAACATCTTTTTTCGTCAAAAACTTTGTCTGAACAATCGAAATTTATCGTCATGTACCCTGGCCGTCGTTTTCTCTTGTTCAATGGGAAATACGAAAATATATAACCCATATCTAGGCAAGGATAGATTTAAAGTTGGAAAAAAATGTTTTTATATCTTTTCGCAAGCTTGAAGAACATGGAGAAAAATTAAAAATATTTTTTCGTTTTAATTTTAGATTTATTTTCAGTTGTATCCTAGAGTATACATTGTCAAGTTTTAGAAGCAACAGAGCATTTCACGCAATAAAAATAAAACTTACCTCTGTCTATTGTAGGATACATTACCTAGTTAAGGGATAACGTCATGTCCTATAAACAGCTTCTCGTATCTCGTCTTCGAGTTACAGTCATCCGATAAAACTTAGTCTCATAATTGACTCCTAATCTGTGCATCTATTAATAGTTCAATTCTAGCATTTATATGACGTTCTTTCAAAGATTCCCGATCTAACATTTAATGATGCGACCATATGTAGCTTTTAATATCATAGCTTAACAAATCTGTCTGCCAAAGGCGTGGCTTTCTATATGTTATATGCGTTAGGTCGATTCAAAGAGATTCTAAGTGCTTGACTAAATATTTTTTATTTCGTCCGCTTTTTTTCCCTATTTCTCCCCATTTTTTTATAATTGGATTCCATTTGTCAATGTTTTCATTAAATCGGCCAATGAGGCGAGAGAGGTTAGTTTAACGAAATAAATCACTTAACTTATAAATTTACGGATAGCATGGGGCACTGAAAATTTTCAGTTGACTAATTTTAATCTACGTATGTTACAAAGCAATACCTATGACTGATATACTTGTCGCGTACGCACCTTGAGGCCCAGAGATCTATAACAGCATCTATCTCTCATAAACTATTTTTCAGCAATTGATAAAATATTTTCTTACTTAGCAAATTATCTGCTAGACAAATATATTATATTAAAGAACTGCAATGAATTAGGTTCTAAAAGAGATTGTAAAAATTCTCTGATTGCAACTCATGGCGCGTGTAATTTTAAAACTTTTTTGCTCCTATAGAATTTATTACGACGACTGACGAAATGCAAACGATGAAACGGACGGTAGAAGAGCATTACAGAGCATTGGACTGAGAAATATTGTTTTTTTTTAACACAAGGTATCCTCGTAAGCCTAGTTTGCGACCTTTAGCACTACTAAACAACACACATTGAAACACAAAAACATAGTTTTTAACGAACAGCTCTATGGAGTACTTTGAAAACAAAAGGTTTCCCCACAAATCTATCAATGGGAGCTAAACAGAATGCTTAATACTGATGGCGAATTCACGAAAAGAACGTCCAGTTGCTGCGACACAAAAACTTTGTACACCAAATTGAACAAAGAAGTTCGAAGCCGTTGGTTTGAGCCGAATGATGGTACAGCGGCGTCCAGCATTTCAAATGTCGTCGAAATTAGGTTTTCTATGATATTCGGCAACTACATTTACTTGTCATTGGCTCCCGATTCTAGGGACGTCATTCATGAGTCAAGGACATGGTATAACATCTGACTTTTAAGTGCATGAAGAACTTGTAGAGCTGCATTCATTGCAAGGTCCAAAGGAATCAGATTGGTTACTTCATAGTCTTGAGAATTATAATTTGGAATTATTGTGAGCTTAGTTACCAATGATGAGCATTCTATGACTTGTTCTCAAAACTTCTTTGCAAACATATACACAAGTTGAGACTCAAAAATGAATTAATCTAATATCACTGCATTATTTACCAGATTAATCAAATAAGGGAGGGCATGGGATTCATCAAAGTTATGACTGATTTTGTAAGGCCAGCCAATTTCATTAGATCATGTGGGCTAAACCAAAGACGGTTCAATTACTTTCTCGGTGAAATCGAAGCTAAATATTATGGCATTATTTACCACTCGGAAGTCCGGTGACTTAGGAAAAGCAAGTTTTTGCTAGGTTTTTATCACCATTCGAAAAAATGTAAGTTTTCATTACAGAAACAGGGCAACAGAGCCGTCTCAGCCGGGTGTGCGAGTTGTGGATGGCACACCGGCGGCCGGAGAGGTAGGGCGACCAGGGAGTGGGATTTTGGGGCTACCAAAAGACGAGTCGAGGGAGGGCGAGTGTGCGGGTGCATCCGACAATCGCCTTTTAAGTTCTTAGCACTTACCTACGAAAATGGAAGGGGGTAAAGGGGAAAACCAGAGCACCCGCTGAGATGAGTTTCTCTATTGTTGAACCCTTTATCTGGGAGAGGGTGTTAGCGGTGGCCGAATCAATGAGAGGAGAGAAATACGCTAGCTCTGACCTTTGGCGTCTAAGCTGCGGGTTTTTCCCGGAGTTGAACTCTATAGCCATTCTTCTTGAGGGATGAGGTCCCATGGAGCCCTTTTAACAAAGCGATCTTCTTATTTCAGTGAAGGGTTTTCCCAAAGCAATTATTTCGGAAATAACAATTTCGAAACTAGAGGTAATTTATCTACAAACTTCCATTTCTGATAAACAATACTGTTTTTATTTTTCTCACGTTTAGGAGCATTGTAATAACAGAAAACTCCACCTTGAGATTTAATGTGCAAAGCTGCAATAAATGGTTTTCGCCATGGCGTCATACTGTTCTTTTCGTTATAAAAATCATAAATATCTTTTAATATAAGATATCCTTTGATGGCTCTATCCTAATTTGAATCAAAATAGAAAAACAGTTATCCTGCATTAATGGATGATGATATAGTAACATAGAATGCATTCATACGTTGCAGTATCACGCATGGAAATTATTACAGAATAGAAGATTTGATTTCTTTAAACTTGCTAGAAATTTTATTATAATGCTATCGAATTTTATATACAGGCTTAATTTTTTGAACATTTTGAATAAATATTACCATACGTCTAATCAAATATCTTGAACTGGGAGCGCAGTTTATTACTAGCTTAATTTTCAATATCGCCTCAAAAATTGAAGCTGCCATGCTTCCTGCGAAGTTTTGAATTATTCTAACCAGGGCTGGAAATGGGGGGAACACGGGTGGATGCGGTTCCCCCAATACAAGAGTTTTTTTTTTGCTTAACATAGCCATGTCAGCTACTGTGGCTCTTTTCAGCTGATTCTGGAGAATCCATCTAGTTCTGAAAAACCATTTCCACCCCTGACTGTAATGGACCTAGTTACTTAGTACAGCTGATGCAAAACCAAGTTTATTACACAAACGGTTAATGGCCTCTAAATTTCTTAAGAGTGCTTTACGCCAAAAGCTTAAAGAACTCTTACATATGAATATAGTCATTTTGTGGAACTTTAACCAAGCCAAATGGAAACAAAATACGTAAAGCATTCTCGAAAGTCTCTGGTTTTCCAAAATGCAGTCTGGTAAACTCTGGTCTTAAAAGTTAATAGAAATAAATAGATCATTGTTTTAAAAATCAAGTGTAGTGCATCCAGATGTCTATCTTTATGAAAAGTTTTGTGTGATGTATGGTGCATCGACTTTTAATTTCCTACAATATATATTATCTTGTTGATTTGGAGAGGGGCGGCGAATTTTATTTTGCACACCGGCGGCCACAAGGGTTGGAGCGGCCCTGCAGGGCAATAAATGAATCAATTTGAAGGTGAAAAATGAATACGCCAACAGGCCTTTTTATCTCAGAAATCATGGAAAAAATCATCATATTAGAATTTGCTAAGAATGTGGCAGCTTTCCGAGTAAACTTATCATTATTTCACAATCAGCTTTTGAATAACAACGCATTAGTTTCCAACTACGAGAATTAAAAAAAAACGATATGAATATTCGTCAGCATGTAAGTTGCATAAAACATATCGGTCAGCCATTTGAGCGGGACAAAACGTTGTTCAGAACACTTGCTTATACTTTTGATGCCCCGTATGCAGACGCTGACTCCGGTTCACAACTTGAACTCGTCGACCTTCATAACACTGGTAAACCTAAGTCAAAATTCAAATCTGGAAAACTTAGTACAAGTGCCTTCCTAAAGACTCCTATCCCAATCTACGCCAGAATGAAATCTTTTGTGTTAGTTTGTCCGCAAGCACATATATTTGCGAAGGTGCTTTTTTCTTCAACGAAACTGAACGAATGGGCACCAATTGAAACGTAAAAATCTTACTTCAATCATGCGGCTGAATACAATATGCATTACAGTTGATTTGACGGTTGGCTTCGGAAATTCAGGTCCAGAGGCCGCATTGAGACGTGATTAAGTTCAGAGCTAAATTTAGCTAGAATTAAATTTCTTTATTAGTGTCCTTGTCAGAGAAAATTATTTCGACAAAAAATTGTATTTATATATTTTAAATTCGGTTATAAGAATTATTCAAGTGCTATGCTCATTGGGAAAATACGTACTTCGATCCCTCTTTCTTAATCTATGAATTAATGATTTCTTAACACGGTCCTTAGTGTAGGAGAAACATACTACTGCGGCTCTTTGATAGAGAAAAGGTAAAATCAAAATTCTTTACCAGGGATTCCCAACATTTTCGATACGGCGAGCACCAAGTTATATGCAAGAATATAAAGCGAGCACCACTATACTTTTGAAGAAATCGTGAATAAAATCAATCAAATGTCATAGTTATTCTTAATGTTTTTAGATACGTTTAAAAGGAAAGCAACCGTTCAAATTATATTATTGGTTAAAAGAAACGGGGTTGTAAGCACCACACAAAGAGCACAGCGGTGCTCGCCAGTACCAGGTTGGGGACCTCTGTTCTATACGAACGGTTAAAAGTGAGAAACTGGTATTGACAATTTAAGGATTGAATCATAGCCAGCGCGTAACCAGGAACGGAAAGGCCCGCAGCAAATATTATCGATGGTCCCTCTCTCTCATACCTCTCAGTCAACAAATGCATATGTTCAGTTAATACTGAAACCAATTGCAATACCTACCAAGTTGCACTTATTAATCGATTACCAGGAATATGCTGAAAGAGTTATGCTTTTTAAATAACTCTGTCCAAAAATAATGATCAACTGGATAGTCTTTCATAAATTTGGATAAAAAAGATCAATAGCTAACAAAAATTTTCCTATACTTATTCGGAAATATTCGAGACTTCCCCGGGCCCCTGGGTCCGTGGCGTTTGGTCATCCTCGCCACCATATTGTTACGCCACTGATACTACCCCTTATATGATATCGAAATATTATTTTGATTAATGAACCTGATGTCTTCGAAAGCATCGCTCAAATTCCGTTCCTGTGGATTCCAGAGGGGGAATATGCATGATATAACCAATTATTTTCGCTCCTTTTTAACAGTGCGATTCGCGAATTCCGTTGTAAAAAGCACGATAATCTATGGCAGCGTTTCTTAAACTGGGGTCCGCAAGTAATGTTCGAAAATTATTAATAACAATTAAAAATAATAAAAAGTGCAAACGTGCACTCAGGATTCCAAGTATACGGTACTTTTAGAGAAAATGATGCTACAGAGCGATGGTGATTTTCTAAAAAAACGTAGGAAAAATAAATACTCTATTAGCTATGAATATAGATATGTATATAATTTGGGGGTCCGCAAAAAATATTTGAATGAAAAGGGGTCCTCAGATTACTAAAGTTTAAGAAACGATGATCTAGGGATTAATTAAGATACGGATTTTATTTTAAAAAGCTGTCATAAATGGTAAGTTTCACGAGCATGTACGGGATGAGTTAAATTTCAAAGTTCAAACTTTAAATGGGAAGTCATTATAGAAGTATTCACGAGTCTTATCGCGTCCGTTATAGAATCTAAATTATAGGGGGAATAGGGAAAAGGATTAAACGAGGCAAAAAATTCATCGGTAGAAAACGATGACAAAAGATAAAGGTTGGAAGATTGATCGCATTTGCATCGTGCGGTCCTGATTTGGTTATTCGTCTTATTCAACGTATCCGTTCGAATATGAATCCGTCATCGATTAAAAAAATTCGAAAATATTGGCGACACGAGCTTCGCTCTTTGTGTTTGCATAGTGGGTCGCCAGTAGAAGGCTGGTACGAGGATAATTGATGCGGAAAAAATGGAAACGAATTAGGGCAGCTATATACACAACTCGCGGAGAACAGGTTCGGAAAAACATTACAAATGGAATAATAAATCAATCGATTGAAATCGCTAACGATGGAGTATTTTCGTCCATTCACTTACTTTCGTAACTAGATTCATGCAGCATAACGGGGATGGTAATTAAAAAGGGGCGCCCAAAACCAAACTATCGTGATACAATAAAAAAAACCGGCAAAATATAAAGCCAACTCAGGACGAAATTTTTCTCTCTCATCGCTCACTATGAGAATGACCTACATAAAGTTCCAACACACGTTTAATCTTCGTCTCCTCTCTCTGTAGCTTAATATTTTTGCGTCTGAAATATTTTTTATTCCTAGAACACCATCCTGAGATTATTTCGTAGTTTCAACCCAGAATTTAAACAAAGTTATTTCACACGATACCGTTTATGACTTATTAGTCACGAAAATGTACTATAATTTGGTTTCGTGCAAAATATTAACGAATTTAGCTGACCCGCAGCGAACTTTTTTAAAGACCTATTACGAATGCATGACGCGTATTCCACAGAAGCCATGAATGATTTACAGATTTCGCTTACTCTCTTTGTACTCTTTCTATTGGTCTAATGGACGCCATTTCCAATGATTGATGACGGAGAACTTTTCATTTGACAGTCCTAACATCAATAGGGTTGAAGCCTGAAATCGTTATGATGAGACTGATGACTGCATTTAGCCGGCAATCTCCGCTTTACGAATTTATAGTCCGAAAAGTGTGGAATTTTTTTCTTTGATTTCTGAGCTGTAATCCTTAACACTACTTTCCCATACGTAATGCTGAAATAAATGGGTCCAGGGCTCATTTCTGGAATGACAACATTCTCCACGAGGCGGAAAACCAATACAACTGATTGTTGCCTAGCTTATTAATAGTTAATTGATTACGAGTCTTTTTGAAATAACACCTTCCATAAAATCAATAAATATTTTATCAATCTGAAATTTTAGTTTCGGATCTAGGAAAATCAGACAAAAATATTTGTTATTAAGGATTTAATTTCTCTGAAATTTTGTCGACTATCACTTTTTTTAGACACTGCTTATCTATAAAAAGTACGGTAGAGTTGACTGTATAATAATAAAAATAGTTGCCACGTTTTTCTCTGTTACCGCCATGTTAGACACTAGTCACATGTGTAACGTCCAATTTTTCCGGTCAACTATTTTTGGAATGCGTTTACCAAATGTAATTATATGGTGAATATTTAAAATTTTGATAGATTTTTCCATATTTAAATAGGCACTGGAATTGAATCTACATAAAGTTTAACGGGCTGAAGTTAATGAAGTTATTCATGATCTGATCGATCTTAATACGTCATCAAAAATTCCCTATAGCTCTTTAGACTTAAGCTTCATAATATTTTTTAGCAGCTCGAGTAGTTTTGAAAGATTGTTTTAGCGGACGAATAAATTGTCACGCAGTTTAAATCACTCTGATAAGATAGGTTTGATAAGAGAAGTGGCTTCAACAGGTTCAGTACGAGAAGTTAATATTTTCGTTAAAATGTCAGAACATTTGGCATTTTGCTTCGTCGAGGTTAGAGGTTCAAAAAACGATACGAATTCTCAAGAAGGAAAGAATTAAACGTTGGATTTATAATATCGAGTTTACTCTGCGAAACGAGACCGGGGGAATACGGAAAATTCGAAATAAATATGAAACGCGTTCCTAACAGTTTTCCTCCTATCAATTTTTTTTTCGAAAACAAATGCGTCGAAATAAAACCTTTTCCTGATTGTGATATGAGGGAGAGAGACTTTTGTTTTAAAAGAGATCTTTTTGTGGGAGAAGACTTAATTGTAACAATGATTTTGGTTGGGATATAATTTGAAGCGTGAAAACTGTAACATCTGCCGCCTTTGAACTTCTACTTCTGGGTGTACGCCGAGGATAATACCTAGAGAAATAATCGAAACGGTTTGGATGGATTGAAAAGCAACATATCGCAGTTCATTGCCCATCTCCCAGTCCACCGCATTAAAGGTGGTTTCATCCAAAATGCTCCTTCATGTAATGCTGCGCATCCAAAATGGCGGAAGCCAATATCAATACCTTTTGTAATAAAGGAAACAAGTTTTTGTAACAACACAACCAAAATAAAAATGTACATATTAAAAGAATTAAGGGTTTTTGTTAAAATGACAGCCCTGGTATACATAGATTCGACCAAGATTGGAGGATGACTGTAACGAAAAGGTCATGTGTGTCGGTTTCAGGGATCGTGGATTGGAGGAAGTGAAAATGGATGATTAACATGTTAAAAGGTTTCCAAAAAAAGTCTATTGAGTACTATTTACATGGATTGGTTTTTCTTAATTTTAAGTTGTTAGTTGGGGTGAATAATATAACATTTTAAATTATTTAGAGTTAACGTATTAGTTTAATTTTATTAATGAAAGTCTTTTTATAGGACAATGTCCTCTCCAAAATCAGAGCAGAAATCTTTTTAAATCACAATTTAGAATTAGTTACAGTTAAGAAATGAAATAAGAGGTTTATCTCTTCATACGACAAAAAGAATTAAGAGCGTTATTATTATTATTATTGCTGAGCGCATTTAAATATAGTTAAAATTAACACAAAGGTTCGTTTATGATCGATGAAAATACATGCATTTCTCCCCACTTTAACAACGGGAAAAGCATTTATCACGATTGGCTCAAACACATTAACACATCGCTCTCGAATGAACAAATTTTTTATTAAAATGTTTTATTTCTTTAGTTTAAAAAAACCGCAGCTATTCGGGTCGGCGGAGAATGAGTCATAAAAAATGAGAGAATTGGGAATTGCTCATGGAGATGGGAGTTTCACATACTCGGTGCTTTGGCGGGCAGTGTAGTCCCCTGCTGAGTGGCCCTCGCCGTTCCTCCTGCCTCTACGCTCTCCAGCAATTCGGCTGCAGATCCACGGCGTTGGCGAGTGGTCGGACGTAGACAGGGACGCAATATAAGTAGAGAAGGGAAAAAAGGAAACATGACATCAATATTTCTTCCGACACATTCATCTCTAAATTTCATAAAATCCTTTATATTATTAGACAAGGTGAGGTGACGCTTTTTGCCAGGTAAAGTTCGTTCCCTAAGCTTCCGGTAGAGAGCTTGCATGTAGAGTACAGGTAGTTTCCCCTAACGTAACGATTGAAAATGACTAAACGCTACCTTACGCCTCGGGGATTGGGGGGAATATGTAGAGTGGAGGGGAGCAAATTCCATGAAAAAAGATGGGCGCGCGCGCATCCTAGAAGGGAAATCACTGTGCGGAGTAGAGAGACCAAAGTTTTAAAACCCCCTAGTTTTAAAAAAATATACTGTCCAAACCTCGATAACTCGAATTTTTTATCGATCTAAGGGAGCATTCATTCACGTTCGCAATCATATTGGTTAATTAAATTCTCTAGAGTTTGGACTGTATTCGTGTTTATTGGCAATGATCGTACTTAAGATGAATTGTATCGAATGGCATGCGTGTGATGTATGCGGCTCACACGGGCGGCCGAATAATCGGGGTTGACCGTTCGTTCGTAGTGCACCTTCTATCGTGCATTGTTATTATAAGTTGATTAATTAAAAAGGGGGTGGAGACTACGGTGAGATTGATGTTACAACAGTATATAACTCCTTAACCGTACGAGGAAAATAGGTTGCATACTTTAATTTTTTAAATTAAAATTCCGTATTTCCTACACACGTTTAAGATCCGGAACTTTGAATTACGGTGCCACGGTTGTAAGGGAACTGGAGGGAGAGAGGAGATATTTCTCCATCTCAGCTCATAAGAAATGGACTGACAAAATATCCGTTTGCTTTCTTACATGACGACGATGTTTTCAATGCATTCCAAGCAAAAATACGACCGTAGATCCAAATATTTTTGTCATTTAAATAATATTACTTTTACAATCAAAACATGTCAAAAACACCTTTTTATTAATGTCCAAATGAAAATTTTCGGCGTTCAGATGGCACTAATTTACTTTTACAAATAAAAGACCTTTTTATTTGTCAGTGCGTTATTTTGATTTGAAAAAGGGTGGGCTATAAGTGATATGCCGATTACTAAGCTGAAATGTAACACTGTCACAGAAAAATATATACTTCCGATCCATAATTTGATTTAGGATGGTCGATTTTCTCCAAAAACACTTATTTTTAACTCACGTGTGCGTACATAGACACGTTTTAACTCTTTCCCGGCCTCAGAAACGCGTATTTTCTTTAACGTTCGACGATATTTTGGCAGAAAGGAAGATCATGACAGTTGATAGTCTTCAGATGATCCCACCTGCATATGCTCAACCCACTTTATGGCAATAGTGACCAATAAAATATTCTCAAGAAGTACGGAGAAAACATCTAATGTAAGAGAAAGATGGATGTAAATCAGCTCGTGACGAAGCAGGGAAAACTTTTTAAAATTTAATTTAATTTAAAGGTGAAATCATCGTGAAAAAAGTGTATGCAAAATTCTACTCTTTGTTTAAATAACTTCATCACCTGATTATGTTATGTCACGACGATGACAAAATAAAAGAGGAATTTTTACTGAATCAACTAAAGAGTCTCGGTCACACAAAGCGACACCTCAAAATATTAACTCAGTGAATCTTCAAAAATTAACCCAAAAATATTTTATCTCACGCTTGCGAAGGCTTGGGTTGACCTGTCGTAAATATCTACATGAGCGAAGAGTAAAGACGTGACAGTAAAATTAATTTCGCTAAATAAAAGTTACAAAAATCGATTTACTATTCCCACGAGCCACACGGTGCATTTTTTCAATAGAACCGAAGTTACCATTAACGACTTATATATTTTCATACTAATACTATCACTACTTTAAAGTCGCTTTTTCTAAATCATCGTCTGAAAGAGTCGTCCATTTTACATGGTAGCTTAGATACCGTACGTGAATGCATCACGACTAGTTAGAGTTCGGCGCCGGAGACCTTCCAACTAACACCACCAAATCGCCACTTTGATAAGTGATGGAACACATGCTCGCCAGTTTCACGATGAAGTTTCTTACAGAAAATTAAACGCCGAATACGGATATATTTTGCCTCCATTGAAGAGATTCCAGTTATAACAAACCTGTTTTTAGCGACATCCTGATAAGGCGTTATTGGTGGAATTTACGAAAGATGATATTTTGATTGTGGCCTAGTCTTTCCTCAGTGAAATATTGTATTGCATAGCGCATGATAGCATAATTTATGGCACAATTTATCGCGAGCGATGCTGTTCCTCAATGCAAAAATTGGTGCCGATACTGTGTATGAATTCTTGTGCATTCATCTGCTTATGTATGGGCGGTACATGTGTGGCGTGTTTAAGCGTGTGATCGATTTAACGTTGTAAACCTAACATTTGAACAGATTTTCGTAAATCTCGGATTCACCTTTCTTCTCTCAATTTTCACCAACTACTGTGATGCGGTACTTAAGAAGAACGGCAACAAAATGAGCCAGCTCCATATGGTTCAGCGGAAGGCGATACAATTCGTGACTAGAAAAATGGTTTTGCAGCGATACTATTGCGTATGTGTGGGCGAAGAGCACTTTAAGACAGGCGAGAGCATCGTAAAATGATTTTTTTAGAAATGATGGAGTAATGACTTGCGTCAAAGGCGTAGCTCTAGTTGCGCATGTTACAAAGAGAGTTACTCACAGGATGCCAAGAAGTCAACGAGATTATGTTTTTTTAGCTCAGTGTTTCTCAACATTTACGGAGCCGCGGACCACCTACGAATTATCACAGTTTTCGTGGACCCCTCCTCATGAAAAGTTCATACAATGTATCGCTTTTCCATTGGGTAATATTAATCAGAGCTGTGCGCGAGATCGAACAATTTATAGATAAAAATTCATATCGTGTCCTACTCAACTCGAGAACTCCCGAGAGATAACGCGCAGAGGAAACACTGCTTTAGCTGTACGGTGGTTCTCAACCCCTGGGTCGCGACCCAAACTTGGGCGGCCAAGCCAATTTTAGTGGGGCTGTAGTTGTTTTAACTAAATTCGTAACAGCATTGGTGGATCCAAGGGGGAGGAGGCGGCGATGGGGGCGATCAAACCCCTGGATGTCCCCATTGCCCACCATTTGATGCATTCTCAAACCCATTCCGCGCGAAATTCCTCGGTTCTGCGCTGCAGATTAGGTCCGCAGGGCAAGGTTAAGGGAAATTCTGACAGGGATAAGGATTATAAGAATTCAAATTTTCGGAAATGTCTGATTCAAAAGGGGGGTGTGTGATTGGAGCGATCGACCCTTTTGGGAAGCTCCTGGATCCGCCCCTGCCCAGAATCCTGTCAAATTCTAACGGAATGTACGTTTTAAAAAAATCCATCAACATGTTTCATTCGTCTTTATTTTTGTAAGCCATAACGAGGAAACTGTTGGAGGAAATGGTTCACCGTGACCGAAATTTGGTTGGCAGCCTAAAATAGGTTATGATCCAACTCCTTTAGGGTAACGGATTTGGAAAGCAAATACGACACGGCGGATTATACGTAGCGTCAGTGAGGTTCTAGCAAAGCTATGTCGGCTCGCAGGACTTGAATAACGAAAATCACAGAGAAAGAGACGAGCAAAACATATCTCGTATTTTCCCACACCATCTCCCAAAAACACTAGCGAAATCTAGTTTCTTATTGATGGGATTATCGCGAGGGGAGGAAGGGAAGGAATGGAGTAGAGAATGGTGGGATAAGGCGAGGGTCATCATCGGGAGTTTGCCATAAAGGAGGAGAGACAGGGGTATAGGGGAGAGACAGGGGCATAGGGGAGCGGAGGCAAGGTATGGGCGAGGGTTTGAGCGAAGGATATAGGGGTGGAATGGATGGAGGGAGGGGAGAAACGAGGGGAGCGAGTGAAGATCGGAGAAGAGTCGAGTGTAGAATAGGGGAAGAAGGAATGGTATAGGGGAGGGGCGAAGGCAGTGGAGTGGGGCCTGAAGAGGGAAAGGTGCGAAGAGGGAGTAGGTGGAGGGAGGGGGGGAGAGAGAGTGTGTAGTGGGTTCCGAGGAAGAGGAGACTCGGGGAATGGAATTGGATGACTTGGCTTGATAGAGTTTTTGGGTCCTTGGGATGGTGGCTCCGTGCTCTCAAGCAGATTTTCCAGCGCACCCTTGAGTCATTGAGTGGGGCCGAACAAGACGAAGGCGTCTGGAGCAGAGGGGTGGTAAAGGGGTGGGATAGGGGGGGGGGGGCGGCGTTGTATGGGAAGCTTTTGGAGAGAGTGATAGAGAATGAAAGGGGAAGGGAGACATTTCCGCTGACTGGAGTGTTGGATGGGATGGTGGGAAGTGCTTCGTACCTACTTCTTCGGACGCGGTGAATGCCGTTCGGTTTTTGAGATCGCCATTTATAGTTACTGCCTGTCCTGTCCTGTCCGTCATATTCTTTTTCAAATTCGAATGAATTTTCGAATAAAAATAAACGAAACGTGGATTTCGGTCGCCTTCAAGGTGTCGTCTCCCCGAAAGTATTTCGCGGATTAATAGCTTAAGATGCCCGTTCCTCCTCCTCCTCCTTTTCTTTCTTGCTTTCCTCGCCTTTCGAGGTGGAATTCGAAAGCGGACATCTTTGAAATGTGCACACCGTCCGTCATGAGTGTCCAAGGGTTTTTCACATTGCGTATCCTTTTTTTTGGGGAAATCGGACGCGTGGACACAAAATAAACTGTTTTCGCGGTATAACTTTCACATCAGCTTCTTGTTTTGAGGGGAGGAAAAGTATGAGTAGAGTATCCTCGTGAGAAAGCGCTGGTCTCTCGAGAGAAGCGAAGGAATTTAGTCATAAAGGTGGTCATAAAGGAAGCTTAAAAGTCTTGGATCTCGTTTTACGATGCCTAAAATATAGAAATATGCGTAAAATAACTCACTTTTTGCCTGAGATGTCAGAACGATAAAAAAATAATAATTAGAGAAAATAGTTAACGGCTTCATCTGTCACGATAAACACACATTTGTCGCAACACTGTTGAGAGCTAGAGTTTAATACATGTTGACGTTATATACCGAAGTATTTAGACACTGAGACAACAAAACTCCCATCCTCCCTTTCTCCCTAAGTGTTTGAGGGTCAACGATCCGCTTAAAACCCAAATGGAGTCATTTGGTGCGAACCTCAAATGTTTGGTCGAGATAGGATGGGTCGTTTCTCCTTCGTTATGGGTGCGGAGGCACTTTTACGCATCGCATGGTTATATGTTATTTATTTATACACACTCAAGGAAAGACCATAAAGGGACAGATGAGGTGCAAAATAATACACGGGGACGCGATCACAAGGACAACGTTAGAGACAAATATTTTACTGACGAGAACTTTTAAGAGGTTCAATTTTTCCCAGCGCAAAACAGAGACGCATATTCATCACTTATTCTCTCAAAGTAAACGAAGTTCACTATGAACACGTAAAATTATATCGATTTTTTAAAGGTAGACCTTATACAAAAATCAAACGTTACTCCATTCTACTCCGTGGTTCGTTGAAGTAAGGGAGAATTTTTTTTAACCACTACGTAATTTCTCGCTCTTTTTGATCCTCGAACGAAAGTTAATAAGAAAGATTTCGCAAAGCTGCTGCTTTCATGAGACGGCTCGAGGGACGCTCGTGCGAACACACGCTTTTGACGTAATCTTTTTTACTTTCTCCATATACGTAGTATAGATAAAGTATTGTTTTCATGAAAAAAATTGACTTCGAGATTTCAACGGAAATACGTGTTTTGAGGCCCCTAGAACACGTTTAGACTTTTTAGAATGATGTCTGTGTGTGTATGTGATTGTGGGCGCTCTAACTCGAAAAGTACTTGCCATATCATTACCAAATTTCATATATAACACAAAGAGCTGATTAGTTTTTGCACAATACCGGTTAGCCGAAAGTCGAGGTTTATTCGAAATCCGATTCGGTTTAGGCGAAATATCTCCATTAAAACATCATTATTGTATATGCAATTCGATACAAAGGTTATAGAGAATGTAATTTCCTACAACTTTCATTTGAAACAATTTCCATAGCAGTTATTGTTTAGGAATTATTTATAAATAATCGGTTTTTTCGGTTTCCGTGAAATATCTCTTTAAAAACGTCGTAATTGGTCATCTTCGTGAGGACCATAGTCGTAGAGAATAATATTCCTTCCAACTTCAGTTTGAAACAAATTTTTGTAGAACCATCCATTTCGGAGATATTTAACTTATTCGAAAAATTCGTTCACAGAGACACCACCTATCGGAGAAATTGGAAAGTATTATCTACCCAATAATGGTGCTTAAAGAGGATGACTGTATTCTTATTACACAAAAAATAATAATGTTAGCTCAAAAGTTAACTTTGAAATATATATATTTTCGAAATAATTGATCTATTATAAATGTTTCGCGTCGTCAGTGTTTACTCTTCACTGTAACATGCAATTTCGTATTTGTTTTTTGTTTATATAGCAACAATTCAAAGCGAGAGTCGCTACTTTAAAATTACCTTCTGATACATTGAGCTGAGGAGATTTTTCGGTTGGTGTTTTTTTTGTTCTTTCCACTTTGTTTTTAATAAAGACTATTGAAAACGTTTTAAAAAATTTCTCTAGTGTAATCGCTGGTAAATATATCTGAGAACGGTGATGTCAAGAGCAATCATATTCATTGCTCTGTATGGAGAAAGTCACGTGTTGGCCACATCAGATTTCTTTAAACATTATTTCACAAAGAAAAGCGTTTCGGTCACGCCTTAACTAACTTCTCGCACTCGGTAATTATTCCTTCTTCCAAGAAGTTCTCTTATGAGGCGTATTTGCCATTGCCGGCGCTACGTATTTAAACGACGTAGCTGAAATCGATCAAAGGAAAATTCATGGCGAGCGATGCGAAGGACATCTCCTTCGAGAATCGGTTTTCAGTGATACAATTTCCTTAAGGAGACTAACGAGATACCCGTAGAAAGCAGCAAGTCGTATTGCTATTTAAGAATAGACTCCACCTAGTACGTTTCCTACGATTTTCTAAACAAAAGTTTATCGGAATAGCAAGAATAAAAGAAAAAACCATCGGAATTATCTCCAGCTCGTAATACGGATTGGGTTAACGATAATATCCTTTCCAATGTTACGATTTGGGACGTTATTGAGGAACTACCGATCGATGCCGCCAAAAATACGCGTTCGTTAAATGCGCCATAAATTTCTCCATAACAAGTCTTTGTGTCGATAAATATTTGGCCTAAATACAACCGAAACCGCTGTTGGAACTCGGTGCTCCGCTTTTCCACGGTTCACCGACGATTTACCCAACCGAATCGAATTTATCTTTTCAATATACTACACCGGCTAACTTTAGCACCGACGATAGAGATACCAAGGACGCCGAACTAGTATACACTTCGGCCAAACGTTTCGCTTAATTTATTTCGCCGCTAAATTTTTTATTTGAACCGGTAATGCTCGCAATTTTACAAAAAAGAAAACATTCTTTAGCGGATTTAAAAAAAGTAGCCTTGCGTCGATTGGTAAATTTTATGTTCCGCGAATCCCTCGAGAAAGGGTACGAAAAGTGTACAAGCTCCTACGATTACTTAGAATTTTAAAGCAGCAGAGGGAAACTTACGCACAGCGAATCCACGACGAAAAAACTACCGCTCCTCGGAACTTTTAAGCAAACAAATTGAAACTCGTTTGACGAAAAATATGGACATAAAAATTTTCTCGTTTATGTTTCGACGTCAAAAAAAAAGACCGTTAGGTGGCTTCTGCGCGTGCTCAAACCTCAAGATTATCGTGGCGAATTGCGATTTAGTCTTTTATCTCGTCCGCGAAGCATTTGCAAAACATTATACGGACCGCCGCGTCGCGAAAATATAAAAGTTCCAAGTCGAGAGTTACCAACTCGGAGAAGGGAGACGTCAAGAACTTTTAAAACTTTAGCACGCTTTAATTAAAAGTTAAAACGGAATCAACAAGAAGGAAAACCGCGTTCATACCCTTAAAAAGGGGAAACAAATAAACTAATCCAAACTCTATACAATCCTTTCATCTCTCTACAGATAATTACTCCGCCGTGCACGCTAAGTTACAGCAGCGTTGAATTTCGTTGAAGGGTCTTGAATGAAAAAGACCAAAGATCTCGCACCAGCGCGAAATAAACAAAAAGAAAACGGGATCGTATGCGCCGCTTATTTATTTAGTCTTTCGATTCAAACAGTTAGAGCAGATATATATATATATATATATATATATATATATATATATATATAAGAAAACGAAGATGTAGCGAGGCTGCGTGATTACAGAGGTATGCGAGAGATTACATCCGCCGTCCTGGAGTGCGAGACATCGGTCCATATGAGAAATGGAACTACTGGAGCATAGGAGTCCTATATATAGACGCTTATGTCCCAAAATAAGGAATTAGATACACTTTCTTTTTTCAAAAAAGAAGGTGGATACGTTTCTTCGTAAGCAATACGGCTGCTTTAAATCAAAATCTGTCAGTTTTTAAGGATTTGTTTTCTTTTGTTAGTCCTCAGTCCTATGAAGTCGCGATCTTCAAAAGGGACTTTACTGCTTAATGACCGAGAAGGGGGATGGGTAAGGCACCGTGGTAAATGGCGATGTGTGCTGTGGCCGCCAACGTGACGTAGAGATTCTATTTCGGATGTTTTCACAACGCTGTATCCTTCCTCAACAGCAACAGATAATATCAAAGGAATGGTAGCGAAAACCACAACTGCGATTTTTTTATAAATTACCGTCACAGTAATCCGAGCTAAAGGTCTTTAGAAAACGTAATAAAAATTGAAATAAGTCGATTAGCATTTTATTCCAATCGAATACTATTCGTGTGAATATTTGGAAAACGAAAAATCGAAATAAAAGGATCAAGGTAATTTAAAATTAATTATCGCCATTATTTTGTTTAACAACATGGGTTATTTTTAGGCGATATAACCTAAATTTGAGTGCGACTAGATAGAATCCATGCATTAAAATAGAAATGAATGGGACTGGTCGAAAGATGATGCACAAAGATTGCATAACGAGCAGGATAAATTGGCAAGCAAGAAAGGCTAAATGCATAAATTAAAAACTTGAAAGCTACCAAAAAATCCTTTCCAAAGATGAATCATTCATTGGTACCACACAAGGTTAGCAAGGTCATGTGGACGGTCTAGCAGAAAATGCAAAGCATATATGATAGAAATAAATAGAATACAGATTTAAACTCTACATTCAGAGATAAAAATGCAAAATATTTAGGCATTCTGGCAAAAAAAAAATTAATCGTTACAAATAAAGTATTAGTTGTGAAAAGATGTTGCGAGTGTGCATATTCGTCCTCTTCACATAAAGTTCCCTCTCTCTGCTTGAAATGCTTCAATATAATGTTCTCAATCCTGACAGATAATGTGAATAATTTTTTTGTTTCCAGGTGTAAATTTCCACTGAAAAGTTGTTTAAATTTAATTTTACCATAGCATGACAATTGCGGAAATACTTTTCATTCAATAAAGAAATAATTCTTTCCAGAAAAAATGTCATATCTTATAGCCTCAAATAATTTCTAAAGAAATTTTTATGAATCTTAATTGTTAAAAAATATACAAATTAATATAATTAGATTTGTATTCCAACACAAATTAAGTAATATATCATTCCCAAGGTAATCCTAATAGGCAAATAAAATCATTTTTGTAGATAATTGCAGCTCAGTGCAATCCTGCTACTAGGTGCATGGGTGTTCACAGAAATAGGATATCCATTTGCCACGCAACAAGAGAACCATACAGTTCTGTACTGGATTGAGTTATATATGTTCTATTATGGGACACTAAGCAAATAAAAATGGAACATAGATTGAATCTTCCTGTTGGCATAAAAAATTTCAATGCCATGCCTATAATTGGTTTTCATTGCTGGTAGCAGTGTTTCCCAAACTGGGTGCTATGGCTGGTTTTTACCTATGCTGTGAAAACAATATTAAGTAAATAAATCATTGAT
This sequence comes from Uropetala carovei, assembly GCA_036926305.1. NCBI lineage: Eukaryota > Metazoa > Arthropoda > Insecta > Odonata > Petaluridae > Uropetala > Uropetala carovei. The sequence continues at coordinate 1,441,647 of JAXCHB010000215.1, forward strand.
TTAGAAATGTTAATAGGTCATATGGGCAATAAATGGGTGCATCCAAAGTTTGTGAGACCCCAATGTACAAATAAAAATCCTTGTTTCAAGGCTGGGATGCCATGAAACAACAATTATTTTTTTTAATGGTGCCACATCTGCAAAAAGTTTGGGAACCACTGGCTGGTAATGTATGAATGATTTTATTAAACCAGCATTGGGCTCCAAAAACTCATTTCATTCAATTTATATATACTATTATTTTGTTTGTAGTTGATTGAAGTAATGAAGTTTCAGTGCCACAGATGGAATTTACATTGACTTAAAATTTGAAGTCTTGAAAAAGCAAGTTTCATTGTTCTATCACTGTTCAATTTCTGCATCTACAGCTAAATATAGAGTTAACATTATGTGATCCTATAATAATAATTATTATTCTGATCAGTAAGTTTTAATAGCATAAAATGACACCAAATATGATTTTTTGGATATTTAAATTTCTACTAAATTCAAAAGGTATTCAGTTTGGGAGGATTAGCATAGTCAAACAAAGATACAGCTACCAGATCTATTGAAAAAGATGTTGAGATATTATCATTATGAATTTGTAGGCAAAGTCCCTATATGACAATCGCATAAATATATGGTAAAGTAATTTATTAAAATTGTAATATTTGTTAGTAATGGAAATGCAAATATGTATTTAAAAATAACAAAAATTTTTGGAGGATGCATATTCAAAATAATTTTAATGAATCTGTCCATTTCTAAAGTCAAAACTAATCAAACCATAAGTGATCTGAAATGAATTATCTCAATTTTAACCAACATTTCATTGGTAGATGAGATAAAAACATCATCATTTTATTTAATAAAAATGTATTAAAGTTGGTCATATGCCTAAATTAGTTACATGCCAACTATTGAGCTTTAAAGAGTCCCTAGTGCATTCAGATATAGTTCATCGCTTTCCTACAAACATTTTGCAATAAAATGAAAATCATTGCCATTAAATATTCCTTTTTCCAAATAACATGACATCAGAAAATTGCAAGTAAGCAGGATAACTTTTGTGTATGATAAAACTAATTGTTAAAAACTGATTAATATTTGGTTATACTGCCCTGCCATGTTTCATTCGGGTGTAAGAATTGGAAGATGTATGAATTCCTTTTTCTGTCCCTGCAACCTCTATCAGGGCTTGTAATATCTGAACTAATGGAAGGAAAGTATGCAAAATTTCTTTCCATAACCATGGTATTTTGCCCAAATAATACAAATCTTATCATGGACATATTATCAAGAATTGAAAAATAGTTTGAATGAGAAATAGCATTCCCACAAACAGGTCAGTTACAAAATACCAATACCAATATTTTTTTGAAATTCTTTGAAGGTGCAAGTATTATTTAAGATAAATGAAAATGTTATTTGATGAAAGAATCCATTTATTGAACTACAAAAGCAGTAATGAATATGCCACCCTCAAATTATTACAGGGGGGCAGTAATATTCAGTAATGAATAAGGTGACGACGACGTGTGACGAGTGAAGTGACAACAAACAAATTGGAAATTAATCTCAAGAGTATTAAATCAAAAGAACCTATGTTTGGTACTTTTTTCGGCCACATCTATGGAAAATTTAACAGGTAATATGGAAAGCTTTCAAATGGAGTTTTGAAAGAAAAGTAGATTATAAAGCATATGAATAAGTGCAAGTTCCAACAGTTAATATACTTGCACTTCTCATCAAATGTATGTAAATTGGTCATAGACACTAGAATATAATTCATATGCTTTAATGAATAGGAAAGAGGCAAGATGGTATTGACAAGCAAATTGAAAAAAATAGTATATGACAGCGAAATACTTAAAGTGGACAATCAAAATTAATCCAAAGGATTGGAACTTATTTAATAATATACATCATTAACTTAGTGAGAGAAAAGAAGAAGAGTGCCATACAGCTTTCAGAGTGCTGATAATCAAGTAACTTAAAAGAAACTTTCATCAAAACTTATTAAATATTTACAGCAAATAATCTCTAATTATAAAAGAAAAAATTAATAGTTAAAATACATTTAGAGAAATTAATTGTATTCTATGCAAAAATAAGCATAGTAATTAAAAGATCTTCTAAACTACTATACCTGTAAGTGGGTATTTTTATCAAATGTAGGAATCAGAGGAAAATAAGCAATAGCAAATATTCCAAAGAAATCTCATCCCATTCAAAACAAAGAAAAATTTGCATACACGTATATCCCACTCTGCTAAGCTTAATTTGCAATGTTGACTAAATTATGCATGAAAGTAGGAGGACATTTTTAATTAAAAGGATGAATTAAATTTTGAGACAGGTTATTAAAAAATATACCATGAGATGTAAAATACTGGGAAACTTAATAAAGCACCTTGAAAATTCCATTAAAGCTCAACGCTAAAAATAATATCAATATTATCACACAAGGTGGTGTTGCATATTTTTTCATGTTCAATCTCATAAAAGTGGAAGCTACTCCTTTTTTCAAAATAATTTCACCAAATCCCTTTTAATAAAGACTATAATTAAATCCTTTAAATCTCTTTCTCTCATAATGCAAATATTAAATCCAATGAAGGACCAATTCCATAAATAGTGATAATGGTAATATTATGATATAGTAATATATTTATAACTCAAGAGATCAAATATTTATATAGAAGATATCATTGATATTACCAGGTTAAAATTAAATTTACATTTTACTATTGAGGTGCAGTTTGTGAGACAACACTGAAGATATAGTGTCGAATTACTCTGACACTTTACATTACGATAGATTACATTTTACAAAGAAATAAATTGAATATTAAGATTTTTTCTTTTAAATATCTCTTAATCATCCTGACAGATTATTAAACATGAAAAATCCTATGATCCTACTGAATAAATAATAATAATATAACATGGCAGTCTGGGAGACCTCACCTCAGCTACAATGTGATCATAATTTCACCTCACTATACCCGTTTTCTACTCTTATGAAGCTTGACCTTGAAAATCCTAGTTGTATGCTTACTGCTGCAGCCAATGAAAGCTCGAGAGACTGTCTATGGAGAGGGGAGAAAGTCAGGGGAGAAAGTCAGTCTGTCTCTCACCATCGTGCTGTTCACATCGTTCCGAGCTCGACTGTGTAGCCAGATCTATCGCGTTTATGCCTTAGCGTTCGCATGCAACTTTCTTCAAGAACGGATATCTGGCAAGAGTGTACTACTTTCCCATGCCTCTCGAAAACTTCAAATGGTGGTGGAAGGGGAAAACGCTCTGATTGGCTATTCGCTGCGCCAAGGTCAAGCTTCATAAGAGTAGAAAACGGGTATAGTTAAAGATTAAGTTCACCTCAAGTAGAAAGCCTTAAAAGCCTTAAACTTAAATCACACTTCCCACTCTTCAATTACTTTAATCATAGAATAATCTCAACCTCAGTTCACCAGCTCTTCTAAACCTCTCTTTATTTGCTATTGCAAAACAATACCTCTTACATTATTCATCTCTTTCTTAATTCACTGCCATAACATCAGTGCCAGTTGACTTCAATTTCTTTAACATTTCAGCTTTTCAGTCTTTTTTAAAAATCATCTTTCCATCATCTTCAAATATATTGTATCATTCTAATATCAGATAAAAGTTGAATATATTCCTCATAAACCTTCTTCCTTTTGTCTTATTCAACTAATATCTCCCTTATATCAATCCTAATTTAATCTCTCCTTGTGCCATTAATTTATGATTTCACTACACAAACAGCATCAATTCCAATTCCATAATTAATTCCAAAAATATATTTTCTACTGCCACACTGTTGCATCATTTCGATTTTATTATCAATATGAATTTATTTTATCATAATTCTTGCTTCATCATAGTTCTCTATCACCTCATGCCAGCACTAATCAGCACTAAAAATAATCCTTCATGCAAAAGTCATGCACTTCCTAATCTCCCATAACTCATGCTTAGCCTTCTTACTGTATTACAGAGACTACTTCAATCATTCTCTCCACTCTAATCTCAACCACACTGCAGACATATTTAAATTCACCTTCATCAATACCACTTTTTTCATCCGTAACTTTTACTGTCACCGCTGCGATCTCATACGAACCTACCGCCAATCACCCTGCCAATCCTCTCCTCATCCATTACCATCTCACTTTAGGGTGGCTTAATTTTAATATCGGTTACGCTTCATCAACATTTTCAACTATTACCTCATTTCAACCCATATCAATCGAATTTCAAACATCTGTCTCAATCTATTCTCCATCACTTCTGCCGAACTGCGGACTTCTTAAACCGCAAGAACAGTTTCAAAATAGTCTTATTTTTAACTTCGGTACCGGTAAAGTTAATAGCGAACTGAATCCCCTCACATTTCTCTGTCTCTCCAATAATTGCGGCGTTACTCCAATCCAATATCAATATCGCTTCAGTCGCCCCAACCGCCGCCTCTTCACCCACTCCTACGTCACGGAATTCTTTCGTAACTTCCACTTTACTTACGCTACCCATTCTCTCCCCATTCAATCTTGCTTTGTTTTGGTAAACATTAATTTTTAAATCAATACCAATACGATTATTATTCATATTCATCCTCCCGTACTCACAAACAAGCTCTCATTTCAATTCCGTATTAATCTCAAGTAATCCTTTCATAGATTCACTTGCAACAAATGTCTCAACTCAAATACCGATCAATCTCCCACAAATAGCGGAAGCAAGCGTTTCAACGGCCAGGTTTGTTCGTGTCAAATGTACCCCATCGTTGTATTATTAGAAAGGGTTGAGAGATGGCTACGTGCTCCACTCTGCGTCCCCTTTAGGGGCTGCGTCACGCTCACCACGTCGTAGTTACGCCACCGATGTTCAATATACCTGCCGTTTCCTCCTCCTGTTCCCTCGTCGACCTCTGTTTCCTCTAACATCAATTCTGTAACGATCTATGGTCTTTTCCCATTCACTCCAAACTCTCTCCCGACCCCCCTCCCCTCCCTCCCCCCCCTCCCCCTCGCCTTAACATTGGTATCGCTCTTCCCTCTTTCACCTATCTCCCAAATATCTCGCGGGATTATAATTCCACTCTAACGTCGATCCGATATTGCCATTATCCTCAATAAATCCTTGTTTACTTTCATCTAATTCTGACGTCTCCCCACGTAGTGCGGATCCCGATAAAACGATATCTACGCTTGGAATCGTATCCTTCTTCGTTATTAAATGATGGAATCGTCGCTACAGCCGTTCATAAAAACCGCGCTCCAGCGATTTTAAAAATAATCTTTTCCACCTCCTTCGCTCTTCCCTCATTTCATTCATTATCAGCCGCAATTCGATCAGTCTTTCTACTGTCCAAGTCTCCTTCTCTGCGCTGTCATGTAGCATCAGCAGCGTCTATCTCTCTCTCCGATCACATTTCCCGCTCATCCGATCCGCACCCATCTCTCACGCGTGTCACATCCCACTAATATCGATCCCGCTCATCTCCCCAACCCCCCTCCCTCTCCCCCCTCCCCACATCCACACACATCCCACATTCCTCCGCAGCTTTCTCAACGCTCCCCCATCCATATCGAATATCAATCCAGATACAATGACATTTCCAATTCCTTCCTCATTAACTCCCCTAATGCTATATCGCGTCACTTCACACTAATATCAATCCCACTTAACAAACGCAACTTTATCGTGTTTCAATAATATCCCATTAGTTATTCACCCCACATCGATTCCACTTTCACCGATCCTATAAACCCTTTCCCTCCCACCTTTTCCCACTTCATAACAGTTTGTTCTCGTTCGAATTATCCTCCTCTCTCTCTCCTACTTTTCTCAATCTTCCTCCGGCGTTACGTCGCACCTCCCCCCCCCCCCCCAAACTTTCGGTTCCATTCCGGTCATGCTCTCTCGGCTCCATTCCGGTTTACTTCCACTTCATTCCTTTATCACATTAATATCACTCTCACCCGCAAAATCTTTTCCACCTACCTAAGCCTTAACTCTATGAATTCCCTCCCCCCCCCAAGCTCGTGCCTCAATCGGGATTTCCTTCTCTCTAATATCAATCAAAAACCATTTCCCACTCTCACGTCTCACGTTTTCATCTTACTTCGGTCTCGCTTCAATCTTAAAAAAAAAAATTAAAAAATAAACCAGAAAACTTTCCCTCTGCCCCTCCTTTCCCTCTCTTAAAGGCCGTGTCTCTTCTTTCCAATAGCAATAAAAACTTTAAAACGTCCGTCCGAGTCTCCCTTATGCCACTCGTATCTCGCTTAGGTTTCTTTCTTCCTCCCTCTCTAATGCCATTGAACGTAGAAATTTTCTCTCCCAGGACGACTTCACCCATCTCTAATTGCAGCATCACTTTAATAACTATACAACTCGCTCTACCGAACCCCCGTCCTCGGTGCTCATTTTTTTTGTAACAATAAAACATTTCCAAGCGTTTCCTCCCACGTTCCTACCTAACCGCTGCGTAGTTTTCCTACCGATATATACCACCTAAAACCTTCCCCTTGTTTCCTCTCCCATCTCTGACCCTCTCACAGTATAACCTAACCTCTTTTCCTTCTCTCTCTCTCTCCCCTCCCCTTCTGTATCCTATCTTATTGAGTGACTCTTCATATCAATACGATTCCAATTACATTTCCTACCATTTATCTTTCCATTTCTGACATCGTGGTGACATCTTCTAGCTTCCCGACCGATATCCCCGTTTTTTTTCTCGCTCTCTCGCTTCCTCGTTTCAATTGTTGCGTCATTCGCCATCCGCGTAATTCATTTCTTTCCTAGTTCCCTCGTTTTTCTCCCAGTTAATTTTCACTCACAATCCTGATAATAATCCCAGTTTGCTCTTCTCTTTTAATCCCTTTATCTCCCCCTTCCCCAACCACCAAAAAGCCACTCGGCAAAGATGACATTGAAGTTCCCAATTGCTCTACTTTTCTCTGCAAAATTTCTAGAAATCCTTCAGAATCCGTCAGAAAATAATCCACTTCTTCTCTTAATCTTTAATTTTTATCGCGAGTAAAATAGCCGCTTTGATAGTCAATTAACGTTTCCTATTATGACTATTCCCTAGTGAGGAGACCACAGTTTTCCTACTCCGTAATCGAGATTTAATCATATAACCACCACCCTTCGCTCATCCCCTTTACCCGCCTTTCTGTCGCACCTCGCTCATACAGGTTGCCCGCATCAAATCCTCACGGATAAAAATGTCATTAAAAAATTTCGAGCGAAAGCAGCAATACTCTGGCCAGTTTCACCTGTTTCTGGAGTGATACTCGACGGATCTTTCCTCCTCCCTCAAGAAAACTTCGGTCGCTCCTCCTCTGGTGTCTAGCCCGCATTCAAAAACTTTTCGCCACGTGTTCTTAATAAGCGTATCCTGTAGTTAGTGTTCCGACGTTGCTTGTTATACGGGGGGAGGTCCAGGGTTGACCTTTTCATTTTATATTCCTCGAAAGCTCGGGGAAAAGTCGCCTCTTCTGCGGGACGAAATTCTTGAAAAGAATTCGTTATCCTCATCTTATGGTTCGTCACTCGTCAATTGGGATTCTCGTACTTGTTTGAAAGGCTGAAGCGTTTAGGCAGAGGAGTTTGTATCTGCATCCATACGGAACCGACACACGGAAAAGTACTCTGGAAATCCTCACGTCACACGGACTAATTTGGATTAAGCGATTCACACTTTTCCCTTCTTTGACCACCGATTCAAAAAAAAAATTTCCCGCGTCTTTCCCTATATCCTTTTTCCCAAAGTTGAGCTCGACGGATCGTGGGATATTTACCGTTGGCCTCGGGAAAACACTGAGCCCTTTCTAGATTACGCCCAAATTTTTGTAAGCTAAGTTAAATAGCGGGTAGCGTTCAACTCGAGTACAACGGAAAGTTCGAGTGACTAAATACACTCGGCTCTGCTACCCGGGTACGCCATTTTTCATTAAAAAGTTATGGGGAGTTGTAAGCCAAATGGGTCCATGTGGACTCTCTAGATTCCGCTTTTCCGTATAACCGGAACAATTCTCCGGCACATTATTCACTTCTACATCACGATAATTAGTGCCATTTCGATGCCGTTAAATTTTCATCGATTCTCCCTTTTCAGAAACGACGAGCGCAAAATTCAATAGGTACGCACTTGCTTTCCAATATATACTGCTACGACGTAAATCGACATTTATTCCCGCGCGTTCAGAAAAAAAGGGATTGTCTATAGTTTTTCTATAGTTTATCAACTATTTCGTCCTGCGTCAACTTTATCTTTTACGCAGATAGACAAGTTCATAAGTAGTGAATTTATCCGTTTTTTCAACAAACTCCCGAATTAGCTACTCCAACTATCACGTTCACTATGTAAAAAAGTTTTCAGTAAATACAAAACTTCAGCGTTACTCAAGATTTTCATGCGCATCGTTAACATTATCTCCTCACTCTCATTATATCCTTACATAATCCATTGGATATCCTTTATCATTTTAAAGGTTCGGTCCTATGCTTTCCCTCCCTGTATCGCTCATACACGTTTTTTCTTCGATTTTGGCAACCTTTTCACCTCTAGGTTTGGCACACCGTGAAGTCCTTTATCTTCTGCAGATAAGCAAGAATTGACGCGTGGGTGCGTCAGCAAACGACCGCCCGAAAAAAAAACCCTTTCACATAATTTAACTTTCCCGTATTGACATTTAGGAACTACGTCATGAATACTAGTGCCTACCTACATATAGACGGTGACAACATTTACAAAAATGCTGACTGTTAAGGTATCGGTATATTTATGGTGGGGGGGCATCGGTAGCGAAGGTATATCTGGGTGACAACAGCTGCTGCGACGATATCGTAATAATAATTATCGCTATTATGAATTTCAGGGGCTGCGATGTAAACCGGCCGAGCAATTAGGCAGGGTCAAAGCGCAGCTCTAGGATTACCGGCATAGGAGCGGTTAGCGAAGGCGGGCAGCAGTGGTGGGGAGGGAAAGAGACAATAGGAAGCGGTGATAAAAGACCAATCCGGTCCGCCAGGTGGATTTAGCGAGGCCGTTAAAGAAAGGGGGGGGGGGCGCAGAAAGGTATCAAGTGTAGCAAACGACAACACGACCACAACCACGTACGTAGATAAGATCGAGGTTTTCAGCATAGACATAAACAATTTACGCACAGAGAAGAAGAATCCCTCGATCCCGAATTTATGGGGAGGGGAAAAGGGAAAGAGCACACCTCCCGTCGAATCGAGGATGAAAATGTAACCAAAAAATCGATCAAAAAACATATATATATTTAAAGAGATATATTAAGGGAACCCGTGGACGAAATCCGTAGTACCGGGCGTAGCGAGATCGGTGCGGGCAGGATGGAATCGAAAAACGATCCGGGAATATTTAGCGAGGTCTAAGTAGGAAGGTAAACGGAGGAAGGAGTCGTCCAAGCGGGTGGAGGATGAGCCGTAGAGGACGGTCCAGCGAACGCCACCGGGCGTGCCCCAGACCCTGGGGAAGAGGGTGAGGGGCAAGAGAGAGAGAGAGAAAGAGAGATAGAGAGAGAGACGTGATCCGTACTTACGATCCGGTCGCCTAATTCGGTGGTCGAGTCAGGGGGTGCCCATTGATTGCCCCACGAATATGATCAGCAAGATAAAAACGGCGAGGAGGATGAGGATGCAGCCGATGGCGACGGCCACCATGGCTGTGCCGTTTGGTGAGGAGGAAAAAAATATTCACGAGAGTCGAAAGAAACTCATGCCTCGTATACGCGGCGTGGGAACGCTCACAGCCTCACACGAGACTAAAGCACCTCTCCGTCCGAGGGCGACCACGCTTATCATCACTGCGAGAGAGAGTCAGCGGTGGAGGAGCTCGGCAAGGGGGATACAGGGAAAAGGGGGTAGAGATATAGAGAGAGAGCGGGGGAGGGAGAGAGAGAGAGACGGGTGCGCGAAGGGGTGGGGTGGGTGGGGGAAGGGAGAGAAGAGGGCTTGCATTGGATGGAGGCGAACGGAGAGAGAGAGGAAGGGAGGGGAGGCGATGAGTGGCGAGGGAAAAGAGGGCGGAGGAAAGAGGAATGGAAGGGGCGCTTTTTGGTAGGGGAGGGGGCAGATGAAGGAGGAGGAAGAGGCGGCTTTAAGGGAATAGGTGAGAAGAGAGAGGGGGAAGAGAGGACCAAAGAGAGCGTGCGAAGGAGGTAAAGAGATGAGAGAGGAGCGAGGTGAGAGGTAATGGGCGAAGTTAGAGATTGACAGAGCAAGAGGGGGGGAGAGAGAGAGAGAGAGAGATAAAGAGAGATAAATGAGCAATGGGAGATGTTATAGAAGGGAGATAGGCCGAGGTTGAGTGGAGAAAGAGAAAGGGAGGGCGGGGAGCGGGAGTGAGAGAAAGAAAGACGGATGAGAGGGTGAAAAAATAGAGAGGTAAGAAAAAGAAACGAGTGATCCGTGAAGGAGTGAAAGGGAGGAGATTTTTCTTCTTTTTTTTTTGGAAGAGCGACGATCACGTGAGAGGAACGAGCCACACGGAGGAGAAAGGTGAGAAATGAGAGGCGGTGGAGGGGGCGCGGAGAGGAGAGAGAGAGAGACAGAGAATTGGAGAGAAAGGTGGGGTGGTAGAGAAGGGATCGATAAATAGGGTGACGGGAGAGGAGTGATTGGCACGAGAGTGAAATGCGCGATAGGTGTGGGATTTCAGGAAAGTGGTGACAATTAAGAAAAAGAGAAGCGACGGATAAAGGGAGAGAGAGACAGGTATAATGGGCTATAGGGGTAAGATGGGTGCGATAAGTCAATAAGAGAAGAAAATTAGCGAAAAATGATCGAGTGGTGAGAGTGATAGTCTAGCGAAATGGAGGAGCGAGGGCAAAACGGGTAATAAGCGCACCTGTGCAGAAAATAAAGTTACAAATTGAGATGTAGAGAAAGGGATTGTTAGGTTAGAGACAGACTGAGATGGGGTGGTTGTGGAGGGGGGTGGGGGGGAAGGAGGAAGATCTCAGCGAGGGAGTCAAAAAAAAAAAAGAGATGCCAATTCGGCGTATTAAATTAACGGCGAATTAGGGAAGGGAGTGCGACGGAGCGGGTGGAGGGAGAAGGCGGGAAAGGTAGACAAGGAGGATAGATTAGCAATGGAGATAAATTAGTCGTAAAAACAGGGAGAGAAGGGAGTTTCCGCGAAATAAACGAACGGATCGGGCGATAGCTTCCAGGGGATGGAAGGGAGGGGAGGAAAAAAAAACATGACGGGTAATAAGGAGGGAGAAGGAACGAAGACCCGAAGTCATGAAAGGTAGCTATTATACTTCAAATGAATGGGGAGGATTTTATGAGGGGAAAAAAGTTTTTCACCCTCTATTTTTTCCCCCCTTCCCGGGATCCAAATGACGTAAAGAAAGGCGGGTGCGATGTGATCGTGGACGAATAAAATAGCCTGCGTAGGAATGCGAGTAGCGGAGGGGATTGAAGCGTAAGCCTGGGAGAATTTTTTTTTTTTTGCCGGGAGACACAAAAAGGGAGAGGGATATCCCGGATGGAGTAGGGTGGGAGAAAATGAACGCAATCGAAAATCGTGTTATTGAATGAAAGGCACCAAATAGAGCGTTGTTTTTACGGCGGTTTTCGCTCCTAGCGTGTTATGGTCAAATTGGGAGGGGGCGAGGGGAAAACGGGGGTGGGCCAAGCGAGGCCGAGCTTGTATTCGGCGGGGGAAAACGGAAGGTTTGAGAGAGAGAGAAATGGAGAGAGAGAGAGAAAGGGAGAGAGAGAGAGGCGAGTTATGTAGTCGATATAGGGAAATTAAGCGATGGCTATCGAGTTGGAGATTCAGGGGCGTCCTGGAGGGTTATTATTAAAAAAAAGGAGAGGAAGGGATGCGAAAACGTTGGGGAGATGTTAGTCACTGCAAAGTATCGGGAAAGCGGAGGAGGAGAGGAAGAGAGAGAGAGAGAGGGAGTTGGAAAGGAGTTAGACACCCCTTATAGGAGATACTAGGGTGGGAGTAATGGGTTAGCCGAAGGGGGTTTAACGGAGGGGACGTTGATGCCGGGGGAACCTTAGCGCACTACACGAAAGGGTGGCGGCGGGTGGATGAGAGCTGAGGGTGGCGGGTGTTGGGGGAGGGGAGGGGGTGGAGCTGAGGATTTGGGGTTGTGGGTGGGGTGGTGGGGAGGTAGCTAGATGACGGGCCGTCGGGAGGGTTAACGTGTACGAAACGAGAGGGTGAGCGGTGTAAGGGGAGTGGCAAGGAGCACCGGGGACCGGAGAAAGAGGGGAGGGGGGAGGAGGGAGGGTGCTGCGCGGGAGAGAGAGATATCGGAAAGAAGACAGCGGGCGGGAGAGCGAAATCAATTGCGAGGCGGAGGTGCGGGAAAGGGAACGGAGAGGAGTGGCGGCGGTAGGGCGAGGCAGCTTATGGTGAATAAGACTCGCACTCGTCGGGGGCGGGAAAATTCAAATCCGGCTCAGGCTTCCCTAACTCGTCGCTTGAACGATCGGGTGCGTGATCGATGCTCGACGGGGAGGCGCGCGGTGAGGGAGAGTGTTGGGGCTGAGGGGGGAAGGGGGGAGAGGGGGTTGAGATCGAGGGGCGGAGTGGAGAGACGCCGCCGTCATCTCCGAGAACTCGATTTATTGCGAAATCCCGTGAGCTGCTGAACGAACTGACGGCGTGGAGTTCGTTGCACCGGTTATTTCGGTACCCCGCGAATAAAATGCATCCGTCGCCATTTTGATAGAGAAATGTCTCCCGAAACGGCGGGAAAACGGTATGTTTGTGGACGGGTTTAAAACGGCGAAGAATGGGGAATTAACGCGGGTCGTTGTAGACTCTTGATGCCAGAGCGAAACGGTATCGATTGCGGTCTATCGTGTTGGTATTCATGCTTGAAAAGGATGAATTTAAAATGAGGATTAGGGAAGAGAAGTGAGGAGAGTACCGGGACCCGGGACGGGAAGTGATAGGTAGGAAAAAAGGAGGGAATAAGTAGGGGGTGGGAGTTTAAGGTGAGGATTCTAGGGAAGGGGAGGGGGAGTGGGAGGGAAGGGCGAGTGATAGAAAGTTGGGGGGGGGAAGTGGAGAAGGTTGGAGGAGAAAGGAAGAGGGGAGGGAAGAAGATTGGAGGAGAGGGTAAGGAGATTAGAGGAGAAACGGAGGAAAAAAAGCGTGGGATTAGAGTGAATGGGAGAAAAGGTAGGTTAGGATTAAATGGGACAGGGGCAGCGAAATGAGAGGACGAAAGAAAGGGATGTAAACGGGAGAGCAAAAAACAAAACGAGGACGTAGAAGAGGAAAGGGGAGATTGAAAGAGAAAGGGGGAAGAGGAAGGTGAAATAGAAGGGCGAAAGGAGGGGGAGAAAGACGGAAAAGATGAGGGTGAAAGAGGGAGGGTAAAGAGAAGGGAGAAAAGTGAAGATGAAAGAGAATGGCGAAAAAGGGGGGAAAGAAGAGGACGAAAGAGGTAGAGAAAAGGGAGAGTGAAAGACAGCTACAGAGGGCTGTAAAAGAAATGGAAAGGAGAGTTGGCAAAACCGGGGGTTGAATGAGAGAGGGAAAAGAGGGCGGAAGAGGGAGGTGAAAGAGGAGCGCGAGAGAGAAAGGAGGAAGAGGAAATGGGAAAGAAAAGGGCGAATGAGAAAGGGGAAGGAGGAGGGCGAAAGAAGGGGGAGTGGATAGGGTGAAGCATGGCGAAAGGAGAAGTCGACAGGGGAAGGCGAAAGGGGGAAATGGGAGCGTTACGTATGGAAAGGGAAATGAAAGGGAGAAGGAGATAAGAGGAAACGGGAGGTTGAAACAGGAAGTGAACACGGAGGGTGAAAGGTGGAGAAAGTGGAAGGTGAAACGGAAGAGTGAAAAGCGAATGGGGAGTGCGAAAGAGGAAGCAGAAACGGGAGAGTGAAATACGGCGAAAGGGGAGGGTGAAGCGGGACGGCGAAAGACGAAGCTAAAGAGTGGCTGAAAGGGGAGTACGGACGATGAAAGGAGAGGATTAAGCGGGAGGGTGAAGGTGGAAGTGAAATGAGAAAGGTGAGAGGACGAAAGAGATGCGTAGAGGGAGGGTTGGGAGTTACAGGTGCGAGAAAATGCAAAGGTCAAAGTGGAAGAGGGAAGGGAGAGGTGAAAGGGAGGGGAAAGGTGAAAGGGAAGGGAGAGGTGAAAGGGAAGGGAGAGGTGAAAGGGAGGGGAAAGGTAAATGGGTGAAGGGTGAGAAGGGGGGAATGGAGGAGGGAAGACGAAGGGAAGGTTGTGGAGGTCGACGGGAGAGGGCGTGAAATGGGAGGGAAAATAGGATGGAGAGTAGGAGAGAGAATGGAACGAATGAGAGGTAGATACAAGGTATGCGGAAGGGGTTGTTAAGATGTAGCGACAAGAAAATTATCCCATCCAAGGGTCGCTGTTTAGGATTCTGCCGAGGGCATAGCTGTACGTGAACGTCTTTATATTGATTTATTTTAACCCTTAAGTAGGCTCATGACCCCGCTAGATCTTTGATGGACCATTAGCCCATGAACAACTTTAATTTATTTTTGTTCAAAAATATTAAATTTTTTTTTGCTCTCGTGCGTAATTTTAGGATATTTTTCATCAATATGATTCGTTAAATGAATAGAAAAAGAACACCATGATGATTAACAGAAAAATATAACGTAGGGTCGTATAGACCCCACTTTGTGTGTACGCGCTTGCTTTAAGGGTTAACTATCTGATCAACGGCCGCCTTTTACAATGAGAATGTTAACTTCAACAAAGGCGAACACGTGCAGCCATTCCCTCGTCAGGATTCGAACCCGTGACGTTGTGAACTTGACACGCTAACCGCCCTTCTACCGATACTGTTTATAAGCTTTAAAAAATAAATAAATAATAATAATACAATAATCAGGACAGGAATAAAACTGTGAAAAGGTGGAGATAGAAGACCAAAAGGTAAAAATAACGATAGGAAAATAAAGGATGGAAAAATAAAGGAGAGAAGAAAGAAGAGGAGTGTGAGCGACTTTCAGTTATAGAGGAAGCACAGCATAAAGAGGGGCAGAGTAGCGAATCAGCTTTTATAATTGGTATAAATGCGGTTACAGAAGAGAGAGAAGGTAGAGAGAGAGAGATAGATAGAGAGGGGGGGGAAAGGGAATCGAGATGGAAGAATCGTGTAGGTGATTAAATATTCAAGGAGTTTTTGGATTTGGAGATGCGAGCGAAGAAGACAGGAAGAGAGTTGCGTAGAAGGGATCGAGGGATTAAAGAACATAATTCGAAACAGGTGGGGTTTAGAAAGAGGAAGGTCGAAGAAGGTAGGTACTAACACCGGAAATGTGGCATGTGGAATTGGGAGGATATTACGTAACTAGTGTAATTTCCGTTGAAATATCAACGGAAGAACTATAGATAGACAATGAGGAAATAGCCTGACCGTCTTCTAAAAGCTCCTATTGTAGCAGTTATAATAACTGCCGCAAGGTGACAGCACCAACCGACGAGGTGAAATCTTATTTGCAAAGCCACAGACAAAAAGACAGAAACTGCCCCTAATAATAATAATTATTATTATTTGATGATGTGGTTGGAGGGAAATAGAAGCGTGCGGCGGAGAGGTAACATTTTTTTAGGGGACGTGGACCGAGAAAAGGAGGAGGAATAGAGTTGAGAGATTGACGTGTTATGAGGGTTTTTTTTGATAATACTTAGAATGTAGGCTGTTGGTGTATAGCGTATAGGCGAAGGTATATTTTTAATAAGGTGGCGAGACGGTGGTAAATGTTAAAAAAGAATGGTGAATAAAGGAGTGGCAACATTTTCGATTGTTGGGTCAGAGAGGTAGGTATAGTGGTAGAAGAGTGGTTCCTTAGTGTATGGGATTACATTTGGAAAGTGGTGTTGCGGGGGAGGGGGTGAGGGAGAGGGGAGAGGACGTGGGGAAAGATAGAAGGGGGTGGGGAGGATGTTATAGGGGGCTGGATTTTATGTAATGTCGCGAAAGTGGGTAGGGTTGGAGTATACGGTGTAAGATGTTGTTTTTAGGGGTGTTTAAAAGTACTTGCCAGAATGTGGATGGAAGTTGAAGCGTGGTGGAGGGGTGGCAGTTCTGTTTAAACTATTATTACGTGAAAATGGGAAAAGAGTAGAGTTCACAGTACAAGTACTAAGAATAAGTTAATGGTTATTTGCTTCAGGCGTCACTTTGTGGAACTTCTTTATATCGTAGAAATAAAAAACTTACATCAGGTGATGATGCTGCACAGCAACAAAACCTAGGTCGTATAAAAATAAATGTATAAGTGGAATTACCAAGTAAGTCTTTTTATTTCCGCGTTATTTTCTCGAGTTTCATCAAAAGAGCATCGATATATTTTCGCGCGAATCAAGAATAATCGCGAATAATAACCAGCCAAATCGTGGTCATACCCTGATAGTTTTAGTGCCTTTATAAATGAAACTCAGAAATTAAATTTAAGCAGTGGTGCACGTAAGCGCCAGACTGTGCAACTCCTGCTCTCTTGAGCCGATAAAAAAGGGGCGCATTTTGAAAAACGGGAATTTCGTTCGCATTTTCGGCTCATTTATGGAATTTTATGTTTGGGCACGTACGTTTGTTCACGGGTATCTCCGTAAAAACAGTATAAGCGATAGAAAAAGCTGCATAGTATCAATATTCGCCTTTTTTTTTAAGTATAAAAACGGACTGAAAGGATAGATGGATCTTATTTCGACATTGATATTATGTGAAAGTGATTGACGCAAAACGGATCGAGTTAGGATCGTGATTACAAATGAGAGAGCGATTGGACGAATTTTGATGCAGAGTGAGGTGGGTGAGACGAACCTAGGTATCGGGACGCTTTCCCAGGGAATAGGTGGTTTACGGACACGCAAAACGAGCGGAAAGATTGATTCGAGTCGAGTGGATGCAATCTAGGAAGATAGAAGAGTGTTATAAATTTTAGGTTGTTGCGCACGTGTAAGAAAGAGAGTTTTATGCAAAAACGAACTCTTTGAGCGATAGAAAGAGGCGATCAGAGCGGTTAAAAAGCTTATCGTACGCAGAAAAGAGCGGATTTGGGACTAGGGAGAAAGAAATTTGCGATTTTTTAAGACTGAAAAAAAAATAGATTCGATCAGAAAGAAGAACGTGATCTGGAAAATATTAATACACAATTGGGCGTAAAAAAAAAGAGAGGCGTAATGTTTTTAAAGGACGTTCGTGGAATTAGGAGCATTTCATGTCGGATAGATTCGGGTGGGAGGAAGAGCTTAGCCGAGTTGATGTTAGCATGAAAGTTGGGAGTGTTTTATGCAGAATAGGGAGTTAGAAGGAGGGGACACGTGCTAGTATTGCTAAGCAATAAGAGTAGAAAATGGTGGGACGGGAGGGTCTTAGCTTTTCAAGTGGTGAATATGAAAGCAGGGCTGGGCGGATACAGAAACTTACCCAAAGGGCCCGACTCTGTTTTACTACGGACCCGAACTGCGGTGCCGCATGAAAAGTAGCTTAGGACAAAAAAAAGGTCGGTGGGCGGATCCAAAGGGACAGAGGAGCGATCGCCGCAGGGTTTTCCCTCCTTTATATCCGCCAATGGGCCAAGAGCATGTTATGCATAATAGGGAGGCTGGGACTTAAAGAGTTTTCTACATGGCAGTAGGAGTAAGTACACTACGTAGACCCGGGCAATAAGGGAACGGTTTAGAATTAAGGAATCATCCTTGTTGAAATGGAAATATCTTGTGTGTAATAGACAGACAGACAGACAGACAAACCACTTCATTCGGGCGAAATTGAGACAATAGGGTCCCCTTTTGTATTTTACCCATCATATAGACAAATAAAAGAAGAGAGATTATATACATATATGGTTACCAGATAACACAGGTTAAACAGACATGGGAAGAAAAAGTCGGTCAAATACCACATTTATTGGTATAATCCTTGCCTTGGATGTGATCTTGGTATCCTGAATTTTTAGAAGTGAAATTTGGAAAATTGTAATATTTGAATAGCGTTTTTTAAAAATACGCTAGCTTAATCAATTTGACCGTCAGTCCGTCCGTCACACTTCCGTATCCGGCGAACTACTTCTACATCGTTTAAGTTAGAGCAACCAAATTTTGGTACAATATTAAAATATATTGGACGTAGTTTAATATCTCAGTTTGGTCCTCAAACATCACTCTTTTCAGAATAATAATATGAGGCAAAATGAGCATTTCTCTGTATAATACAAAGGTTTATCTTAACTCAATAATTGCCATTGTCGCTATTTGGGGATGTTTACTTTGTCTTGGTTATTTTCAGTCCGACTAACTGGAAATTTCCGAAAAGAAATTCAGTCGTCCTACAGACACTATGTTAACTTGTGATTTGTTAATTCCCTAATTTGTTACTATTGTTGAGGCGCAAGAAGGAGAAGAAACTAAAAGCGCATGAACAGATTGTGCTAGCTAATTAGTCAGTTAGCTATTAGTATAAGGAGTCGAAATGAAAGGAAATGGAGTCATCAACGAACATTTCTATCCAGGGCCGGCAGAACAATGCAAGCAGAGCAAGCGACCGCTTGGGGCACCGAATTTTTAGGGGTGCCAAATTTTCCTGACAAAATTTTTTGGAAAATACTTAATTTTTTCCATCGATATGTTGAGTGTTTACAGCTGGTGAAAATGTGACTTCAAATGAATGTTCAGGGTCAATAACCGGGCTCTACTCCGAATAGTAAAATGGTATTTCCGAAACCGGATTCCGAAAATACTACCGAATATAGATGGCTGGTTGTAGTTTTTCCAACATTTTTATTATTGCTGAGTCTTTGACGACCGGATGAAAGCAGTTGTCACCGCCCCTATTTATAGCTGGTTCCCTCTGTGATTTTTCGCCCCCGAGGGATTCTGTCCGGGTGCTTAGCACCCCTTGCTCAAAAGTTAGTCGCGAGCCTGAAGAGAGAAGCATTCCCTTAGGTTGGAGGGGAGGGGAGAATTATTAAGAAAGGCCATGCCTCCAAAGGAAACTCGGCACCGCCCCCGCCGTAATAGCCTGCTGCAGTCTCAGATGTTGGCCAGCGGGAGACATTTGCAAGGGTTCCCAAGAGCAAGGAAATCTTTAGAAAGTCCGAGGAGGATAGAGGATATCCCGAAACCCTCCATCCTGCGGGTCCTCTTTGTTTCCACGTGCATTCATTCTGGCACGTTCAAAATTCTCGGCTTATTGGTTGCGGCTCTTGTTTGAGAACAAAATATGTATCTTTTGGGTTTCTTTTACTGCTTCTTAGTAATTGATACGCTGTGTTAGGTCGCACTGAGGACGGGGTACATATGCTCACACCACTGTTTTCTACCCCTTCTCCTTCAAAATTTCCTCTTCCATCGCATTTCACGTCAGTGACATCGAAAAAGAGCAGTTTGTCAGCATTAATTCCAACACATATATCATTGTGGAAACGTCATTCGAGTGGTGTGCGTCTTTTAGTGTTTGAAGAATCTGTTATCAAGTTATAGCAGGTTGTTTTCCTTGGGAATAATTGATGTTTTTGTCTTTGCTCAAGAAGTGACGCCAATATTTAGTGTAAATATTATTCATTGGTAAAAGCAGGTTTTTGACCTTGAGAGTTGGAGCTATACCTAGTCTACGATCAATGGAGATTTTTTAAACCGGGAAGTTGGTATATATTTTTGTTCGATCTTTATATATATATATATCGTCATCATCATCATCATCAGCCTTTTTCAGTCCACTGACGGATGAAGGCCTCCCCCAGACTCTTCCAGTTTTCCCTGTCAACTGCCTCCATCCTCCAGGTTTGCCCCAAGAACTTAACAAGCTCTCTGTCCCAACTGTCTTTCGGTCTTCTTTTCGGTCTCTTGATATTTCTTAGGATCCATTCGATGACACTGGACGTCCAACGCTGGTCATTTCTTCTAGCAATGTGGCCCGCCCACTGCCATTTTAGCACCTTCGCTCTTTTAATCACGTCACAGACTCCCGTCTTCTTTCTTACCCAGTCGTTCCTCTTGCGGTCTCTTCGGGTGATCCCTAACATGCATCTCTCCATGCTCCTCTGTGTTGTTTGCAGGCGCTGTATCATTCTGGCATTCATGGTCCATGTTTCACAACCATATGTCAGAACAGGCAGAACACATTGGTCATACAGTCTCCTTTTTAGGAAGACTGGAATATTTGATTTAAAGATGTTCGCATTCTTGCCAAAAGCACTCCATGCCATCTTCACTCTCCGGTTGATTTCTCCAAGAAGCGAACCATCAGTAGTGATGAGCTGACCTAAGTAAACATAGCTGGTTACTTCTCCGAGTTCTGCTCCGTTAATATGTATCTTCTCAGAATTTGTGAAGGAGTTGTACATAACCTTTGTTTTATTAAGATTCATCTAAGTCCAGCTTCTCGGCTTGCTTGTTCAAGCTCTTCAGTTCTTCTACGGAGCTCTTCTGCACTCCCTGCGAACAGTATGATATCATCTGCAAAGCGCAGGTGACTCATATATTCTCCATTTACCTTTATGACTTTTTCCTCCCAGTCTAGCGTTTTGAATACTTCCTCTAGAGCTGCTGTAAATAACTTAGGGGACATAGTATCTCCTTGTCTCACTCCCTTTTCGGCCTTAAAGGCACTCGTCTCTTCATGCAGCTGGACAGATGTTGTCGCATTTTCGTAGATATTCTTGATCAAGGTTATGTACGTTTCTTCTACTCCTTGTTTCTTTAGTGCACGTAACACCGACGAAGTTCGGACAGAATCGAATGCTTTCTCTTAGTCGATAAAGCACATATATAGAGGTAATTCATACTCGTTAGTCCGACTGATTACCTCTCTCACGGCTTGGATGTGGTCCATCGTGCTATACCCACTGCGAAATCCAGCTTGCTCTCTGGGTTGGGCAGAATCAAGATGGTTTTGAAGGCGCATAGTGAGTATTTTGGTGAATATTTTGTAGACTGTTGGGAGTAGGTTGATCGGTCTGTAGTTATTCAAGTCTTCTTTGGAACCTTTCTTGTGCAGAAGGATAATACATGCGTGGTTCCATGTTTCTGGTATCTTTTTCTTTCTCAGACAGGAATTAAAAATCTTAGCGAGAATTGTTTCCGTATGATTACCCATTGCTTTGAATACTTCTGCTGTGATACCATCCATTCCAAAAGCTTTTCCATTCTTCATACTTCTGATTGCGTCTCTCACCTCTTCCGGAAGGATATCTGGGACCTCTTCGGTGGGCATGTTTCCATCATCATTTACTTCCTCATTTCCTAGAGGAACCTCATACAGCTTGGTGTAAAATTCTTGTACCCGTTTCAGGATTAGTTTCCTACTATGGGTTATGGAGCCGTCTTTTAGCATCAGGGCCACCAGCTGTCTCTTTCCGATCGAGAGATGTTGCTTCATTTTCTTGTAACTTCGATTGTTTTCTATGGCTTTCTCGATTAGATCATAATTATATTTTTTCACATCTTCCTTGATGCACTTCCTTATAGTTTTGTTTAGTTCTGCAAAATGGATCATTTCTTTAGGATCATTAGTAATTAACATTTTCCTTCTTTTTTCCATCAGCAGTCTTGTTTTTTCAGTCAACTTTTTCTCTGGCTTTGTTTTAACTGTTCCGCCTATTTCTTCAGCAGTTTCCTTGAGTATCTCTATAAATTGAGATTCAACTTCTTGGTCTTCCAGTGCACTGAATCGATTTTTCAGTTGGAGCTGAAATTCTTCTTTTCGTTCTTTTAGCACCTGCGTGTTGATAATAGACTTAGGCTTCTTTATAAGCTTCTGTCTTTCTAACTTTTAGTTGAATTTTATTCTGCATCTTACCAAGCGATGGTCGCTTCCAGTTTTAAACTGGTTGAGGACGGAACAGTCTTCAGCCAATTGGTTCTTATTGACTAGTATGTAGTCAATTTTGTTTTTGGTACCATTGGGTCCTTTCCAGGTCCATTTTCTATTGGGACTCTTTTTGAAGAAAGTGTTCATTATATATAGACTAGTACATTCAGCAAAGTCTACAAGTCGGTCCCCTCGTTCATTTCTGTCTCCATAGCCCCATTTTCCAACTGCGCTGTCGTCTTCCTTTGGTTCTCCTACCTTGGCATTGAAATCACCCATGACCACTTTTAGATGGCAGTTTCCTTTGTCGTGCAGTTCCCCAACTTCTTGGTAGAAATCTTCCACTTCCTCATCCGAGTATGATGATGTTGGCGCGTAAACTTGGACTATTTGAAGTTGATATCTTTTATTTATTTGAAGCACTAGTCTAGCTGCCCGCTCGGATGAACTTTCCATTTCCACGATATTATTCTTCAATTTTTTGTGGATGATGAATCCAACTCCTCCTGTTCTTCCTGTGTCAGTTCCCCTGTAATAAAAAATATGTCCACTCTTCAACTCCAATAGGCCTTCACCTTTTCTTCTCACCTCACTAAGCCCTAAAATGTCCCACTTGATCTTCTGCAGTTGTTCTTGGAGCTCTTGAAGTTTATCTTCACTGGACAAAGTCCGGCAGTTAAAGGTAGTTAGGTTGAGGTTAAAGGAATTGGGTAAGGATGAGAAAGAGTGGCAGTGGGCGTTTCACCTCCGGGGATTCTTAGCACCCTCTGCCTTCATGCCTTACTACTGACCACTGCCACGGTCAGAGGCAATCCAGCCTCCGGAGAATGAGGGCCGTTTTTTATGGGTGTACATGTAATGGGGTGATTGTGGGCCTTAAAACACCACGCTGGCCCAGAGCGGGTTGGTGAGTACCTCTTTCACTTTGGCGGGAGATATTGCAGAAAGACTTCACAGCATGGTTGAACCTACCAGTGTCCGAGGACACCACTGTTCTTCGCCCTTTAGCCTCCGTTTACACCCTTCCGCCGACTTTGAGGCAGTGAAGTGAGGCAGTTGGAAGGGATATATATATATATATATTTCACTTTGTATGGTTAAATTATTTTTTAGTTTCATCCAAATAAGTTTGTTGCTATTATACTCTTTCTTGAACCAACCTTTGCTAAGATGAATAGTGCAGAGGTTTTTCTTTTTAAAATTTGAGGTAATTAACTCTATTATTGGGCAATTTTATTTTCTTTTAAGAAATTCATCCTAAAGGTCGTTTTAAATTTTCAATTTTAAATTGGTAACAAATTCGTAAGCTGCTCCTGTTAACAAAAGGTGTCCTTGACTTGTTGTAATGATTCCAGGTAACAGACGATGTTCATTTTGCTCTTGAAGTTCGTAATCAGTCATAAAGTTCGAGTCTCGTTTACTCACGATATAGCCCGCTTTTCATCCCAACCCATATTTTTTTAATAAATTTTTTCGGAACGTCTTTCCAAGATCACTTCCAAGACAAGGTTTTGATTCCATTCGTTTCGTCGTTTCTGTTTTCCCTGCATCCTCCCAAGTGCATTTCGCAATCAAGAATCAATTTCCTCCTTTCCATTTTATTCCAAGGGCAATTCGTACCATTAGCTTTAGA